>CM040396.1:31899814-32338360 GCA_022702515.1 Ilyophis sp. 1 JC-2022
GGTGGTATGTTCTGGTGGGAAGGGCTACGAGTAGAAGCTCCAGCAGCAGGAGAGTGATTTTTGATTGTGTACGGAGTGGTAGTATGGCGTTATAGTAGACGCCTGGTAGCTGGTAATTTTTTTTAAAGTATAGTGGTATATATTTGTGTTTGTTATTTTTGTGTACATTTATCACTGTGAATATTCGCCATTGTTCGTAAAGTCTGTATATTTTTGGGAGGCATTGTAAATAAACATAATTGCACAGTAGTGCTATTGCGTTTTGAGCCATCATCATTTAAAAAAATATATCAAGCATTACTCTTGGCTACACTGCTCGACAGTGTGTCAGAGCCCCAGTGTGTCCAGACATGTAACGAAGTGCTCAGAGTGTCCGGCTGATCAATAGAAACACCGCACTCAGGGTCACACTAACACTCATGCTCAAGTCTTCATCACGCCTTGCAGAATGAGTGTTTGACGTGTTTTTGTTGCTCGCACCGAGAAAAAGGACTAAAATAGCCAACGGCCAATCTATCAAGTTATTGTCTTCCATTGTGTCTCACCACCTGGCATGGCTAAACCCCATTGCCTGGCACTCTGTTATCTGGTGTTATGCTATGCTGTTAATTTCAGGGGAGCTGCCCAGTGAGTCAGTGACGCATGATAGAGTTTCAATGGTTCTTCTTTTACTCAATGCTGTTATGAGAACTTATCAGAACCACTTGCAGACACCAAAAGTAATAGGAATATGCCTCATTTTAGGTCGACAAAAAATGTTCAATGTACAGCAAAACAAAGCAATACAGGCAGGGCAGATACGTAGTCAGTTCCAGGCAGGGGTCAGTGTCCAGCAAACAGGGCAACGCAGAATGAGCAAAAGCGAAGTCCTGGAACAGGCAGGGGTCAGAACCGGGGAATCCGTCAGAGCTGGAGAACAGGAGGGCGAAGGGCAGGAGCAGGGCTAGGACGGGGAAGGGCAGGTGGGCAGGAGGACTGGAGCAGGGCTGGACAGGAACAGGCAGGACAGGCAGGAGAACAGGAACTGGACGGGTAACACAGGACTGGAAACTGGAACGAGGAGCAGGCAGGGAGCAGGCAGGAATAAATGCTGGAAAGAATTATACACAAGCACGGAGGCAGGGCACAAGCCGATCTGGCACAGAACAAAGAAACGGGAACTATTATGCCAGATTAATGACGAGACAACGAGGAACAGGTAAGACAAAAACATGAGGAAACACAATTCAGGTGTGGGGAAGTGGAGACATGAAATGGGGAGAAAGGGAAAACACGGAATGGACTACCAATACAGAAAATACATAAACGGAAAAACCAGAAATAGACTGGAGGCACAGGACGAGACAAAAGCCAGAGAAATGTTAATCATTAAAAGCCCTCTGACAACACCATGCTTTTTCAGTCTGAAGGACAATTAATTTCTAATGCAAATACTAAATGTAGTATGAGCAATCATCATTGCATAGTGATGCCTTAAAGCATCCTGTCTGCTATTCCCTCACGCTTTGCAGCCACTGCAACAATAACCACAAATTTAGCACCGCTGCTTTTGCTTCTGGGTAATGAGAAAATCATCATAACAAACTGACAGGACACTCAAAATGTGCCATTCAGTCGGATGTAATGTGTGGAACGATGCTATTACCCAGAACACATAATTATTTCCACTTTCACCAGCAGTATGAATTATTTGCTGCTGGTGTACTGTCATCCTCTAAACCAGTGACGCTGCATGAAAAGTGCAAGCGAGGTATTGTGCTCTTTTCCAAATGAGCAAACTGTTCATTGTTTTTTTGTCAGATAATACATGCTTCACCCGATTCTAATATGTTAACATAAACAGCCAATGGTGGTCCCAGCTTTGACGGTGGCTGTTAGCAGATTTCACGTGCGCCACGTAATATATCCCTGCTGTTGTATACTTGACTCGCTTTGCATTCACCGTGAGAATAACGGCGTTCGTTTTCGAAGCATGGCAAGAATCGAGTCGGGGAAACACTACTGAGGACAAGTGAGGAGCTGTCAGTGAAAATGACTCTTACTTGAGGCAACAGCTGCTCAATTAACATATTTACATAATTATTACTATGCAAAGGGATCAAATGGAGATAGGAGGGCCCAGCTGTTACGTTACATCTTTTGCATTGGATGAGCGATGAAAGCCACTGATTATTTCCATGACATGTTTGTGACTTCTTAATTTATTGATGCTCGTCTCAATCGTGCGTGGTTTAATGCCTCACTGGTTGACCTTGATGCTTATTTTTCATCGTTGTTCAATTGTCAGGCCCAAATGAGATGGCTCCCAGTACTTTTCTGGTACTCTATTATCTATTTCATGTTGATGAATGGGTAAAGAATATCAAATGGCTGAGATTGGATTATTCAGAAGCGATAAGTATGATCATCGTTCATTATTTATGCCTCTCACAATGAATAATGTTTTATCACATGTTTTATTCTTGTCTGCCCTGCCCCTGACAGAGCTTGATGATACCTTGGCATCAGCACAGATAGATGTATGAAACCGTACAGCAGGGTATACCCCTGGTCGAAAACCTAGGTAAGTTTGTATTCCTGGTCAATGAATTAGATGTGCTTTAGTCATCAAAGCCCAATGAATGAAAAAAGAATCAATTAATTTAGCTCAATGTTCAAAAAGGCATGTTAAAACTCAATTCAATTCAATTTTATTTGTAAAGCGCATTTTACAGAGAACTGTCCCAAAGACGCTGTGCAGAGAAACGGTGACAAATGCAAAACTACTCACTGCACGGTAGATGTGGTTTCAATTTACCATTTAAAATGATTAAGGGAGGTTAAAACAACAAGTTATATGAAACACTGAACCTGGACATTAAGGCTGTAAAATTCTGTACTATGCTTCATTCTCTGCGCAAAGCCTCTGCTCTAATAACTCCTTCTATATAGCATTAGCTCTGTTCGCTGGCTTTGTGCAGAGGTGATTCATGGGCTGGCTACTTCCATTATTCACACTGATGTCCTGTTAAATACCATTCTGAATGCGGCCGGAAGGAAATTCAGTGCCGCGTGCCTATAATGTGATATGTACTGTATACAAAGGTATCACAATTGTATGTGTAAAACCGGTGTTCACTGGTATTTCACTATGGACAACGGATGTTAAAGCATCTGTAATTTCTCAATTTTGGTGGATTAGGTGACTTCTGTATAGTTTGTGTTCACACTCCAAATACTATAGTTCCATTTGAAACAAAACTACACACCTAAATAAAGCGGCATGGTTTGCCTGGGGATGTAGTGCATTGAGTGTTTCATTTTATTAGAACAGGGTGACCTGTGAATCATTTTTATCCCGCCCTTTGATTAATTTATTTTGAACATTACAAATCAGAATAAATTTTTTTCACAAAAAAAGCTGTTTCTGGGCAAGAATACACTCCAATCCGAGTTCCTCCAACAGGAGATGGCTTTTCCTCTGAGTGCTGTCAGATTGTGTGTGCATGCTCCCATGCCTGCCAAGCTAGCGAGCTCCCACACTTTCCTCAGGACTGAGAAATATCCATTTGTAAATATTGGAACAAAGCCAATAAAGGGCAGTGTAGTATAATGGTTAAGGAACTGGACTTGTAACCAAAAGGTTGCAGGTTCGATTCCCAGGTAGGACACTGCCGGTGTACCCTTGATCAAGGTACTTAACCTGAATTGCTTCAGTATATATCCAGCTGTATAGGAATGGATAAATGTAATAAGAAGTTGTGTAAGTCGCTCTGGATAAGAGCGTCTGCTAAATGCCTGTAATGTAATGTAATGCAATATGTTTGCTGTGTAACAAGTGTATCGCCATAAAGAAGGAATACAATTTGAGAAAGCACTTCAATACCACCAGGGGTGTAAAAAGTACCCAGAAATTATACTTAAGTGAAAGTATGGATACTGTCTCAAAATCTTACTTAAGTAAAAGTCAGAGTATCTGGCTAAAAATATACTTGAGTAAAAGTAAAAAAGTTCCTACTTTTAAATGTACTTAAGTACTAAAAAGTAAAAGTAAAAACTTTTTGATAGCAGGTGTCTAATCAAAGATCCCCGCTTTCTAGTCTTGCACAAGGACCAATCAGTATGGGTATGGGCGGGTACATTTTCCATTGATGGGCATTTGATTGGCTGTTTTAAATAAAGTGCGGCCGCATGATTAATAACGTTAATGTTAGTTCGGCCAGAGAAACAAATATACTAATTAAAATCGTTGGACCTGCGAGATTTGTACTTTGTACTTTGAAGGTCTGCATTTTAAATGTAAGGAGTAAAAAGTATTTTTTTTTTCTCTGAAATGTAATTGAGTAAAAGTACAAGTATGCAAATGAATAATACTCGAGTAAAGTACAAATCCCCAAAAACAGTACTTAAGTATTGTAACGAAGTACAATTACTCAAGTACATTACACCCCTGACTTATACCACACACTCAAACTTCAACATACATTTTCTTGCAGGCTTGGATACTCGACGACAAAGTCCAGAGCCTAAGAGAGAACTATGAGCAAAAATCAGCTATCATGGCCTGATCATGTTCTGAGCAAGAGAAGGCTACGAACAAAAGAATAAACCGTTCACGGAATCATAGATTGTGAAAGACTGAATGCTCGCTGCTCTCGAGTAGGTCGTGACGGATTACAAAGTAAGGAAGAACTACTTAATCTATTTGGAAAATGCCAATATCTGTCACAACAACCATGAGAACAGTTGAAGTACCAGCAAGGGAAGCTCTTTTGGACAAAGGATGTCAGTAGCTGTGGATGAGTCCACCGATGGCAGCAGTAAAGCATAGTTATATCTCTGTTACATTTTTTGATAGCAAGTGCTTTCTGAAGACATGACTCATTTTTCAAAAGCACCCCAGTATTCTGGGGTTTATGTCAACACAGCACGCCCAAGAATGCGTGCCTCTTTGTTTGATACTTTGAGGGGATGCACAGTTGGCGTACTTTTAAAATAAAAAACATGTGCACAACAAGGTCTGTGGATGTTCATGAAATACCATGTCATTATATTTGAAAAGAGACGTTGCTGTTGATTTTTCGAATGTACATTTTTGGGGCTTTGAGGTCCATTCTATCCGGTCCATATCACGGTGAGCTGCAGCAGATATCTACAAAACTAGTGAGTTCTCAGCTAAACAACCTGGATGGATAGATAGCACTCCGGGTAGAAACATATCAAAAATTTATTTTTGGGTGAACTGCCCCTTTAAAGGATAGGTTCGGCATTTTTGAACCCAGGCCCTATTTTCGAATGGTTGAATGATTGTGAATAGTAGACCAAGATTTTGCTGATCGCTGAAAAATTGAGTTTGATACTCCTTCTGCATCCTCAGACATGGCTCCAATAGGAATTCATTGGGGGACATTTTGCAGCCTTCAAACACCATGATAAGTGTATTTTTCAAAAAACAGGAAGGCTATTTTATTAATAAAATATTTTATAACATTAGCAAAAATGAAGACTGAATTTGTCTTAATTTCCTCAAAATTGGTAGATTTGTTAAATATGACTTCACCCTTGACTGTCAGAAATAACACATCCTACCATCCATGATGCATTACTGCACTTTTCTGTAATTGTAGGGTATTTCTAGTTACTCACTCATTCAATCCATCTAGCTATGTAGATGGGTTACTTAGGGGAAAGATAGATACAGTAATGAATACCAATCAAAGTTACAAATCTTGAAATGAACACAAGTGAGTAATTGATTCATTCATACAGAAACAGAGAAAGCTATTTCTTGGGCCTTCTAGCTGTTACCCAGCTCTGGGGCTCCACCAGACATAGTGAGCAATGGTAAAAGACACAGAAAGGAAAGTTGCCGTTGTTGCCATAGAGATAGGAGGAAGAAGTCACATGAACACAATGGACATAGCGATGGTGAAGGAATACAGATATTTGATTTTGTGTTTAGCATTTTGATATTTAATATTTTATTTTTTTGAGATAACTTGATGATCATGTCAAGGTATTGACCTTAGTCCAATGGCCCAAACAACAACCGTTGAATGGGAGGGGCCAACCGAACAGCACAACACAGTTAGAGAGACCAGACAGTGGAGAAAACACAGGGGAACAGACAGTGATGACATATGAGGTGGGCGGGACTGAAATAATCTGGCTGAAGATGGGGTGGGTGGGGCAGTGTACGTATAGCGGATATGACTGGGAGAAGTGCTCTCTCTACTGGCTGAGGACAAAAGAGCGATGATAATTGTACGTGCGCACCCCTCATAGGGCATCATAGTGCCATCAGTGCCCTGTCACTGTCAAACACAGCAAGGAAAATAAACCATGTACTGTAAGAGTATCAATTTAGTTCTTGAAGAAGGCCCATTTAGTGGAACTAATGCAAATTTGTTTCAAAACACCTTTGAGATTTAAGAAGCTGTGTGAAAAATTAATTGAGTACTAAGATCAACGATTTACAGAAATCTATAAGCATATATATCTGCAAAAATGATGCAATCACTAATTTAAAAAAAACATTGCAATTGACCTTTGCATACAGTTACCAATTGCCAACTGGCTGCTGTAAATCCTCATTTACAGAAGTACAGATAGACATAAACTATACAGCAGGGTAGAAGTGTATATAGTTCTGAGCATGTGGCTCTTATATGTACAAATTAGTTTAACATAGGTTTTTATTTATTTCTCACTGTAGAATATTGCTGCCAAGACACTTCTAGTTACGTTGATTTCAGGAGGTGTCAGACTTACTCTCAGAATTGTTAGTAGCACACTAACACTCAAGCCCTGTGACACTGGAGTCAGTACAGTCATGACCTTGCTGTTCCACACATACCCTTTCTCTATCTGAGTTTATCAGTGCAGAAGCATATTCCATTGAAGGCAGGTTCTTGCTACAGAGCTCCACAGCTCTGGTTTATAAATTGGCTGAACTGGGGAAGCAAGATAACTTGATTTCCCAAAGAAAATCTTTTGTTATGTCTGGTGGTTACATGCTGGGCTGGAATTATAATGTGCAATGAATGTGACCTTCCAGGATCTGGGTTGAGTAGCACTGGTATATGCAATCACATATACAAGGTAAAACAGTGCAATTATTTTTACCTGAGCAGGGATATCATATATTTAACCATAGGTAAGTCATATATTTTATTACTAGGAGTAAGAAATGTAACAGCTGATATGTGACAAGGCGGTTCTTTTGGAAAATCGACGAAACACTGTGGATTCTGGGCGCAGTTTGCAGTTGACTACAGTTTTATTGACTTAACTGGACTGGAATAAAAATGAATGGTCCCAAATAAATATCTGCTACACCCCCCGCCATTTCTCTGGAGTGGAGGGTATTTGAATATTCGTCTCGCTGAGATAATAAAAAATACGCACATGGCACTCAGAGGCCAACAATCTGGACCGTTTAACCCCAACGAACCGCCGGGACTGATTATAAAATGCCGATTATTTCTTAAAAGCTGACCAGAAGAACTTGTCACATTTGATTAGGCGGTGACGGATGAGGGCTGAATTTGAGCTGTGAGTGGCACTGGAAGCGTGCCATCCTTAGGCGTCAGCTTCAGTCATGTCTCGTTAGCCCTCCGCCCAATAGAAATCGGCACCCAGACAAGCTTTCCCCACGTTGCCCTGATGCCACGCAGACTGCGACGAATGTCACGACATTCCCATCGGTCGTAAAAGGCAGACATGATTACATTCGCTTGCTTTTTAATAGAGGAAATGCATTTTAATTTAAACGAGTCATGTAATACAATAAAAACATAAATGAATATCATAGTTCTCAACTTCTCACCAGGAATAGACTAAGAATGTGCTGAGCTGCAATAGTAAATTTATATTTCAGCTGGAATATCTCCTGTCAGATTTTGGAATCTATTTGAGGGCAAAACCTTATCTAAATATTCAATATAAAGCAATTGGTTGTTTGTCTTTCTTATCATTGCAGACCTGCTGGACTGTGGAAAATATGTCAAATGAAAGAGAGAGAATGTAAAATATATAACACTTCCACAAGATGGCAGCGTCACTCCGTAATACGAATATAAGATTTTAAGTTCATAAACGTAATTAACCATCATTTAATTTTGTTTTATATTTCTGTCTTTTGTAAAAAAAATATTTTTTAATTGTAGTGTGTGGAAAACATTTTATATAAAACTGAACGGACTTCAATATGATTTCAAGTTGGGGGCACCTCTATGAATGACACAACCCTAATCCTCTGTCTTGTCTAATATGAAGTATGAATCCATATTTAGCATTACGAGGAATCTTACATCACGCCCACTGAATCCCCGCCCCTTCTCCCGTTGACCTTTTTTTGTTTGGGTTCGGTGGGGTTAAATGACTGTGCAACCCAAACACAATAGCAGGGAAGAGTGGCTGGTTCCTATTTTTTCAAGCCTTGCCGGATTTCCAGCTATTTCCCCTGAGGCCAGGGAATTCAGTGCAGTGCAAAGCTGAAATATCATGCAAGTCAGAAAACTCTTCAGCCAAGGACTCTCTGCTGCAGTCTTATGATGAGGGCAACAGAGGTAGAAATCCAGGGGACATAAAGTAAAAGTCCTCCCCAGTATTTTGCTCCAATCACCTGGATTTGCTCATTAACATAATTCTTCAGCCAGGAGGAAGTGAATTAGTGAAATCAGCTGGCTGAGTCTATGGGTGGAAGAAACACATGGTAGGACTTTTACTTTATGTCCCCTGGATTTACACCTCTGCTACTACAGATAAGGCATGGAATGTGTCAGATTGTGTAAAAAACGAGAAAGAGCATAGAAAAAAAACAACACACTGATTGAAACACTTATTTGAAAAAATTATAAATTATAAATAAATCTTTTTCTTCTTCTCTTCCTCTTCTTCTTCTTATTATTGACAATGGTTCCTTATTTTTTAACATGACACAAAACAGGCTCAATCAAAACCACGACTCTGTACGTTCTATGTGTTCCACGGAAATCCACAAATGACATAAAGGTAAAGTTGGTATCCTTTAAAAATTTTAATAAAAATCTTTTAAGGCAAGAACTTCCACTGTGTTTGGGCTTCTGTTACTTGGTTTCAGTAATACTTCAGTAATTCTGGGTCTTGGAATAGAAACTCCAGGGGCTCTATCTTGGCGATCTTAACGCTTTGTCTAAATGCATGGCCTAAAGTTAATTTAGGGCGTGTCCAAGTCCACTTTTGCTAGTTTGACGGCGTGGTTTTTTAGTGTTAAGCAAGGCGCAACGTGCAAATGGGCTCAACCTTGTCTCTTCATTAATTATAGGTGTGTCTTGGGTGTGACATGCAATAAACCAATAACATTTTTATATCCCATTCCCTTTAAAAGCCTGCTTTTCCACCTTGGCGGATTGCTTATATGATGGTGAAACAGACATGCTCGTGCATGTTTAGTGCGATCAAGGAATAGGCTATATGGATCAATAGTATGATCAATATTATTCGGACTAACCATTATGAGTTCCCGGTAATTCCCCACTTTATAAATAATTAGAATTAGCCTACACGAAAAAAATACGTAAGAGGACTGGATATTTTTTCTATTGCTTTTCCGGTCATATACGTGCTAGAAGTGTCATTTTGAGACCGTTTCAACTGCCCAATAGAAGTGAATGGAGAGCGACAAATACCCTATTCTGGATTATCGCCCCAGGGGAGCACAGAGCAACTAACGAACATATTTCGCCACCATTTTGACTCATATCATGGTCAAGTAACAACACAACCAAACTCCAGGTTGTTCTTTAAGTCTCCACTAAGTTACAACTTGCGCACTACTAAAATAGAATACGTTGCACCACAAAAAAATTAACAAAATATTTTCGCAAGCCATTGACCAGGAATAACGACGTAATTTAACGTTTCAATGGCAGACCGATTAGAATAACGTTGACGAATTGCATTAAAACTATGAACCTCGTCATCGCCAACATTTTTGCGATACACTGAGTTCTCCGGACTGGGGTTGATATGACGAGGTTGATATCTAGCTACGCCTGTATCGTTTTAAGAAAGAGGACATCATTGTAGGCTAATGAGATTAACAGACATGCTAGCGGCTGATCTCCAGTACGAAACTGATAGGAACGGAGTGCTTTAACGACACTGTTGACTAACAGCTTGATCGTGTCACAGTGGCTACTAAACTGGACTCGCTAATAGAAGTTGGCAGACAGTCTCAAACAACTACTCCTGTAACAGTAGCTAACTAACGTTAGTTTTCCCAACAAAAAAGAACATCGTGAAGTAACGTTAGCTTTCTAATGGTGGGTCAATGATACATAACGAATCTGCGTCACTAATGTAACGTTCCAACAATATCCTAATGCAACGCTTTCCGGTTTACATTTATTTTTAACATTTGTTTACATAAACGACGTAATTTTATGCGACTATACATTACTTTATGAAGAGCTTAGGTCTACTACCTAAGTTTTGTGTTAAGGCTATGGTGCAATCAAATTTAGCAGCTCACTAGTTGTAAACTAGCTACTAAGCCTGTAGTGTGAGCTTTATGTAACAACTTAACCTTAACTGGTGCAACCCTACCCAGGTGGAAGGGGAGTAAGGCCAGGAGCATCGGAGGTGGTTTCAAACTGTTCTACCATGGTGTGGATGGGAGGAGAAATAGGGTAGGGATTATCCTGAAGGAACAGTATGTCAAAAGTTTTTTGGAGGTGAAGAGTGTCAGATGAGTGATGAGTATGAAGCTGGAAATTGAAGGAAGCTGGAAATTGAAGGTGTGATGATGAATTTTGCTAGCGCATATGCCTCGCAAGTTGGGTGTGTGATGGAAAAGAAAGAAAAAATTTGGAGTGAGTTGGATGAAGTGGTGGAGAGTGTACCCAAAGGGGAAAGAGTGGTGACTTAAATGGGCATGTTGGTGAAGGGAACGGAGGTGATGAGGTGATGAGTAGGTATGGCGTCAAGGAGGAATGTGGAAGGACAGATGGTGGTGGATTTTGGAAACGGCTGTGGTGAACACGTATTTCAAGAAGAGGGAGGAACATAAGGTGACGTATAAGAGTGGAGGAAGGTGCACACAGGTGGACTGTATCTTATGCAGGAGGTGCAATCTGAAAGATTGGAGACTGCAAGGTGGTGATAGGGGAGAACGTAATTAGGCAGCATTGGATAGTGGTCTGGAGGATGACTTTGGAGACTAAGAAGAGGAAGAGTGAAGGCAGAGTCAAGGATCAAATGGTGGAAGTTGAAGAAGAAAGACTGTTGTGTGGAGTTTAGGGAGGAGTTAAGACAGGAACTGGGTTGTAGTGAAGAGTTGTCGGATGGCTGGGAAACTACTGCAGAAGTAGTGAGGGAGACAACTAGGAAGGTACTTAGTGTGTCATCTGGTCAGAGGAAGGAAGAAAAGGAGACTTGGTGGTGGAATGAGGAAGTGCAGAAAAGTATATGGAGGAAGAGTTTAGTGAAGAAGAAGTGGGATAGACAGAGAGATGAGGAAAGTAGACAGGAGTACATGGAGATGCAGCATAAGGCAAAGAGAGAGGTGGCAAAGGCTAAGGAAAAGGTGTTTGATGAGTTGTATGAGAGGTTGGACACTAAGGAAGAAGAAAAGGACCTGTACCAATTGGCTAGACAGAGGGGACCGAGCTGGGAAGGATGTGCAGCAGGTTAGGGTGATAAAGGATAGAGATGGAAATGTACTGACAAGCGAGGAGAGTGTGTTGAGAAGATGGAATGAGTACTATGAGGGGCTGATGAATGAAGAAAATGAGAGAGAGAGAGAAGGTTGGATGATGTGGGGATAGTGAATCAGGAAGTGCGGCGGATTAGCAAGGATGAAGTGAGGGCAGCTATGAAGAAGATGAAGATTGGAAAGGCAGTTGGTCCAGATGACATACCTGTGGAGGTATGGAGATGTTTAGAAGAGAGAACAGTGCAGTTTAACGAGATTAACACAATCTTGGAAAGTGAGAGGATGCCTGAGGAGTGGAGAAGAAGTGTACTGGCACCGATTTTCAAGAATAAGACTTGTATGCATCAGATGTGCAACAGCAGCCGGGTTGAGTTGTGAGATGTGTGGCAGGTGAATAGTTGTCAGCAGTAAATATGTTCATAAGTGCAAACATATGGGTCATTTTTGACCCATGTGTGTAAAATTGACATAGAAATACAAAACCTATGTTTGTTCATAAAGTAAGAAAGTAAAAATAAAAATAATGATTTGTGGTAATCAAAAACAAGATATCTAATTAATATTAAATGATAAAATACATTTATTTCAAGGATATAGCAAATAAACACTTATTTCAGCCATGCATGAAATAACATAGGGAATGAATACAGATCATTTTTGACCCATGTTGTGCATTCGAAGGGTAGTGATATAAAACTTATTTGTATTCAAAAAGTAAGAAAGGAAAAATTTTAATAAGGATTTGTGATGATCAAAAACAAGTTAATTGAGGAATACCTGGAATACTGAATGATCAAATTAATTTATTGCAAAAATATAGAAAATAAAAACAGTCGGGTCACTCTTCACCCATGTTGTGCATAAAAAGGTTAATCAAATAATAAAAAAAGTATTGGAATTGAACTGAATTGAAATGTCTTGGAAATATTTTGCCTCTATGAGGCCAGTGTTTCATATTCCAGTCCCTGTCTGCATAGCTGTGTCATGCATGTTGTTCTGTTCTAAATCACTGCATCCCTGCAGCTAAACCAGTCTACTTTCACATTCATAGAAAACCTGCCCATTAATTTCCAGCATTGGAAGCAAAGCTCTGAATTGAAATATGTGAGAGGCAGATGCAATTTTTGTCAGAATGCCAACAGACAAATTCTCTGTGAATCTATTTGCGTCATTGTAACTGGTTTGGATACCAGCATTTCCAGAAAGTCACTCTGAAATAGGTGGCTCAGACCTCTGAGTGGACATCGTGGGAAGGAAAAACAAGTGCTCAGTAACCTGAAGGTATTTTTATACAAATGCATGCATGCACGCACGCACACTGAAATAAGTCAATTGAAGTACAGAAAAATAATAAAATAAATCTTGTTGTTTTGGAAGCTGAAATCACACCAAATATGAAAGTAACTGAATAGCTGCTCACCATAATATGCATTCTATAAAATAGCCTGTGGTCAGATTTGTTCAGAGTTGTTTCATCACAGTCCTGAATGTAACTGGTGCAGTATATTGGATTTGTTCCACAGTGAGAAAGACAGTGTGATCTACATAATGGCATTGAATGAACAGTCTGGAAGGAAATGTTTTGTCCACTGTATCAGAAGCCCCACATCTTCAGCACAAGAGAATCCAACAAACTGAATCCAGGTGGTGATGTCACCATAACTAACCTGCTTATTTTACCTATGGGCCCATTTGCTGAGGCAATGCAATAAAAAACCCTGAGAAGTAAATGGGTCACTTGCACAAATGAGAAGGCTGTTGTTTTCTTGGGTGGTTTATAGGAGACATCCATTATGCCCTCTAAGCACAGCCAGCTGGCACAGATGTGCCTGAGGTTGGCATCAGACTCAAGACCTTGTGGATGCTGACAATTCAGACAGGATCAAAACATTCCAACTGTGTGCTGTTTCAGACACAAAACTCATTTCATGGAAAAGTAGGCATCTTCAATGAAGCCTGAAGTAATCACTCCAAATGCAAACTCACCACTCACTCTCAATTTCACTTTTATTTACAATTTCATTTGGTTCGTGCCAAGAAGCTATGTTGAATATAGCAAAAAAGAACACGGGCAGTCGGCTAATTTAGCTTTTTAAAGCTCTCTAAAACTCTCCAGCCCTGATATCTTTTTTTCACTGGGGTGCAGCAACATTAACAATAGCATCACTCAGGGACAGAGGGCATGGTAACCCTTTACTGGCATTGAGCAGACACACTTATCAAGAGCAACTTACAATGCCGTGTGACTTAAAGGGATAGTCTTTTCTTGTGTGCTGCTCTGCAGGAACTCCAGGCTCACTACTGGAACTCGATTAGATCCAGGCCATAGGATTCACCACCACTGCACTCCACACAAATACCTCAGAGTGGTGGGCCAACCAGGGGTCCTTACAGAATTATTATTTTTTTGATAGTCAAGTGAGGTACCTTCCTCAAGGTCCCCACAGCAATGCTTTGTCTGGGATTTCAACGTGCAATTCAACGTGGTTAGTACAAGAGGAGTTCTGTAACCCCCCCTATTCTGGAAATATGATCAGGCCCGATCATGTGGTTTGTCATGAAATAAACAGGATTACTCATTGCAGAAACAGATGTTCATTTCTGTTCGAGAGTAACAAGTGGCTTATACTGTTTCACAGAAACTTCACCCTAGTGCATAGGGCAGGGGGATATTCCAATATCTCATTCACGCCAATTGTTTAATAACGGTTTGCTTGTGTCCCAATGAAGTTCCCACTGGATTCTTCACACGTACAATTTTTAATGATGATAGGCTAAGCTTCGTAAGAATGCTTTCCGGAGACGTGCTCCACCTTGAACTCTCATACTTTCCAGAAGCAGTCTTTAAAGCCTTTTCTGTCTTCAAGTGAAATGCTTTCTACCATCATTATCTTGTCAGTGCCAGCTTATTCCAATGGTAATCAGCATCACTACAGTATGTCACAATATCGTTTACATTGTATTTGACACTGGGGAACAGCGCAGAAAATAATCTATCACATTGTTAAAATGTCATCATTTTTATTATCACTATTGAAATAAGCAATTGGTATTGTTCAAATGATATAATGAACAATACCAATTAATTTTTAATAAGCAGTTGCATTAAGGAGTAAAAGCCATTTCTGCATAAGGCTTCTCCAGGATACACGGAGGACAGTCATTTAGGAACATCAACGAAAACGGAATATTTCATGATCAGTCGGGGGAATAAAATGTAGAATTGCAATTACACAGCTGGCGTATGAATCACCCTCGTCGCTCAGCTTTTTCATCCCGCACAGTATTCATCCCGCGAGTAAGTGTGTATTTATTTCCATGACAACGAAGTGTCAAAAAGCTCTCCTGAAAGGAATCGGTGAGGAATGAGGTGTATTGTTTCTTTAATAATGTGATATTGGTAAACAAATAAAGCTCTCACAGAAGGACTGGATTGCATTATTGGCGTGTCTCCAAAGATCTGTCAGCATTCATCGGGGACAATTTATAGAGAAGAGGAAAGCACTCAGTTTATGCTACTGCAAAGAACTACTGGGGAGTTGAAAACAGAAGAATTGAAAAGAAAATATGTATTTGCTTTGCATCTCTCAACGTTTAATGGAAAACAGACAAAAGCTGGGCTAGGAGTAAATTTAAGATGGCTTAAAACATCACCCAAAGACCGTCCCCTTCATCAAAGCTTACCTTTCAACTTTAAAACTGCAATAATTGAAAAAATCCCGACGTTTCCCAAGTTTCAAATATTGGTCAGAGAACTGCATATAGCCTACAGTTGCTGTAAAGCTTCACTTTCAAAAGCATTTGTTCAAATATGGTGGACCCTGCCAGAGGGTCTTTCTTTAAAAGGCTTTTAGGGTTCAACCATAGTTTATATTTAAGGCATTTAGCAGAACATCTTATCCAGAGTGATTCACTCACCGTTTTTTTTTTTTTAATGTATAATCCATTTATACAACTGGTTATTTTACTGAAGTAGTTTGGTTTACATCAGCAATTCAGATTAGCAGTAGATGGCTAGTCTTCCTCTCACTATAAGAAAGGAACAGGGAGGAGATGACTTAGGCTCATTCAGAAGATATGCTAGTTATATTGCTTTGGCGTTTTCACTGTGGTGGAAATTCTGTAAAGCTCTTGGTGAATGGATAGATTAAGTTTAATTGGGTTAGACCCACCCCCCCCCCCTTCTGTATTGCTCATTAGAGTGGCTTGGTCTGGTTTTGAGGGTCTTGTTTTTGAAGATCCTGTTACATGATTTGCACTGTAACTAAAGGCTCATCTTTCAAAAGCACAACCTAGAAAGCTGTCACTGCAGTGGAGCAAAATATCACAGAGGGAGCAAAAACTAATGACTCAGAAAGAGGCCCTTACTCAAATGAGGAAGAATGTCCAGGTTCCAGACAAAAAGAAATTGTTCTGGAGAGGAGGCACAGGAGCATACATCTCAAATATACAGTGGCAGAGCAAAAGAGTGCTCTTCCGAACATGGCTAAACACGCACGCACACACACACACACACACACAAATAACTGAAGAAACATGCACAGAAAGTATAGATACAGGTTATTGTAAAACATACATGATACCTCAGAGCTGAGTAGCTTTTTACTGCCACTAGCACAATGAGCTAGCAAGGTTTCTAGGGTCATATACATCGGTGAGTATTATATCCATGGGTTGTGAAGTTTGGTCATTATCTTGCAGTAGCAGTCGGAAGTAAGGATGAGTTTCACGGCCGATTGCAGCACCGCCATTCTCTTTACCAGCAGTCCAAGCCAAACATTTACAGGCTTCAAATTGTCCTCATAAAGTTCTCCCCAGATACCCTCCTGTTCTCAGTCCCTTTTGTGCATTTCCTGAAACAATACTCAATGTTCCAAAAAGGCAGCCTTTCATTGAGCAAGTCATCTAAAGAGATGTTCAATTTGGAGAAAAAAAATGGAATGCAAATGTTGAATGCTCACGATTTAATCGCCTTCACATTATTCTCATCTCATCCACAGTCAGTACTTGCTCTCATTATATACCTCTTGTAAAAAAAAAACTGAAAAAATCCCCTCATGTGGCAGAGCTGTCTTTACATGCTCCAGGCCTAGAGAAGTGTCACCTTCACGTGGTGTATTCGGTCATACCTCAGTCATCTTCGAAGAGTCTCCTGCGGGGGCTCAGAAGGGGATAGTCGCGTGGGAGACATTCCACTGAAAAGTGAGCGTTGACATCAAACCAATCGCGGATAAGTGCAGTGTTTGAAGCTGGTATTATCCCAAACGATTACAAGGGTCTTAAGCACTGGTCCCTCTTGCCCTTCCTGCTAAGTGGATACAATGTTCACACACTGAATCAGCAAACAATGGCAGGCATGCTGTTGCGTGGACCCAATACGTTGGTCGGTGAGGTCCTTTTGAGGAACGGCAGCACATAACACACATTATATTTCCCCTGCACTGACCCAGATTACTGTGGCATAGTGCTAAATTACAGTCTCTTCCAGGTCTCCTCTTTTTCGGCTTCAGCTAACCTCATTTTCAGTCCGTAGATGAACATTTATTATACTGTACATGTATCATAGATTATGAACACGAACATGCTATAGTGTATCTTTACTAAAAGTAGTGAATTTGCTGCCTATTGAAACAACGTCCCCGGCCATTTCTCAGTATGATATAGCATATAACTTAATGCAGTTTTGCTAGCAGCATTTTCTCTTGGCGATGATGCTGCAAACGCATTGCTAGTCAAATTCGTTTTTTGTAGACATACTTGCTGCACCAAAGAAAGTTGTTACTTTAGTAAGACTCTCTTGACCCGCCACTAGGACGGATGCTTTGCATTGTTGTCGTTTGCCTTGTGAAAGAGCCTCAGCTGGTAATGGCGCTAGCAGCAAGTGTTTAGATACGGGGTCAGACGAGGTCAGATCGACTAGTTAAATAAAAAATAGTGTCAACATTGAAATAGCTTAAGTTAGGAACAACGCCCACGGTGGCTGAATGGGGATAGGTCATTCTTTTATTCACTGTAGGGATTTCTTTCTCAATTTATGATTGAGACGAGGCCGGTTTCTGTTACGAGGCCCGTTTCATTTGAAATGAAACAAAGCAAAGGCCGCCCATGACTGCAACATACCATATTGTCTGCATATTGTGGTGATATGTGATATGTATTCAGCACAATATGCATAAAACCAGAGGGAAATGGCTGATGCTTTACATGAGAATTTCTTTCCAGAAATATTTTCCTTATGTCTTCATTTAATATTTATTACAGAAATCTTTTCTTTCAGAGAATGGTGTACTTGCTGCAGCTGTAACAGTGAAAGACCTGCACTTGAACTTGGCCAGAAAACTGAGAAGCCATGTACAGTAAGAACCGATTATGTTCCATAGCCAATGCTGCCCACCCACATTCAAAATTGTAAGCGTACAAAAATGCATGCATTTCCTTCTCCGAATATTCCTACAGGTGAACAGTTGAAGCGATCAGAGCCAAGGTAAATTGTATGTACGATCCAGATCAGTTTATTTCCACTGAATTATTAAGAGGAAACGGATGAACATTATGCAGCTCACATACTTAATAAATGAAGTTCATTGAATGGGTCAAGCGTGATTACACATTGCATCTGCGTAGCCGCGAGCGATCGTTTGTTCTACTGTAATTACCCAAAAGGACAGAGTAATGCACTTGCATTAAGAATAAATGGGTGCATGTCCAAAGATTTGCTCATTGCAAAATTAGCATGATTAATGTCTCTCTTGGCAATTATTCAAGGAGTATATTCATATTGGTCAGAGGTTCACAATGCAGTAACTTCTGCAATCCATGTATTCATGAAAATAACTTGACATTTTAATGATTTCACAGTCCATTTTAAAGCCGCAGCAATTAATTATACAGTATTTAACTGAAAGAAAAAAAGATGTAGGCCTATACAATATATCTATTGCTTCTCCCAAGCTTAGGGTGCTTTTACTTGAAATTAGTCACTTGCTGGTCCAATTTCATACTTATCTTTATTGTGACTTGAATGGATTTGTAGATAAATTCAAGTGTGTTCAGTTAATCCTCTGCTTATATGGTAAAAAATATATAAATAAGATTTATATCGTTTCAGCACCAAAACCTTGCTTAAATTCTTTACTCTCTTTTGACGTTGTGACTGTCCAGCCGAAGAGCGTGTGCTCCTCTGACACAAGTGACTGTTTGAAACACTACGAGCCACACAGCGCTGCAGGAGAGCTAGCACCAGAGACGTATCTGATTGGCAACGACTGGCAGTCCGTCACATTTTTGGAAGAAGCCTATGCAGCAGGAACGCTGCCCAGTGTAAACCCGCCTTATCCCAAGAGGGACGAAGCCAGTTGACGCAACAGATTGCAGATTATAGCTTTCAGACGAATAACATTTAGATCTAGGCAGATACGCCGTGTACCACGTTGGCACTTTGGATAAGGAGTTCTGCTTCTGTTATTAGAAATTAAGGAGTTCTGGTACCAAGGAGTTACTATGATTGATTAGTTTCTTCAACAACAGCAGTGCCAGGAATTACAATGTAAACCATATAGAAGCTGAAATCTTATTATGACAGAGAGTCTTGGCCAGAGAAATAAGCTTCACAGGCAGGATAAACGAGTCCAGACAAAACACACATGCCGGCCTCCTGATGAAGCCTGATGAAAATAGAAAAACAGAATGATCTGCCTCCAGAAAACAGCCGTGACTCCTTGTAGATACCGCATAAAAGGCCAGAGCTCTGAACGTCTCTTCTAAAGCAGAATACACATCTGAGCTGGCTGGGTAAGTTAGAGACACACACACACACATGCGCACATACAGGCACAAACACAAATGTGCCCATTTATTTCCTGAGAACAATGAGGATGGTATGAGTAATTTATCTTATGGTGGTTGAGAACAGATTATTCTTAGAGGGTATGGATTCTCTCAAGCTGGTGTTTCTTTTCTATCCAATTCTTGGCTCAAATATGGAGAAAATATGGAGCAGCTGTAAAAGCAAATATGTCCAACTCCAGACAGAGTGGAAAAAAGAAGTAAAGTTCTTGAACAAAGATTTACAGTTCCAGTTTACGAGCTTGGGGGCTGCTGGTCTATAAATCTTTTATCATAGGGCTTATATAGGGAGTGCTTATCCATTCAGAAGAAGAGGGTGTTAAAATAATACTAACAATGTAAGATTCAAAGACACCGATGCTTATAATTGCATTTTTTCATTGATGTTTCAGTGTGACGATCAGTACAATTTGTTTAATGTGCCTGCTGGTGCCTTGGAAAAATATTTGTAAAAAAAAAAATTATTTGCCGTTTTCCCCTTCTAAAAATACTTTGATCTGGTGAATGTTGTCACTGCATCAAGCTGGTAAGTGCAGACTAACTCACAGGTAACTATTGGGGAAGGATTTTGATTTTTGATTGGCTTTCAAAAAGACTAAAGTTTCTCTAAAAAAACAGAATGAAACTGCTTATCATAACATAGATTTCAGAAATTATTTTCATAAGAAATTAAGTAGTCTGCTTCTTTTGGTAACTTTAAAAAAATAGATTTGAAGCCAAGAATAGGGCTCTTTACAATTTCCTATTTTTTTTGTCTGATCTCTTAAATCAGTGCACTTCTCTGTGTGCAAAAAAAGTACCAAAATTTAGTTTCACTGAAACTGGCTGAAAGGGTTGGAGCTTATTCCTCCATAACTTGAAGTCAGATGCAATCCATGAAGAATGCTTTGAGTTCAGAATGCTAACCCACAAGGCATAGCAGAAATTGTACCCACTGTCAGTCTTTCTGTCACTAAAAGGATGACTCCATAAGGCTCAATAAGCCCTGCAGTGGCCCGTACACGGGGGTGAACAGACTCGAACACAAGCCTTAAAATCTGCCATGGCTTCACCCCCCATTACGTATTCCCAGGGAAGCAGCAGCTCCTTCAGACTGGCCATAGCTATTAACTTGTAAATTCCATAACCAAAAACTCTCTCTTCTCTAGAATCATAACAAGGGAATAGACATTTTCCTTAAACTTCCCTTGCCATACCATTTGCTTATTAAATATTAATATACAGTTGTGGTCAAAAGTTTACATACACTTAGGTTGAAGTTATTAAAACTCATTTTTAACCACTCCACATATTTCATTTTTAGCAAACTATAGTGTTGGCAAGTCAGTTAGGACATCTATTTTGTGCATGACACAACTCATTTTTCCAACAATTGCTCAGATTATTTCACTATATCTCAATTCCAGTGGGTCAGAAGTTTACATACACCAAGTTGACCCAACAACATCAAAAGACTCCATCTTATTTTCTGGTACTCTTACAAGCGATACTATTATGCAGCAGCTCTGCATTTGAATGGATTTCTATGGGAATTGGGGGATGGCGTTATTCAATCATACAATAACCAAACTTGCTAACATTCCATACCACAGACAAACAACATTAAACACGAAGAAAATAAGCGTTGTGGAGTCCAACCTGATCAGCTCTGCAGTCCGCCGTCGTTGCTAGTCGTCAGTTCCCGGGTGTAATGCCGTCGTTTTGTTCTTGCTCCCGCAGTTACTGCCCGAGTCAGCTCACTTCCAGCTGCTTGCCGCACTCAAGTAAGTTTTCGCCGCACACAAACACAAACACAAACACTTCGCAGTAGCACATAAAGTAAAATTTAACCAAACCAAACCAAACCAAATGAAATTAAATGAAAAGAAGAAAAAACCCAAAAAAACAACACCGCCACACACAGCTTAGAGGCAAGACCACCCTCTCTCGCTTGCCTCAGTTCTCCTGTTGTAACCCAGGTGCACTCATTATATTCTCTCAGGGACCCCAGCCTCTTGCGTTCCCCTTAAAATCACTCAATTACCCAATGAGTACCGTCCATTCATCCAATCATTCAATCGTCCAATCGTTCAATCGCCCTTTCAATCATTCAATCCGGCTCCGCAATTTTATCATCTACTACCACAGGAACCACACACATTCCCTCCTCGCTGAGGGAGACTGCGAACATGTAACAAGTAGTTAACCATTATTGTTCATTTTTGGTCAATACAGCCAACATTATGAGATATTTTACCATATTATATTCATATTATATTAACTGTAAATTACAGACAGCCAATGTTACATGTCCACAAATATGTTTGCCATTATCTGACTGCTGCAGACAGGCAATGGCATCTCTCCATAGAGTCCTGCCATTATCTGTACATTACACACAGTCAGTGTTATCATTACACAATACATATGCTGAAGCAATATTATCTCTCCACACGTCCATCTTCTACTTGAATAAATCACATATTAATTAATTTGTTATTGATTGATTGATTTTAAAAAAGTGAACTATTTAAATGGTTCTGCAGTTTCATCCTTGGGTTATTTCACTGCTTAATAGTGATATGTACAGTATGTACAAACATACTTACTAGAATATCCTGGGTCTGGGATGAAACTAAATATTTGATGTTATTAAATTTTAATTGAAAACCACCATTAATTATTTCACAATTTATAAAAAAGGACATCCCAATTCTTCCAGTAGATTCATTCCGTGCATCAATAGAGTTGCATTGTTTCCTTGATAAAGTGTGCAATAAAAAAGGTAGAAGTGTTTTGGTAAAGTGTCTTGTGGTCACAGCACAAAACCGCAGTCTACATTTGTAATTACTTACCTTGACTCAAATAACCTTACCTTTCTTTTGGCGGTAGCTCAATTTATAACACACAAAGCATTTGTCAGCGCGCTTCCCAAACATGTCTTGTGGTTTCCATGGAGCGTGTGCAAACCGCAGCTCTTGTTCAAATTAGGCTTCTTTGCTCGAAAGTGCAGTAAGCAGCAGCAAGCGCAGAGGAGTGCTCTTACAAATATGAACAGTTACAAACAGTTTGATTAATTATTCTCCAAAAACAATACGCCCCATCAAATCTCAACAACAAGGTCAGTGGACCACCTCTGAAGTGCCTTTGAATCGTGCTTAGTACAGTATTTAAAAACAAATGCTGGTAAAGAAAGTCAGCTGAAGTATATTGCTTCTTGCTTTTTGAAACATTGGTGAAAATGCAACTCCGTTGGCTGTCATTAACAATTTCACAGGGTTATCCAAAAATAAGCACACTGCCAATGTATATCTGGAAGGCATAGTTAAGCTACAGATTTTATTTACGATTATTTACGATAATTATTGTGATTTTTTGAGAACCAAATATAGTGTCTGAGAATAGAGTGCATAAGAATAAATTATATTTAGTCTTTATGTTTGGTGCTTTAATACTTTCAACGCTCATCTTTTCCTCATTAGCATATTTTGATGGAACACACCTTTTGCTTAAATAAACTCCATCCAAGTAGCACAATGAAAAGCTCATGGTGCGTTTTTCTAGATATGAAAAAAAGACGTTATTCCAGCAAGAATCCAGAAATGCATTGTTTCTGTTATATCCATTTTTTTATCTGCATGTCGAGAGTCCCTATTTCTTCTTCTTCAAATAAAAGGCAGTTTCTGTCATCTCTTAATTTGTGTTGCCTTTAACATATGGATTTACTCATGCTGTGGTCTGCATGAGGATCACAGCAGCGGAAGACACTCATCTGGTGGAACCTGCTTCGTGTAATCGTGTAGAAGCCGTAGTCAAGACTGTTTCATGCTGGAGGCCTTGCTGGAATAAAATCAGATGGAAAAGCTCCTGGAAAAGTCGAGTGCTGTTGTTTGATAACCTGGGAAGCAAAAATGGAACATCATTATCATTATACAGTGGCACCTGAAAGTATTCAGACCCCTTCACTTTTTGCACACTTTAATCTACACTTAATAACCCATAATGGCAAAGTGAAAACATGTTTTTAGAAAGTTTTGCAAATTTATTCAAAATCAAAAACTCTCATTTACATAAGTATTCATACCCTTTGCTTTAATGTATTTTTAAAGTATCATATTTAATAGTTGGCCACATATCTTTTGCATGCTGTTACTTCCTGAAGTCTGGGACCCATCATCAAAAGACTCCCGATATCTTATTTTCAGGTACTGTCACAAGCGAAACTATAACCTCTCTGGTTAAGTCATCAAAAAAGTCAGGAGAAGAAACCCTTAATGTAGCGATACTACTTTAAAGGTTTCTTTACCTGGCTTTTTTCCCCATAGAGTTCTATAGGAAAATGAGTCAGGAGAAATAACCCTTGCAGTGATCCATCCACATCTACTCCATATCTGGCAGCAGAGTGATGGTTTGGGGCTCGTTTGATACCTCAAACCCTTGACCCAATTCCCATAGAAATCAATTCTAATGCAGAGGTTATAGTATCGCTTGTAAATATGATTGTGGCGAAGTGAGCCGTAGCGCTCGCGTGAAGTAAGCAGAGTCCCGCCCAAGCTTGGGTAAGGAGAACGGGGTTTTTATTTTCCTTCTTTTAATACAAACACAACACACAGTAAGATCGTCAGATCTCAGTCACTTCTTGCTCTCAACTCCCAGAATGCTCCTTTTAAAGGTTCTCAGGCTCACTGTTGAACAATCAAGGCAATTGGTTAATTGATACAAACAATAAGACAATCAATCATCACCAATTGCCTGATTGCCGACAGCTGTGCCGGTTCCATAAACCACCCGAGTTCACTCTCTCTCTTGCCGGCCACGCCTAAAACCACGCCCCCCTACCACAATGATGTATACGTGTATGTATATACAGATGGATGAATTGGTCATCTGTGACTTCCTGTTCGCACCCCCTGCTTTTTCCTTTTTTTAATTTCTGTATTATTTATATTTAACTTTTTATTTTAATGTTATGCTTTGTATGTAATGTTATGCTATGTATTATGTTTTGTTTGATTAAATTAAAAAATATGTATTAATAATAATAATAAAAAAGGCTATTTTATCCATTTAAAATGAAATGTACAACACAATAAAGTATGCAAAAAGTGAAGGGGTCTGAATACTTTCAGAAGCCACTGTATATTCATATATATATTTGATATAAAACAATGACTAAGTGCAGCTTTAATTTGAGGGGATTTACATCCATATCGGGTGATCCGTGTAGGAATTACAACCCCTGTTCAGCAGAGAGACAGCTATTCCCAAGTGTCATAATTGGGCTAAATCGTTAAAAGGCCTGTTGTCTGTGCCTGGCTTATTACCTTCTGCCTCAAAAAGTTTGACTTTTTATGTACTTTCATATTAAAATGCCACTATTTTTGAAAGCAGATATTATTTAACAAATCATGTCATTGAGCGTTCATCACATAAAATGTAACTTCATGACCATCCATAAATTTATGGATGCCACTTTGTCTTCTAGAGCTTTTGCCTCATCCAGGTTTTCATACATAAATTCTGCAGCCGTGGTTTCATAAGGCAGTAAACCTGAACAAAGGGCACTGCACCAAAGTAGATGGGAAAAAGTTGGGTTTTTTTTTTTAAAGCAACAAGCACAGTGGCAACCTTACCTCCAGTAAAAATGCAACGCCAGACCAAGTATATCACATTATAGTGAGAGCATACAAGGTTTCTCAATGATGATGCAGGGAAGTAGGAGATATCAAGGCCGATGGGACAGAGGAGTAGCCAGGAAATCTGGAATCGCCAGAAAGAATAAGAATAATGCACTGGGCTCCTGTTCCTGTTCAAACCCCCCCACCCCACCCCCGAAAGCATTGCCTATGGGAGACGGTTTATATTGGTGCGTTAAGCATAGCATTCCAATCCCAGGGACTGCTAACGGACACATATTCCACAAGGGCACTCTCAACAAAGACCAACTTGCCCAGACGTGCAGCCCCTCATCTTAACCAAAGCCCTGCGTGAATATGTAGAGGGCAGCTAAAGGCCATCGGGTCAATGGACGGGATCGCTGGAATGACGCGGCCTTTTTGCACAGATCGGCCTCTGGCAGAATATCAGCTGGAGCAGTGTGAGGAAGCGGACAGACCGCTGCTGGAAGCACAGCCTCATTACCCTCCCTCAGCAGCAGGCCCCTGTGTGTGTGTGTGTGTGTGTGTGTGCAGGCAAGGAACGCACCACAGCAGAGATGACAGACCATCCTCTCTCCCGCCTTGTGGAGCAGCTCTCCGCACAAACGTCTCAATCCTGCGCTACGCTGACAGTGCTGCTGCGAGCTTCACAAGTGGGCTTGGCGCTCAGGAGCGACTCAGAGGCCAGGGCAGAAATTGGTCACAGCAGCGCTACCCTATGCAGAGTGAAGGTGTATAAGGCTTTCCTTAGTCCAGGGTATATATGAGAGAGAGAGAGAGCGAGAGCGAGAGCGAGAGCGAGAGCGAGAGAGAGAGAGAGAGAGAGACTCATAATTTCTGCAATCTGCCGTTCGTAAAAACGTAAATAAATTATTTGTACTGGGAAAGCTAAATTTTCACAGAGCAGGAAAAAAAAATCGTTAAATGAAGAATTTACGGTTGAAAAATATTTTTTGATACGTGGTGACTTTGAATACATAGATAGCAATGTACTTTTGTATGTAATTAGAAGGCATTCTTTAGATTGGCAATTAAAAAAATTAAAAAAAGCCGTTTTTTTTTTTGGTTCGCTTTTGGTTCCAACATTTGCAATTGGCAAGCATTCTTGAGAATCAAGATGGCATAATCCACAATTTTTCAATATAGGAAAAAACTGAAAACAAAGCCCCTCAAGAATTAAATAAATGTAACCATTTTATTTGTGAAAAACTACAAGCATAATTCATAAATAGACATTTCTATTTGAAGCAGAAGAAATGATAAAGTGGCCTCTAACAACAAAGTCGTGCACATGCCAGGTAACATGTATATATCAACATTGTATTGTATATAGCTAGACAAGGAGCGGTGACCATTTAAAATTCCCCAAATACATTATAGCACAAGGAAATTAACCCGACCATTCCACAAAATCACCAATGACACTTCGGCGGCGGGGGGGGGGGGGGGGGGGGGGGAGGGAGACCAACGGGGGGGAATTAAAAACAGGATAAAATAAAATATATATATTTATACTTTTTTTTCCCATGTACTAACAGACCCTACATAATTTTACAGAGCAAAAACTTCAAAAGCATTGTACAAGACATTGTATTAGAGAAAATAAAAACAGAGCTTGTATAATACAATAACATTAAAAATTCACAAGATTGTTAGACCATAATTGAACAAGCATTCTATATTTGGGTCTTTGACAAACAAAGCTAAAGAAAGAAAAATGTAACCATCTTTACACAGTAAATTACGGTTACTGGTCATACACAAGAACAGAACTGCTTGCGCGTTAAAAACTGTTCAGCTCCATTGTCATTCTCATAATGTTGGCTCTTGTGCCATTTCAAGTTACATACAAGCAAAGTTCATATATTCAGCAAATATTCCATTTTCAATAATTTAAGATACAATTGATAAGTTTTACAAAAGTCGAGTCAATATGCATGGAATTGGGTAAGGCAAGTGAAAACATGGCTATATGAATTAAATTAATTTAATGTATTGCAGTACATTGTCAAGCATGTCCATTGGGAATAATATTCTTATATTCACATGTTTTATTTAGATCAATATTACCCCGCAGTATTTGATTAGTCCCATATAGGATATTTTATCCTCAATTCAACAGGATGTCCCATTTATTCTGTTCACATAACATACAAAAACAAAAAAAGATTCTCTCGTCGCATATTGAATGCAGACATCCTAAATCTTCTCTCACTTTGATCCAAGTCGCTTAATTAATGCAGTTTAAATAGTACATTAACGACAAATCAAAAATCAAAGTTTTAACCCCCTCGTTCTCAGACGAAGCATTATCAAATCACTTCAACTTAGTTCACTTTAAGTCGTTTATACAAAGCGATGGATCATTTTACAACTGAAAAACGATGACAGCCTTTGCTAGTATGCTCTAGTCAACAACCTCCCCCCTGCGTATGTTCTGTGTGCTATATGGGCGATTAGATTTCAAGTCTCCCTGTAGTGTATTTGCCATTGGTGCCAGGTTTTTTTTTTTTTAAACTGTTCTCTGAATTTCCCAAAGCACACTGGATTGTGTCCCAACCTCCGATCTCAGTTCATCTTTTATTTATTTTTTTATCGCCTCAGAAAAACGAAACTAAAAAACAAAACAAAAGAAGAAAGAACACAGTCCATCGCTAAGTTCCCTTAGTGCAAGGGGAATTTGCCGAGATTTATCGATGGTTGGGATCGATAGTAACAGTACCTGATTGCATACGTCTTACATTTTTATTTATTGTTATTTATCTATCTTACCAGTTAAGACGAAGAGAAAGCATTGACTGTGGTCTTCTGTGACCTTTGTTATTGAGAGCTTTTGTGTGTCTGTGTATGTGCGTGTGTGTCTCTGTGCACGAGTACGTGTATGCGCTTGTACGCAAGTGTGTGAGTGTGTATACGAGTGTGTGTGTGTGAATACGTGTGTGAATGTGCGTGTGTGTCTCTGTGCACGAGTACGTGTATGCGCTTGTACGCACGTGTGTGTGTGTGTGTATACGTGTGTGTGTGTGTGTGTGTGTGTGCAGGCAGTCCTGAAGGCGCTGCTTGACTGCACTGACACGCAGAGGGCTAACGGTGCCCCAGGGCTGAGGTCACTGACCGTAAGTCAGCACCATCCCAAAAAAAGCCATTAAACAGGCCTGACTGCTCATTTTAATGCTGCTGGATTTCCTTTACACACAGTACTACACACTGTACACAGCACTGAAAGAATGGGACATCATTCCATACGGACAGACTATAGCGTGAAGCGGTCCGCTCTTATCCAGCTATGTTTTTACAACAAAAAAACCAATGCATTCTTTATATAAAGTGGACAAGAATTACACCATTTAAATGGATTATATTAGACTTTATTTAAAATGTATTTTATATCACATTTTATAGTAACATTTCAATTGTTATTAGTCTATGTAGCATGTCATCAATATCAAATACCTTTGGTCCTTCAATAAATAAAACTAAGATATTGTATACACATTTTTATTCTTTATACAAGTTTAGTACAATTCAAAACAAAATGTGTTACTTACTCTACTTTAATAGGAAACTGAAGCGTAGGGGACTCGTCATTTCAAAGGTAAATGTTGAGGAGATATAACATTTTAGGGGAACGAAAACCTTAGCCGTTTTATTTGGTTAATTCAGTCCAAGGTGTGCGGTCTGCGCAGAGAGCACGGAGAAAAACGCTTCATCATTAGTACTGTTACTATTGTTACGATCATTACGCATTAGTTACCTTCACTAAGATATTGGGAGTCTCAATACATTTATCCATCACAGGTTGAAGTTATTCTTCATTAAATGTCCAGCTCTTGCATTAGCACTGTTATGAACGTAAAATAAACGTCTGTACAACGGCCGTTGCGCTGCGGGGACAAACGGACTATTCGACCGGAGAAAAGGAATTTCAATGGTTTAGACAAAAAAAAAAAAAAAAAACTGAATCAAATGCACCAATGGCTGCAGTTTGGCTCTCAGGACTCCGTTAGGTTTGTAAGCCTGTTGGTTTTGTTTTAGCATTTGGAACTGAAAGTGTTCCCGCCTCTCTGAAACAGCCCGTTTAGCACCAATTGTGAAGACGCCGCTCTAACTTCGCCTGTCTGTAACTGTCGACCCAACGATGGCCTGAAGCGACGGAACGCAACAGCAGACATTAGTGTTAGTTTCCTCGTACGTCGCCTAGCTGACGCCCGCGAACGAAAAAAATAAGCGCCGTATTCGCGGCCCGCCTCCGCCTCACCACGAGGAGCTTGTGAGATTAGGGCCCAACCGCCCTAATCCTCATGAACATCGCACACGGTTCCCTTTCTGAGAGTGGGATCGTGACGCTCAGCCTCTCCGCTCCAGCACTGCGCACGCAGCTGAAGAGCAGATCTACGGGAGAGGGGGGGACGGGGCGAGCGTCGGCTCACGGCTTTCAGCACTTTGTTCCGTTTCGTAGACAGCCAGCGACCCCAGAGGTGAAATTGATTCACAGTATAGCCCATCTAGCACCAGTGTTTAAAGGTGTTTGAGATTTCTGCCATTTCAACTTTGTAAAAACAACAGGAAGCAAGAAAAAGTTAGCCTAGCTATTTAGTAAAAGCTTGAATGAAGCCAAACAAAATAAAAAGAAACAAAACAGGTCTCTAAATGCATACAGGTGCAACAAGCAATAAATAAGATAATGGGCCAGAATTGTTAAAAAGCGGGTGGAAAACTGCACAGCGTATTTTACTAAATAAAAAAAAAAAAGAAACTTATTAGGCCGCACGTCCACTTACACATATAAAACAATGGAATACATACAAGTGTCATGGTGTCACCAGGTGGCGCCATTCCCACGAGGCCCCGCTGTCCTCCCGGCGTCATGCTTGTACCCATGAGCGCAGGTCCCGCGAGGACAGGTGTATCGGTTAGGTGTGAGCGCAGCTGTGTTCCGTCTGCATCCTCCAAATCCAGGGACGAGGGTGGGGAAGGGGTGGAACTGGGAGGAGGAAGAGGTGGGGACAGGGGGCAGGGACAGGACAGGGGGCGGGGCCAGTGAACCCCTTTCCATTGGTGGACGGGGAGAAGGTGGGGGGGGGGTCCCAGCGTCTCGGCCGAGCGTCCGGGGAGGGGGGCTCAGAATGACTCGTCGTGCCCCAGGGAGAGGTCTCCTTTGGGGGTGGAGGCGCGTGAGGAGCCCTTGTCCATGCTCTCTGAACCCGAGCTCTGGTGCTGCTGTTCCGAGCCCGTGCTGGACGTGACGGTGGATGAGGACGTGGACGAGGTGCGGGTCTTCTCTTTAAAGTCTGTGATGATGACCGTCACATTGCCCACCGTTATGGCCAGCTGCTGCGCGGTGCTCCGGTCGATGTTCTTCAGCTTGGGTCTGGAGCGAGAGGGGGAGAGCACGGACTTCTTTAAACACACAAATAGCGCAAGGCCTTATCTTATCCAACCGCTCCCGGCAACAGTGGGAGGGCTGCCAGCAGCTGCGTGTTGAGGAGAGAGCCGGGGTCACTCCAGTTCACAGGCACACTTCCCTTCTGCGCTCTTCTCAGCCTGAAAGGCCAAGCACTGACTATCGTGCATCTTTCAAGTATGTGTTGAGAATCTTTTCTATATTTTCTGAGAGGCTAAACAGCAATATTTAATGAGAGAACCACTGCTTATTATACAAAACAGCAGCACTGTCCATCATCCTGATAAACGTATATATATATTTGTATTTATTTATTAAACATTTTTTTATCATATGCTTCACAATACAATCATTGCTTCTTGGGATGATTTCACAAGAAATACTGCAGACATGAACACTTATTCATATTCATAAAAACAATGGATAACTGATTCCATCTGCCTTTAATGGTCCAGCGGTTGTAAGAAATAAGCAACAGAAATGCAAGTGTACACTTGATGGTTCTGCAAGAAAAGTGCACAATAAGGTGGGGACAATGATCATCGCAATCACGCATGTTAAAAATGCAGACAATGCAGGCAAAACAATGCATACTTTACCTAGAAATGTGGGAGTTGTTGGTCTTGATTGTTGAGTTTGCGGACTGAATGCTGTGTGGTGGACTCTGATGAATATCTGATTTGGGTCTACAAAAGAAAAATCAATGACATATTTGTCCAAAGTATTCAGTCGGCCTTATGGGTAGTCTATAGGACCCAAGTAGTGTTCGTGAGTATGCCTTCCAGTAAACTGGACAAAGGCACACTTCTCCAGGGTGTTTTCCAGTAGCTCTTAAGAGATAAATGTAAAGAGGTTTTATTAGCTGGTAGCACTCACAGGATTTTGGCCAGAACATGGGTCAGCATTGACACTTCTTTAGTAAGAGAAAAGAAACGTTAAAAGACCACAGCAAATCAGGTCAAATGTGTCATCCTCAAGAGAACACCTCCTACAGCACAGTGTCCCTATGCTTTGAGGCACTAAATATCGAGGATCCAGAGGGAAGAGCAGCCTCTACTAGTTTATTACTTCAGCACTCTCATCCAAGAGCTACACAGGCCAAAAACATCTTGGCTTAGGCCGCTTGGAATGAGAAGGCTGCAGGTTGTTACGGCACCTCGATAACTTGCCGACATCTCACAACTTTACCAAGGAGCACTCCTCTGCCTGATTTACTAAGACCTTTAGGATGTGCAAAACCTTTTAGCATACACAAAACTAATGATTGGTGCAAAACAAATACCATGACCAATCATTGGTCACGTTATTGGTTATGCGTGTGGTAAAAGGTTTCGCACATGCTAAAGGTCTTCGCGAATCAGGCCCAGGGACTTTCACATATGCACAGGCTCTACTCACTTGGTCTTTTTGCTGCTGGGTTTTTTGGCGACTGGGTGACTGATTTCTTTTTCTCTGTCTGGTTTCTCCTTCTCGGGCCGGTCCTTTTCGAGCTGCTCGGCCTCTCCTTCGCCCTCTCCCTCGGGACGGACCGGATCGGGCCTCTCTCCGTCCGCGCGCTCCTTCTCCGGTCTATCAGTCTTCTCCTTCTTTTCCTTTTTTGGGGGTGGGGGGGTGGCGTACTGCTGCGCCACCTGCTGGGCCACCAGCTGCGAGTTTATCCTGGGCTTCCTGTGGGGTCCAGTCAGGGAAGAACCTTAAAGAGACTCGACCAAACTCGACCGCAGGACCCGAGCGCTCGTGGTCAGACGGTGCCGAGTTGGTCGTCTAACAGCTGTTAGCCACGCTGCCCTGTTCGAGTCGTGATGCAATTACTTTGGGGCTTTAATTAATGAACCTGAGGATTACAAACTGAGACCTTTGCAGGATGTCACATTGACTAATCTGATACCGACCGAGGTAGCTCTGTTTGGAAGGGGTTCGAAGGGGGATCTCTCCCTCTCCCCAGATTCACTTTGTAAAAATTTCAAAAGCTCTATCTAACATATTATGTTCAATAGCACTCCGCTGTTCAGGAAACTCATCTGTTCAACAACTGGAATTTTTGAGAATTGGCTACGGGTGAAATCAGTGAAGTAAAAACATCAGTGCTTTCAACACCAGTTTGATGCCTCTCTCACAGCAGACCAGCAAGTGGTTGGGTTTTTGATAGAGAGGAGCAATGAGGCAAGCTTTCTGAAGATTGAGTGCAGTTTGAGCCTAGTGGCATTGCTCGCATGCGTTTATGTGCATCTGTGTGTGAGCATATCTGTGTAAAATCTGTGTATGTGCGTGTATGTGTATGCATGAGTGTGTGGGTGTGTATTTGCGTGCGTCTGTGTCGACATGTGTGGGTGATGGTCCCTCATGATTCAGTGGAGGTTAAAAGGCTCTCTGAATAAGACAAATCAAAGACCTTTCTCCTTGACAATTAGTGCCATTATGAACGTTGTGAGGTCCCTGTTTTGCATTTGAAAGACTACAGAGAGCTCTGCTTCTTTCAGTTTGCTTTTCAAATCAAGCCACACCTGACTGAGACACACAGATCGTGGTGTTCTGCCTGGCCCGACTACTAGGGTTGGGTACCAAACTCTGTACTTTTAAGGGTGCTGTCGGTACTACAGAGTACCGATTCACGTAAAATCAATCGGTGCCAAATTTCGGTACCTGAGAGCGCATCTGGGTGAGAGAGTAGAGAGAAAGAGAGAGCGAGTAGAATCAAGAAAGTGATACACTTTTCAAAACTTGACGCAGACAACGCTCGCTGCAATATTTGTGATGCGAAATGCAAAGCTGACCATGACAAAATGTATAACCTGAGAAAACACCTGGTCAAACACAAACTATTTCTAAAAGCGTAAGAGTTTCACGTTACCGAATTTTATAGCCTGAAAGCAAAGTCCCCCACAGCAGCCGCAGCTAACGTTAGCAGCACGCCTCCAGCCAGCGCCAAAGAAATTGAACCCTCCATGGACGCGGACGACTAACCTTTATGTGAGGCAGCATCGACAACTTCATCGACATGTTCAGGAAATTCAGACATGCAAACTTGTCATCTTTCGGCGAATTTGAATCCAAAATATGTAATTTGTGTGATTCGTGTAGATCCGATGACTTTTTGAAATGGGGGAATTATTGTTTAACTTATTGGCATAACGTTACCCGAGTTACGCTAGGTAGTTAGCTAACTTACAGCTGTTAACGTTACTTGTATACGTCATGTAGAAATCGTGTGATGTGTGATGTGCGGAGTAATTCTCTGTCTTCCTAAAATCGGCCAGTCTTTTTTAAAGACTATAATTTGAAAGTCGTTAGATGCGAGCTGCTCTCCCCGGACGGGTTTTTGTAAAGATTTAAAAGTCGTGTAGTGTGAGCTTGGCTTAAAACCTTTTTTTTTTTAATGCTGACAACGGATGACTACGCTTATTTTCCTGGTTTGCCTTGACGTCTTGTTAGCACCGCGATCAGCAACGAGTTATTTTGCTAGCCAGAATTAGCTGACAAGTTTGCTAATGTTATGTGCTACCTCATGCCTGACTTCCCAAGTTAAATTGCTACAACGGGGACAGCTGGAACAATCTCTCACTGATTTTCTTGGGCGAGGCGCTTTGTTTTAGCCAAGTTGTTTGTGGTAGCCTAATATATTTGCTTGGCATAACGTTAGCCGACTACTTACGCTGACACTTATTTTATTTACACTAGCTACAGTCAATGTACAAATGATTACACATTATATTAAGGTAGAACCAATAATTGTATTGTTTAGGACAATAATGCATACTATGCCTACATTAAACTCGGCTAATAAAGTGCACAATCTACAGACTCAATGTTTTTTGTTTTGGCTTTGAAACGCAAAAAAAGACGTTCTGCTTCGTTGCCATGGTTACAGCTGGGCTACTACAGCCTGGCTGAATCCCAGTGGAAATGCTGCAAGAACTGTAGCCCCAGTGCTTTGGTTCCAGCCTTGAGTTCCTGGTCTTAAGTTCCTAGGCTTTTGGCCCACAGTGGAAAAACGGCTAGTGTGATCCACTCCAGCTCGCTACCTCACATGCCGCCTAACTACATGTGAATCTACATTTGTCGATCGAAGGACACGCTTGATCTGCTTGGATTTACCTCCTGATTTTTGGGAAGGATATCACATGCGCTTCCTCCGAGACACACACAACAGCGTTCTCACGCTACACTCTGGTGGTGAGGTTGTGACAGGTTGGAGGTTGTAGGGATGGGTTTGGGAGGGGAGAGGGGTTTTATTTTGTGCGATGTTTAAAATGTTCTAAATAAATAACAATGTTGAAATTGAGAAGTTTGGACTTATTTTTTACAACTGAAATTACTTTGTTGTTATTACAGAGAGAGTAAATTATCGAAAAAGGTACTGTTGGGTACTGGTATCGGTTCAAATGTGAACGGTACACAACCCTACCGACTACGGAGTTCATTAAGAGTTAAGGGATGTGGAGATCAGAGCGGGAGAGAGAAAGCGTCTGTTCTCCCCTGGCCTGCTCATGTTTCTCCAGCGTAATGCTCAACATCTGGCAGCAGCTGCTGGCGAGGGACGGCGAGGAACCGAGCACGCTCCCAAACGGCTCTGCCAGCGGCGCTCGCTGCGCAAATAATCACGGCCCAGACGTCTGCCAGCTCATCGAGCGACACGCGAGTAAACACCAGACAGGCAGAGCCCCCGCAACGCGGGCACGTGTGCGCCTGCGCGCGCGCGTGCGCGCACACACACACACACACACACACACACACAGCGTCCAAGAAAAGTCCTGCGATTAGACTGCCGAGCTGCGAGAGCATCCCCAGACGACGAGCAGTTCTGCGAGACGGCCAAATGGGCGGGGGATCATGTGCTCATTTAGTCTGAAGTAAGGCCACTTGTTAGAGTGCCTGCGAGTGCCTGCTCTAATTACACAACCTGAGGCTCCAACCACCAGGCTGAGAGGACAGCCAAGCTCAACAGTCAGCTTCTTTCCCACTTCATCGCTTATTCCTCATCTCAGTCCACTTAAAACACAACAGGAAGGAGCGCTCTACCCTGTGTGTGCAGACAATGGCACTGATGTACAGATGGAAGCGACACCAACGAGCACCATTTGGTGCTGCATTTTACACACACATGTACACAAAGTCAAGTAAATGACTCATTTTCCCACCTCCCTGTGTTTCTCGAGGTTTTTCCATGCCGTTTGCTGCGGGTGTCGCACTGTATTCCTGCACCAGTTTGTTGGTGTGTTTAGGGCGGGCGCTCAGGTCCTTAGCGACACGACGGCTACGCTCTGAAGGACCGCGCGTCTCCCGCCTGCTCGCTGCCTCCACTTGACTGATGGCTTGCAGATGGCTCAGATCCTGATGCATCTCCCACAGGAACTCCAGCCAATCACAAGGCAATCAATTGGCTCATAATAGGGAATCATGTCATATCGCCGGCTCGATGTGACAATCAATAGGCCGTCTGCGCTGAATGCTGATGAGGCCTGGAGCAGCCGTCTGGGCCCTTTCCCCTTCCTGCACGCGCTCTGTCTGCCACCGGCAAGCGGGCGTCCCGTTCGGAGGCCCGGCTCTACCCGCCGCGTTCCGAGCCCTTCCCCGTCCGACTGCCGCGTTGCCGTGATGCGTCGTTTAAACCACGCGTTTCGCTCGGCCGGGCTAAACGGGAAACGCCGTTTGAAGTTTAATTGGAACCACTGATGTAATAAGCTCCATAAAAAGCAGCCCGGCTGTTTAGGCTGTGTTTAAAGCTGCACACGGGCTTACTAAAGCTGCACACGGGCTTACTAAAGCTGCACACGGGCTTACTAAAGCTGCACACGGGCTTACTAAAGCTGCACACGGGCTTACTAAAGCTGCACACGGGCTTACTAAAGCTGCACACGGGCTTACTGAATCACAGGATCTGAGCCTCGGTTGGTGACACAATTTCATCTAAAGTACAACGTGCATGAATAATAAGAGAAAAAAAAACCCTTGAGACAAATCAGCACATTCACATTTCTGGAATTACTACAACGGGAAACATCTGAGACTACTCTTCCTGGTGAAATATCTCCAGTAAAAAGCAAACTAGAGCATGAAATATGAACACAATTTTAGTATTTTAAACCCGATTGTACGTTTGGTTTCCACACCCACTTCTCTCAACAATGACAAGAGCAAAGGGCCGGAGAACAAGCAAAAATATCACACAACCGTCTATTCATATTTAAATCATAATGCAAGAGGCACGAACCACGGCCCAGAGAACCTCGCTGGTTAACCTCTGCTGTTAATCACGGCCGGGACGAAGCTCGGCCGTGTTCATCTGGAGCCTCGCAGCTTCCTGGCTGAAGCTTCTGGCGAAACGGCGTGTGTGCAGAGGAAACGGGATGCCTGGGCAGCGGGCGTGACCGCCACTCACGGTCTGCGCTCCTCTTCCTATGGGTCCCCTGAGCTCCTCTCTTTAAAACAGATTATTCCTTTGTTTGATCAGGCTGTGGATATTACCGGCACTGTGTGCGCCTAGTAATCTTCTTCTGCTGCTGCTGCCGAGCGTACCTCAAAACAATGGGACCCGACAGTGAGACGAGAAGGATTACATCGAAGCGCGACGCGTTTAAGTTGCGGCGGCTCCGATTCCAGCGGCTTGCCATTGTGAAAGGCAATTGAAGGGAACAAGGAACAGAAGATTCCAAAGTGCTGGAATCTTCTGTCATATAAAACACATTACATAAAAAACTATGCATCTAAACCTAAATTTATTGATAGGTTAGGCAAACAGTCCATTGGTAGACGCAATCTCAGTCAAAAACAAATTCTATGCAAAATTTTACATTCAGCATCACCCAATTCCCACTCTAGCTATGTCACTTAAGGTGTCACCACAGAACAGCACAGGCAAAATTGCATTTGGTCGTTATTATAATGATACCACACACTTGCTTATGACTGTCACTACTATTAATTGCAGATTGCCACATTAACAAATATAGTAAACTACCAGCTGACAGAGAAACTAGATACTCACACAGTGACAGAGATTAGCTACATTAATCTCTGTCAATGTGTGACAATGCGTTCGCTAAATTAACAAACAAAAAAAGAACAAAAAACCCAAGATGAAACAATTGAAGAATCACAGAACAAAAACAGACAGAAATGTACTCCTGCTTTTGACATGAGGGGATGCGCATAAATAATCATTCATCACGTTCATGATGTAGTGAAATCCACACTTTCAGAGAATGAACATGGCTACCGTGAGACATATCCAATTGTTTCAGATTGTGTGATCCCTACTTTTACCTGCTGCCTGGGCTGACGAAGGAGTTCATTAAGAGTTAAGGGACGGAGTTTGGAAATTCCAAACAAGAAAGTCCCGACTTCCCACGATTCACATGGGAATCGAGAAGTTTAATTGACATTTTCAAGTGAACCTTGCGAACAGCTCCGGGGAAAGTCAGACCATTGAAACTTTGTAACATTCCCGGGGGCAGTAGCCGCCAGCCACAGCTGCGGGGCACGGCGGTTATAACTGAGGTTCTCCCATCTCAAATGCTTTCCTGCGATGGTATTGCTTTAGGAGGGCAGTACACATTTTACTGTTGGTGGAAACCAGAACAGATCACATTTTTATGACAAAAGGCCTTAGCTGATGTCCTAATCTGCTCAAGGAGCTCCCTTTGTTATCTGACGAGAGGGACAGGAGGACATTAACTAGACATAAGAGGAATGGGCCATTTCCTTACAGTGGACTATTGCTGCTTGCAGAAACTATTTGGCTACCACCGGATCCTCCCTCTCGCCTATAAGCCTGCCCTCGTTTTAAAACGGGGTGTCCGACATCGCAGCAGACAACGGATGACTAAAATGATCCCCTGTCAAACCCTGTTCCTGGAGATCCGACGCCCTGCAGGTTTTCATTTCAACACCAGTTTGGCGCACCTGATTCGACTAATTAGCAGCTCAAGATCGAGATCTATAGCTGTCGAATGAGGTGCGCTTGGTCAGGGTCGGAGTGAAAACCTACAGGACGGTAAGATCTCCAGGAACAGGGTTCGGCAGCCCTGTTGTTAACTCTTCTCAGTAGATTTATTAAAACAATCGATGCCCCCCCCCCGTCAGGGAGACCTCTCTTACCATCTCGACTGTGGAATCGTCCGGATCACCACTTCCGGTGACAGTGCACACGGACAGCCGCGCAGCGCAGCAGTACCGGCCTCCGCTTTGGCGCTGGCTTGCGTTAGCTCTGACTGACTGGAGGGATTTGCAGGGTAAGTGTTCAAAACCACCTGTAAAACAGGCCCTCCGAGGAGTACGGGGGGGGGCGACTTCAAATTGGATCAAACGGATTTTCCGCGAATCGAGCAGGTTAAGCTCTCTGCAGAGAGCAGTTGGGGCTGACAGAAAAGCGAGTGAATGATTTGCCTGTGTCACCACAGGATCGGGGGGGGGGGGAGACGGGAAGTGCCAGCAGTTAAAGAGGCATTCAGCGCCAGCCCTAAGTGAGCAGCTTAGATTTCTGCCTGGCGTGTAAAGACTTAACAATGGCGCAGTGCCGTGCTGTGGATGTTCAAACGGTGATATTATGTGCGTCAATTACCCATTCATTGTTACTGCCAACATGGATACAATTAACTTGGTGACCTAGTTAACAAACGAGAGAGCTAGCAAGGAGATGTTGGCCACAATCATAAAAGACCTGTATGTTTGTTCAAGAGCCAATGCTGTTGCATTTCTCAGATGCTAAAAATAAAATCAATCTTAACAAGAATTTAACAGGTCAACACGAAACAAACTTGCTTACTAGGCTATTTATTTAAAAGGTAAGTAACCAAGTGAACTATTCATAAACGGATTCATAGTGTAAAAGTGCCATAACCGCAGCATTCTGCCTGTGGCTATTGCACACTGTGATATTCCAAAACATGGCCTATGGCTGCTCCTGCATGACAGTGACCCGTGTACACACCTGGGGCTGCAGAGGAAAGCGCTCACAGTGACACACACACACACACACACACACACACACACACGTCGCATCCAGGCCCCTCTGCTTCCTCTCCCGCTTCCTGTTAGACAGCGAATGACCGCCCCTTCTCTCCCCCTTCAGTTTCCCTGACACGGGGGATCCAACGGCCGACACCGCCAAGCGTGCTCAAATTACTGCCGCTGGCTCCGAGGCGCCGCAAGCGCGCTCCCGTCGAGCCGCGCAATGTCTGGCCCGTCCTTTTCTCTCTCGCTCTCTGTGGGAAGGGGGGAGGGACACCGCAGAACAGCACGGACCCCATGCGAACAGAGTGTGAAAGTCAATGAAACAGACGCTGTGCGGAGATAAATAAATAAAATGGCGAAACCTGAGCTGGGGACGCGGCCAGATGACATGGAAACAAACCGTTTTTCAATACGCCCCGTGACGAGACGGAACACTCCAGTGGAGAGCCCGGCTCGGGGATAGCCCTCAATTAACAGCGCCTCCTTTTCTCGAGTGCGTTTTGGAGGACGGGCGATTACTCACGGCCCCCAGACTCTTTACATGCAGTGGCAGTTCAGAGTGAAAGCGCCAAACGAGAGGCGCTCTCACCACGCGCGGCACCAGCAGCCCCGCTCTGCGAGCCGCTACAGCGAGATTTTCATCGATGAAAAAAGTAGGGACGGATATCACTTAGATTGTACCGATACCGCTGCTAAAATCATACCTAAGACAGTACAGGCGCCTAAAGCGCCCTGAGGACGGTGGAAAACGGTTAAATCCTTTTCAAATCGGCAGCTCAGGCATTGAATTTTAAGGAGACACTGAAATCTGCATTGCGATTCGGTCCAGTAGGTACCGGTTCCATGGGAACCGGTGCGCTAGTGGTACCGGGTTTTCGGCACCCAAACCTACAAAACAGCGGACATGTCTCTCGGGTGGAGCCAAAATGTACACTTTGAAGTGAAGGCATTTATTGGCTGGTTAGCGCTACGCCTTCGCGCCTGCTCGGCCTTGAGTTAGGGAGGAGGCGGGACGTGGCCTCAGGCTGGTCGGCTGCTGCTCACGGCTGGGAGTGAGATGAAATATTGTGGCCTGCCAGCACTGCGCAGACATCCCGCCAAACAGCAGGACTAGCGCTTAACAGCTTGGCACATTCAACTGTCCCCTTCAGCCCCTGCCCTGGGTTTAACACGGAGATCAGAGGCTATCAAAGCGTGATTAAGCACACCCTGCTCAATCAAGCAATGGGAAGTCATACTGAGGCATGAAGCAGCCCAGCCCGTCTCCTGTCAGGTACAAACCGGCATCAATTTGAGAAGAAATAAAAAAAGGACATATCACCGCGCTTACTGTCCGTCTCTCCCACTCCCCGCCCGCCCCCCCCTTCACCTGCGAATGCATGTTCTACTATCTGACCTTCAAACTCTACAAGCTCCCGTCACGGCAACTGACACTCAAGCATTGTGAGAATGTGAAGCATGTGGGAGTTCTGTCCGTCAGCGGCGTGCCACGCTCCTGTGTGGAGAGCGTGCCGTACCCTCGGTCTGCTTTCACAGTTTACGGTTCCATTTTACCTGGCCCCGGGTGACACTTCGCAGGGGGTGGGCGGGACTTTCCATCCCGATAAAAGGTGCATGAAGAAAATGATAAATGAGGGAACGCACCTGCCGGCTTCCTTCATACGGAACAATCCCAACAGCAATATGCACCATGCGCAACACTGAGATCGACACAAACTGTGGCCAGCATGTTTACAGCTTCGCACCTCCAAATCAAAACAAAACCAGATAGATTACATTTACTGTTCAACTGCCCTGAACGCTCCCCCGGCTCCTGAAAAACATCTCCCAATGAGCGCACGCACGCACGCACGCACGCACGCACGCCTCTCTGTGGAGTTTCCCACCATCATTGCTCATTCTACCAAGCAGCCGCAAACAAGGTGCTGAAATATGGCTCCTTTCACATTGGGTCCCTTCAGCGTAAAGCGGGAGACTCATTCAGATTCCAGGCTGTGCAACGCGCTCCCACTCAGGGAGGATGAGGACCTGTGAGTGCTCAACATCTGCGCAGTCCCCGCTCTCCGCTCATCTCGGGCCCGCGCCTGAAGCTGATGTTTCATTTAACGGTCGAGAATTATGTGCCGTGCGGCTCGAGAGACCCGACGAGCGGCAGCTGTGATAGAGGCTGCTTCGACGCGGAGGGCCTCCGTCGCCACAAATCATCATTTCATCTGCATGCGACAAAAAGCTACAAACGCGCCGTATATGCGCTACACGTACTGCGCGCGTAACATACAGGCCTGTGGACGCGAGAACGCAACACACCGTGCATAACTTATACGCTCATGTATTACAGTACACATATATATGCAATATGCACCCATACGTATAAAACATATGCAATAAAATCTAGATGGCTGTTACAATATGAAAACTCCTAATGAGGATTAGCTATTATTATTGAAACAGAAGTTATAACGCTCTTGCTCAAGCTTGCTTGAATGGTTACCAAAGATGATCGTGTCCCAGTGCAGTCAACTACACCCTCGGCTTACCCCATTATTTCAGGCTGTTGACTCACACGCTGCGTGTCTGCATGCGAGTGCGCCCGCGCGAGTGCAACTTCCTCCATCTCTTCAGGACCTGCTCCCTGCCGTCTCTCTCTCGCTCGCTCCGTCTCTCCGTCGTTTGCTTTCTTTCCTGCCTCACGTCAATCCGCCAGCGGCTTTTCATCTCTTCAAAATTCTATTTAATCATTGCTTTGAGCGATGCCTTTCAAGGCAACGGCACAATCTATGCTAATGGCAATCCTATGAAGACCACTTTAAAGCCAAACCATTAGCAGAGTTGTCTGCAAAGTTTTGACAGATGTTGATTCTGACGGATAAGCAGCAGCGTTTCCGATAAAGGCTGCTGGGGCGAGGGACCGTTCCAGGCACAAACGGAACGCGTCAGCGTGACGGACTGGCGTAATTCCGCACAGTTTGCGTTAACGTAGCATTCATGACGCTTCCCCAGGTAGCGATGACTCTGCTCCGTCACTTAATCTGGCATGCTCGTTCGTGCTCTCGTACGGCAGAGTGGATAAATAACTGCACAGGACGATATTAACTTGCCAGGTTTCTGGGAAAGATACTGCATAACTGCACTGTCACTTTCAGTGATTCGCCGGGCCGGTTTTTCTTTCCTCTCGAAATGCCGAATCAAAGCTCCGCTGCTGCAGCGTCCTCCGTTAGTTGAGGGGGCTCAGCCACAGCCGACCGCCGCTCTTTCACAAGCCCGCGATCCGTGAGCTGAGCGCGGGGGCCACGGCACCCCCAGGCCACATGCACCGACCGGGACAGGTAACCGTAGCGACCGCCCATGCCACAGCGACTGAAACCATCCCATCCCTGGTTAATGCCACGAGCGCTAGCGCATCACTCTGGCCACAGAGGGTACTGCACCAGGACCTAGGGTTCTGACCGCAATCATCTCCCAGGAGCTCCTTGTTCCCTTTCAAAATGAGTCCCTTTTCTGCAGGAAACGCCAACCATCTGTATGCTCACCACAGCCCATGTGCTGCATTAGGACACTGGTATATTACTCAGCGTGCAGTTTCTACACAAAACTCCCATTTGTCCTGGGTTTTCCGTACATAAGTTCTTGCACATAATTGCCTATGCTAGGCCTGTCCCTAAAGGTTTTCTAGGCATTCCTAGAACGTTCCCGTTATGCTCTCGTTGCTACACTTTTCTTGCTCATTTATAGCATCCTGCTCATGCACCTTCTAAAGCGCTTTAAGTTCAATTGGATACGGTCACATGGCAAAAAAATAAATAGGATAAATGTAATAGCCGAAGTGACACCTCTTTCCAAGGCTTAAGCTTTACATCTTTGCTTTATAAATGCCTGGCACACAGTGGTCGCACTGGCGCAATTTTTCCCCCATTACTGCTGAGTCAGCAAACTGTATCTGTACTTCAAATCCCATCTTGAATAGCACTGCATCTTTCTCATAATTTGTCCTAAAATTCATAAGGCGTTCCAAAAAAAAAGAATAACCCATAACAATCATTTATAGAGTACCGTGTAGACTATGATTCCATAAACTCCAATTGCAAAAAAGTTGGGACAGTATGTAAAACGCATAGAAAGCTGTGATTTGTAAATTCTCTTTTACATATATTTCATTGAAAAACAAAGATATTTAATGTTTTACCTTATCAACTTTAATGATTTTTGTAAATCATTCTGCTGCCAGATATGCAGTAGATATGGATGGATCACTTGAAGGGTTGTTTCTCCTGACTTAATTTTCCATAGAGTTCAATAGGAAAATGAGTCAGGAGAAACGACCCTTAAAGTGATCCATCCATATCTACTGCATATCTGGCAGCAGAGTGATGGCTTGAGGCTCGTTTGATACTTCAGAGCCTCGATGACTTACAGCCATTTAGCCAATCATGGGTTCCATACTATTCCCGTGTAATTTACAGCTTAATCTAATAGAAATAGAAATAGAATCCAATAGAAGTCCATTCGAATGCAGAGAGGTTATAGTATCGCTTGTAAGAGTACCTGAAAATAAGATAGTCTTTTGATATCCTTTTATACCCAGTCATGATAGCATCACCTCTTTACCTGTGGAATGTTCCAAACAGGTTTATTTTTGAACTTCCCAGTCTTTTTTTTTTTTGGCCCCGTCCCATCTTTTTTGGAACGTATTGCAGGCGTCAAATTCGAAAATTAGCGTATATTTCGAAAAATCAATTAAAGTGATAAGGTAAAACATTAAATATCTTTTCTTTGTACGCTTTGTTGTAAATTAAATATATGCAAAAGTGGAATTTAAAAATCACTGCTTTTACGTGCATTTTACACTGTCCCAACTTTTTTGGAACTGGGATTTGTACACTTAGAAGTGGATTAGCTGCCATTAGTTAAAGTTTACACTTCTCAGGAGCCGATTGCTGGGATACGGCTGTCGTGCATCAGCTTTGAGAGCAGAACTATTCTCAAATGAGTGTAAACAGCCGTGTTATCCTGTTAATTGCTCATTTATAGCCATGCAACCTTATCAAAGAGGCACGAGTCTTGAAAAATCATATTGTCAAGGAATTTAGGCCAGGCTTCTTTTATTCATCCAAAAGGAAAGTCTATGATGTAGACTTGCTGAACCAGGAAAGTGGGGAGACGCCATGGACAAATCTTCAGCAGACACTGAAGAAAGAGCGGGCATGGCTGTTGATAACTGTCATGGTTGCTCACCAGACCCAATTGGGTGTATATCTGCTTGTCATACCGTAAGATTGTCTGCGTCACACAAACACAAGTGAAGACGAAGCGCAGCGTAGGCTTAATTCAGTCACCGACTCCGGGTCTGGCTCAGCTGCAGTATCTAAGCGGCAGTTAAACGTGAGCCACACGTAGGGCACCCGGCGAAGATACAGGCGGCGTGTAAAACTAACCACAATCAAAGACTAAAGGGAAACTACGCATCCCCTGATCTTGTAAAAGTTCTTAATGGACACATTCCTTCGCCAGCACTTCTTTGAGACGCAAGTAAAACCCACATGAAGGTTGATAGTGAAACCCACATTAAATAAGGCGTCGCGTTCTTTTGGCAGCTCTCTGGTGATTCTTCAACGAGAAAGCGCGGAGGCCGGCAATCACGGCAGTGGGAGGCATGCCTACCAGCTCCATAACAGCACTTCCGATGGGTACTCAACACGAAGACGCTTCAACGTCGCTGCAGTTCATCTACCGCAGAGGTCTACCGCAACCCGCTCAAAATGCCAGTAAAAGGACGAAATGAGCGTCACATGATCGGGACGTCCTTTTTCATAGCACTAATTATTGTTCATTAATGGCAGATTTCTAAAATGCAAGCGGCGTTCTTGGTATTGGGGATAAGTGTGACCCAGACTGACCTCCTCCACAAACGCCCTGCGCACAATAGGCTGGGGACCCCTGGGGGACTTCAATGCCGCTGGCTCTAGCACCTCTGGCCCACTTCAAAAACAATGCCATTCCAATTCAACGTCAGCGGCGTCCCACGAGCGCGTCCATATCTTCAGTTCTCCATGTCAATCCTCGGGGCCTGGGATCTTATTTTACAAATGTTATACTTTAAAGGAAAGCAGCGCTCACACAATAAAGCCTCACCGTTTACTTTGTGGTCTCACTGTTGTTATCATAATAACAATAGAAGTCCTGCGGTTAACTTGGTGGGAATTGCTTCCTGTAAAAAATGTGAACAGGCTCTGGAGTGCTACCCAATGCTGTCCTCTGTATTGCACCAAAGTGCACTGGCAGTGAAACCAGCAATACATGGGCTCTGGGCTGCTCCAGAGGGTGATGTGTGAGAGGGGCACAAGGCACTGACTGGCGACAACAGAAAGAAGAGCATTGCTTTTCAGAGAAATCATCTGCCCTCAGCAAATAAAAATGAACAATAAGCAGCAATCAGAAAAACTAATTACTTGATTACTAATTCATTAACTTTCCAAATCAACTTATTTTACAGGTTGTAAACAGGTTTGAGTTTTACCGCAATACCTAGAAGATTCAAAACCAGTGAGTTTGAATAAGAGCAAGTTTACCAAAACTATCTGGCCTTAGCAAGTCTAAATACGCCACTCAATCAAATCATTTATTTGGTCAGCACAAGTCCTTATACAGAAAGGCTATTCAAATAGGTTAAAACCAGAACTTATATGAATTTGGTTGCACGTATAAACCGATGGGATAAATAAAGTAGGCCTAAGTACTAAAGGTTCTGCTATGGAGCCTTTGAGCTAGGAACATCTTGGGATCTTGGACTGCAGACCACAAAATCTCAGGAGCAGAGTAAGGCACTTTGTATTAGCAAAAGTTAGTAACAGATCTCTGAATACAATATCCCAGCAGATGGATTAGTTAGCTTATATAATGTCACATTAAATAAATTAGTATTTTCCATTTGAAAGTTCCTTTTAAGTAACTGGTAGAAATCATACAGCTTTTATTGATAACACGCCATGTTTGAGGACCCAAACTATCGCGTCGATAAAACCTTTTGGGAAAGAACCCTTCACAGACACCGACATCAATCCCAAGTAGCCCACAAAGGTCTAGTTAGTTACACCTAACCCAAACAAACAAGCTCAACTATAGCCTGTAAGCCCAGAACATAAACACATAAATAAGACAATTAGTGAAGTGAGCAGGTTACATGAGCCAACAGGCCCAGTCACAATGTGGAAATGAGGATAAAAAGGAGAAGGGGGGAAAGGTGCATACATGTGGATCAGCTAGCTGAAAGCACGGCGCTTTCGTATGCGTGACTGGAATACATCAAACACAAGAGGACAAGATCACTAATTAGTGTTCGTCATAATGAGAATCTGCTTTCTTATACGAGAAGAAAGTTGCATTAATCAAAGACCAACAATTTATATGAAATGAGAATACGGCAACCACTTCAGAGGTATCTTGAAATTCAATTTACCACACTAGGGGAATGGGACAGTTGCCAATAGATTTTGGTAAGAGGCTAAGATAATTGTCACTTCCTGTCATTACTGTAACTGACAGCATTTCCCCAGTCGGCGCTGAAAGCAATCGGCGCGTTTGTTCCGTAGGCCGACCAGACGACAAATAGACTAAAAAGACGACGACAAATCCAGAAACAACCAACAACTCAAAAGCGGTAAACTCCTCTGTGTTCCCCCGCCCCCGCCCGGGGTGTGTGTTAGCAAACACTCATTCGAAAACCACAACAGCGAAAGGTTAATTTGTGGGGCTTTCGGGAAGGATTACACATTACTGATATTACTCATAGTGACAATGCACCACACAACAAATCTAAATTGAAACCTCTCCAGCTGTGTTTGTACACATGCTTTTTTTTGGGGGGGGGGGGTTATTATTTCCATAACTGCTCTGGGGGAAAAAATCGTTTGGAGGGGTTATCATATTAAGGCTCTTTTAATATTGTAGGTCTAATAAGAAAACATCTAGCCAATCAAGATATGCTTTGCAGGCAAATCAGGCAAACCAAAACAGACAATCATATAGCTGGAGTAACGTTACCACCACTAAAAGGGAAGATTACTTCAGCAATCTTAAATCCCAAAAGAAAAAAAGCCCCCCATGTGCATGTTTTCAATGAAGAGGACAATTACATTACACACAGGTACTCTACTCCAGGAAGAGAGACTGAAATCAACGCTACGTTGAAAAAAACAGATGAAAACAGACTGCAATTAAACAAATGATACATAGCATAGGTTACAGGGGACACAATCTTTGATTGTGGAGAAGCGGCGACAATCAACAAGTGAGCAATTTAAATTATATGATTTCATGGACCAACTTCATGGCTGAGTGGCTGACTCATATACCTGGAACGACAGGTAGCTCATTTGTGCATTGTAAAGTGTTGCATGCGAGTCAAGGTAAAGAAAAGCTGCTAGGTTTGATCATTTTAGACAGCGTGCAATCTCAAGGAAATACAAATTAAATGCGTTCACACAAATTTGAGCCACACCGCACTTAATTTGTGAAACAACCGACAATCCATACGCTTTTTTTCTTTTGTTCTTTGTTTCACCCAAAATACCACCCTTTGCTTCATCCATTTCACATGTTCTCTGCTCAGTTGTAGTAGCGCATGAGCGTTTCTTTGTGTGCAAGTGGCATTTGCAGGCAATGTCACGGAAAAGAGTGAGTGAAACAGTAGTCAAGGAAACAAGTTCACTAATCGGCATCACTATTTGAGGTGACGATGCGTATGGCTCACATTATATAGTCAACTGTTCAGTGTCAAAGGGACGACGTGGTCTAGCCTCGTTATTTCAATAGTAAGTAATGCTATTTTTGGTAGGAATTTGCACTAGGCTAGGTTATGGTACGGAACATCTAATACTTTATCATGAGCCAATAACATCAGGCTATATGACTTGAAAATTGATTGCATATTTGATAGCTTGCTGATCGTGGTACACACTCGCACAAATACAACGTTGGAGATGCAAGTGTCGCTGCTTGTCACAGCTTGCTCGTTACATTTCCTCATAATAAAGAGATATTGTTGTTACACCATTAAAGCAAGCTCGGATGATGCTGACTTGCAAGCTGTATAGTCTACTCTACAGCTTGCTAGACATCTATTGTATGACATGTCTATATATTTTAAAGGTCATTTGGCAACCAATATACTATTTTCGCATTCCTCCAAATGTCCTACATTGTTGTTATCGGAACACAGAATCACAACGATCCTTACTTTTGACAGATAAACCTGCACATAAAAATCTAACTCGCCAGCCAGCTTTATTGCATCGCGTCTAGCCACACTGGAGACGCAGTCGTTTGAGTAACGTTAGCTCGCTATTAAAATATCGCTGCCTAGCTTTGACACCTCGTTCATTTTCACTCATAGTCCTCGTTCACTAGATTACGCACAACATCCAAAGTTGGTTAGCAAGCTGCCTAGCCCAATGTCTGCAATCTCGTAAATCAACAAGTCATAATGTCACATTGCTTTAGTATCGTCTTACTGCGTTAGCTCGCCAGCCACAATCCTGAGCTACGTAGCTAGTTAGGTGGCCAGCTGGTCAGCGTTAGCGAGACCAAAACTGCGAGAAAAAAAAACAAGCGTGCGGGGGAATAACGACACAAACCATTGAAAGCGAAGTAAAAAAGAGGCATAATTACCGTGTGGATGTGCCCTTCCGCACATCGCAGATGCTGCATTTGAAGGCTTCGGCGCTGTTTTTGAAGGTGCAGACGCTACAATCCCAAAAGCCGTCGTCTGCCGTGGGTTTGGCTTGTCTTTTTGGCCTTAAGAATTTCACAAAAATAATGGTCAAAAAACAGCGTATACTGCATTTACATCTAATCGTAATCTCAGTAAAAATGCATATCTAGAATCCACAGAAGATGAGCTGTCAGGGGGAGGAAAAATCGAATTAGCAAGACAGTGAAATTAGCTATGCAAGCTAGCGGGCTAGCTATCTCGCTGGCAAAGCAATAGCTGGGTTTTCTCGGTTACCCTCACTAGGCTAGCTAAGCCACCTACCCGGCCATGTCCATTTAATAAAGACGTTCGTCCGTTTATCGAACGTCGAAAATGTCCATTCCGCGCTGGACTTCGATCGAGCTATTCTATAAGCACACTGCACTTGCGAAAAGGGCCAGGCGGATCCCCTGTACATTTCCCTTTGTCTGAAAGTGAGTGGAGAGTAGCGAGAGAGCAAGGCGAGCCGCCATAGCTCTGTTCTAGCCCTGGCTCACAAACTGGAAAGGGAGAAACATCCGAATATCACCCCCAAAACGGCACGGAAATCCTTCCATAATCTCCATAAATTGGCAAAGAACCGATCTGAGCGAGACGGGTTCAGTACCTGCTTGGGCTTTTCTTGTCGCCCATGATCAAAATTGTCTTCCAAAAAGAAGAAAAAAAGGTTCGTGTAATTAATAGTAGACGAACTGTTACAGCCTGTGTGGAGGATCCAGATAGAACCGCTGCTAAAGCTGCCTGGCAAGCTCACATTCACTCACCAACTCGAGGCGGGGCAAGGCGACTGCGCACGTGACTCCAACCGCCCAATCACCGCTCGCCTCGGTTTAAAAGTCTTGCTGAAATACAAAAAGCGAAAAGGGAAGGCTATCTAGTTATTTGCGTTTGTGAAGGTAACATCAAGGAGACATTAAATAGTCTATATTATCTTTAACTATAGAAAGAAAATATATATGAACAAATTCTGGTCCGGTGGCAACATCGCGCTGAGACGATCTGCTTGTCAACTAGCAACAGATGATTCAATGCAGGCTCACATATTAATCGGGAAGGGAGAGAGGTCATTTTGGGACACGAGGCTGAACATTTCCTAAATCTGTTGCTTACAATTTTACCTGAAACATGTCCGAATAAAGCAAATATCCCATAATGTGTATTCCGTATCTATTTTTTAATGATGACGGAGATTTTCAACATCTACGTCCAAGATGCGGATTTGAGTTGCCTGTAATACAGCGAACCCTTTGATAATAGTCCCCGCGGTTCTCACTTTACCTGTATCAAGATGATCACAAAAAAATCCCTTTTCAAGTGTAGATTTACAATCAACATAAGAAAGTGATTCAAATAAAAATAGCCTGCACTTGAAATGTTTGCCTACTTTCTTCGGCTGTAATAGCCTATATGGCTTTACGTTATGCACTCCCTTCACCTGTCATTCCTGTGTAGCCTATACATGCAATAACCATAGAAAGCACTGATGTAGCTACAGTATATGAACAACATCTATATTATTACAGTGTACTGAACATGCATTTTACTGAAACATAAAGGACTGAGGAATGCCCTCCTGATTACAACATTTAAAATTAATACATTAATTTGCATGAATGAAACCTTCTTACTTAAGAAAGTACAAAGCAGGAGATCACAGAATTTTTTGTTGAAAATGCAATATAATACAAACTCAGCTAGGTTATGGATTTTTTGCTGTTTCAACCATGATTATGACCAAAATTAAATATTAAACCACAGAAAAAACCACAGATATTTACAAATAATTACAAATGTGTGTAATTACCAAATATATTACTGATGATATTTTGAAAATAAAATATCTGAAAAACAGAATGGCATGCTAAATTATCAGTTCAGTTCCTGAGTTAATCCTATATTGGGTGTGCTGATATACCCCATAGCTTCTATCATTTATATGCTTTTATTTTAGTATATATATAAACAGTGAGCAGTGCACCATAATTAATTGGACAGTGACACATTAATTGTAATTTTTATTCTGTACTTTTGCCCTTTGAGGTTTAAATGATACAATGACAATGTGGTTGAAGTGCAGACTGTCAGTTTTAATTTGAGGGTATTTTCGTCCATATCAGATGAAACATTTAGAAATACATTTTGTATACACTTTTTAAAAAAATAATTGAACATTTTTGTGGAATTTTAGAGGGTACGGTATGTTTTATCTTTGATCTTTAGCCCACATTTGTTTATGTGTATGTGTTTTGCCTGTATAACTCATCAAAGGCTGGATGTCAAAATTATCCTGAAAAAAAACAAGAATTGTCTACTGCGATTATAGCAAGGAGAAGTACTGCTTCTGTGTAGGCTATTCAAATCTTAATGTGATGCAAAGCATGTTGTATTATACTGATACTGTAGAACAAGCATACAAATAAAGATGATTTGAAAATAAATCGTGGAAAATTGTTGTCCACCAGTTCCTTTTCCACAAAAATGAAAAGCAAGCAATGTAACTGTAGTGCTTCTGTGAACAGAGCTATTAACAATCACAAGTGCTGCAAGGGCACCTTCTCTCAACCATCAAGAGGATAAGACCTTGCGCTTCAATTACTATTGAGGTCTGAAGATGAGTCGCAATTTTTCCTTTCACAACACCAGCACTCAGCTTTTCATTGATGCTATCCATGTACACTTTTATTTTTAAGACAAACGACAAAGTGTCCAATGGTAGGCTAATGGAGAAAAAATCAACAAGATTTTATGGTGCAATTATAATTATCTCATATATTATATAAATAACATAACATAAACAATATAACAGATATAAACAAAATGTAAATTCAATGTAAAATATTTTAAGTGAACACAATAAAGAAGGTGGAATATGAAAAACTAAACTTTATGTCAAACTGTCTTTGTGTCAAAAGGAGCAGGTAGACTTTCCACCTGCATTAGTATGTTATGTTACGTAAGCTTTTCATTTATCATCTTTAAAATCATATCTTCATCTTTGATAGCTTTTTTTCACACGATGGCACATAGCTCATTTTGAAATACCTGAATGGCTGTCACTGCCGTAGTTTCCATTAGTCAACCAAATCCAGTAGTCTGGTCCATGGAACAGACATGGTGGGGGGTGGGGGTGGGGTTTGGTTGTTGCATCTCACTGAGGCTTTTTTCTGTCATGGACAAGGCTCATATTACATATTTTATGTAATTATTCTTTACCTAAAGCACACTAAAAAGTCCATAATTAGGCCTGATTGTCGGAAATGAAACCCCACAGCATTTTCCTACCAAACATGTTGTTGTTAGTAGTCTTTTATTTATTACATCTGCCGCTTCCCTGCCTTTCCACCTCCCTTTTCTTTCTCCTTGTTTTCCCTATTCCTCTCGTTCCATGTCATATTTTTTCATTCACCTTGTTTGTCTTCTGGTGTCATGCAGGCTGGACGTGATTTTCCCCACTCGTTTTCTCATCATCTCCTCATTATCTCTCAGCCAGTCACTCGCCTTCCCCCTCACATTCCACACTCACACTCTTTATCCACTTACTCTCACATACATTCCTCACGCCTCATTCAATTACTGATCCCGCATTCACCTGCTCCTCACCCTATTTATATCACCTTCTCTGTTTGTCTTGTCGCCAGCTCGTTCCATCAGTTTGTCACGTTACTTGGCTATTGGTGTGGTGTTTCTAACCTGTCTAGTCTCATTCCAGTTTTGTCCATCCAGCCTGCTTCTCTGTTCCGGTCATCTTGCATTTAACCCACTGCTTCAATTCATCTCCAGTCCTTAGCTTAGTTTCGACAACCCCATATCCTGACCGTCACCAGCTCCTTGCTTGTTTGTTTGTCCGTTCTTCTCTTGCTATTAAAAAATTAGGTCCATTCCGGTTTTGGGTCCATTCCAGTTTTGGGAACCATAACATTATTCACTCTGTGGCCTCAATGTCACTGCACCCCCCCCCCCCCCCACAAATAAAAACAAACAAACATTCAATTAATTGACTGAGATCTGCATGCACAATTGTACCATTGAAAATACATGTAGGCCTATGCATAAAATTTCTCACATAATTGTGTCAGATTGGATTGTTTTTAATCATCTTGACAGGAATAACATGCTTCTGTTATTATCTGTATTGATATTTTAAGAAAATTTATGCTAAAATGTATTGGCACAAAACATTTGTCTTTTGGGAATGCAGGGAAAATCAGAGCTGCAAGTTATCACAGATAATAGCACCCTATTGGAGGAATTATAATGGAATATACCATATCTAGACAAAGAGTTGCTAATAGAAAATATGAATTAGAAATGGAGATAGAAATGAGGAATCCCTATGCAAACTCCCCTTTGGTTCAGTTAATAAGACAAAACCCTTCACCAACTTCATTTTGATATTGCAAGAACATGTTCTGTGATTGGCAAGTTGCCAAATTGTCATTGACAGAGATTCTATTGTAAAAGTGGCTGATGCTCTCCTGATTAAATGACATTTAAAAGTCAGTGAATAGTGCTCATTCTTTTGCAGCACTCATCTGTGAAAAGTGAAGAATACTTAGAAAAATGTATTTCAGATAAGAGCCATCTGAATGTGGCAGGGATTAAGATTCCAGGGGAAATACAAAGCTGATGTCTCTTTTCCGTGTCATTGTTACTTCGGTTGGCTTTGCGATTGAAACGCTAGTTTAAATGACATAATGACTATTAAAACAAAGTCTGTCAATACATCCACTCAGTTCCCCTATTAGCACAATTGCCCATCCATTATAAAAAAAAAAAAAAAAAACTCCACCAGGAAGAGATTGATAACAAGTGAATTTCTCTTTCATAACTCTCACATGATTGCAAATGAATGTTTTACCTTACCTGTTTTACCTTACCTGTTTTAACTTACCTGTGATCCAGCATGTAAGGAGAATCTTAAAAAGAGATATGTGAGCCTTGGAGGAAAATGAACGACAGCATGTTAGATTCGCTTCAGTAGTCAGTGTTATTAAAATATTCCCACAAATGCATACAAATGGCAATCTGCCATCTCGGTAAATGTTTTGTTCTAGAGAGGAATGTGAAGGAAACCAAAATGTAAAGTTGTTTTTTTCAGTTCAGAAATAAAAACCAATTTTACAGCAGTAGATTATCCATGCAAATTAAAAGTAATCCAACATTATCCAACCATTTTCATTTAGTAAAACCAGACATTTATATTGTATTATATTACCCATTTTGAAATTTTAAATGAATAACACAGATGGCTTTTTTGCACTTCATATGATTATTTATTATATTTTAGATCATTCATCCAGTGTCGGACCATTTTTCAGCTTTGCTTACGTGGTTCATTTGGCTTAAAGCTCAATGAAGTGCTTTACATATCTCCTTGGATATTACACAGCCTGTCAGTATCCTCCATGTCAATCTTCTGGGTAGATATGTGACAGCTTGCACTTGCAGCTTGTCACTGAAAAAAAAAAAAAACATAAAATGAGCAGATAAATACTCCACCTTAAATATGAGCTGTTTACCCATTTATTTTTCATGATTTGATTGAGTTTTAGCACCTTTTAATGACAGTTGGATTTGCGCTACCTATATCCCTGTAATCATTGTCATTCAAATCAAACGTTTAGAGGTATGCTTGTGTCGATATATCCAATAGCCTACCTCCATATCTTCCAGTAACACGTGGTGAGTGTGCAACATGGCTGCTCTGCAGTACCTAGATGGGAGTTGGTTATTGGCGGTGGTGGATGTAAAAAACCTTGAAACTCGTCTACCGTAAAGCACTTTGAGATCCACAAAAAAACATCATGTAAAATCAACCAATCCATTTATTTGCACGTAAACTCTGTGTCCTTTATCCAGATCCGTACCTTCACTTCACTCATTTTTCTGAGTGTTATTCTAACATGTATGTCTCTTCTGAGGCTGTTTAAGCCATGGCACTATAGAATGTGATGAAAGAGAGTTTGCATGCCTATGAATATGTAGCGCACATTTAAAAAACCTTCTGCATCTGCTCTCTGGCTGTGTTCTGTTTATTCAGGTTGTGTTCATCAATAAATGGTGTCAACAAACATGTTTAAAAAACTGCCATCGTCTTTCAGAGGCTGTTTAGTTTAAGCCTGATAACTATGCACAAAATATAGTTAAATAACTTCTGTTGGGTCTTCAGAATGTTACAGAAGTCCAAAGGGCGAACAAAAATATGCAACATGCTTCAGGGAGGGGGCAGTGGGCCTGAGAGGTGAAAAGGTAGAAGCAATGAAAGAGAGAGAGAGGAAAGAAGAGGAGGTAGAGAAGGGATATGCAGTGGGAGAAATAAGCAGCAGGAAAGAGGCAGAGAGAGGCAGGATGCGAGAGAGCGTGGGGAGTAACAGAGACGGAGGCAGTAAGAGAGGCAGGGTTAACAGAAAGAGAGACAATTGGGGAGGCAGAGCGAATAATGAAGACGTTTCCTGGCTCAGGAACAGATCCGCAAGCTATACCTATAAGTGATGCTACTGATTAATCAGGATCTTTCAAGCAGCACGCTGATGAGCTCCCGGATCAATAAAACACTGTCACACAACACAAACAAAGACAAAATAATGCCCAAACAGACCTTTTCTCTTTTTGCTTTATGGTGTCAGCAAAATTAAGCCCCCCCCCCCCCCCCCACATACACACACACCTTTCTTTTGTAAAGATCTAATCATGCTCTACTTTCCTTGGAAGAAAAACCAAGTGCAAGTTCAGCCTTGATGAAAGCCGGATCCTTGCCCTCAACACAGGTGTTCTGTCAGTAATAACTGAAAGTGATCTGTCTTGCTTAACCTCTCACCTTTACAGGTCGAACGAATAGGTTGCATTCTGGTTTGTTTGTCTTGTTTATGGACATGCAAGTGTTTGACTGGTGCACGTTTTCATATATTGACATGTTGTTCAGGGCAGTGGGTCTGACTTTGTTTCTCACTAAGACCAGGCAAACAGTAAGCAGAATGATATACGATCAGGATTGCAGGTTTGAGGCTCGGTGACAACAACTGTGCTGACTGTATCACTTTTTCCCTTTGGTAACCAATTCCCACTGTTTGACTGTGAGTAGACACGTCAGATGGAGACACTCCTGACAAATCTGCCCTTGGTGGCTTGCCATCCATATTGATTGCCCATTTAAAACACGAAAATTCAGACAGACATGCACACAAATGCTTGCATACACATGCGCGCATGCAAGCGCACAAGCACACACTTCAATTTACATCACAAAGCCTTTTTAACTGAATGGGACTTAAGAGTGGGTGTAAAGGAGTTGAGCTGAGGTCACAACCTCAGGGAGTTTGGCAGTGAGAGACGTCCTTAAATGTCTGGGGAGAAAGAAAGGGAGAGACAGAAAGAGAGAGAGAAGGGAGGGGGTAAAGATGTGGCTTCCTCCACCAGGGAAATGTCTCCCGGCCTGTTCCTGTTTAGAGGGGCTACTTACAGCCCAATGCGCTGGGGCTGTGGTGCTGGCAGGAAACCAGCTTCTGCTTACACACTGACGAGTGAACAGCGATAAGGAGAGGCAAGGGAAGGCTTGCCAAATCTTCAGGAAGGGAGATTATTCCGCGAAGAGCTGGCAAGCTGTGTGAGCACGTGAGTGAGAGTGTGTGTGTGTGTGTGTGTGCGGCTGGCTCCACCAGTTTACACAGCAGTAGGGAAAGATTCTGTGCTCCAGTGTGATTACAGGGCAGACTTCACACAAGGCTGTTGACACCAATCCCAGCAGGGTGAGTGTACCGAGCACTTAGGACCAGCCGGCTTCTTAGTTTGTAACGCTGTATCAAAATCACAAAGCCAGGCATGGAGATAGGCACAATGACTTACTGCTGCTTTTGCCAAAAGGTGAGACATTAAATGCGGATATCGGTTCATTTGTGTAGCACAACTAATCCAAGGTAACTGATATTGCTTATCATATTTCACGACACACAGTCTGGAAACCACGTACGTAGCTTATGTTTTTCTGAACCAATAGAGGCCAAGTGACTTGCCGAAAGGACAAAAGTGCTGCCCCATCTGTGATGTAATGCATTCTCAGAGCATGTTGTTTTGTAGAGCCATGCACACTCGTCAACAGTTTATAGATATCGCAGAAACATACAGAACTGCGACAGCGACAATAGCACGCCACAGTTATGTATTTATGTTTGTTATGCCTAAGCAACTGCCCTATCTTAGCTGTGAAATGATTGGATGGGAGGCCCCAGTGTTCTTATATAGTAATTCCCACAAGTGCACACAATCCACTGGATTATAAATCATGGCCTCTGGGAGAAGGTTTCAGCCAAGTATGGATTATGTTTATGGCGTAGTTAGAGTGGATCCAGCTGTTGCAAAGCGCAGTGTTGAAGAGGTACAGTCAATGGTGCCAATTAGGGCATTGACAAAGGTTTCGCAATCACTCTGGCAATCAATACCCCCCCCCCCTCCACCTCATCAACCTATTCACACAGATGTGAGCTCCGCATGCAAGCACGCTTGGGGCAGGAGATCATTTCTTGGGTTGCCCCTTCCCTCACTCCAGGAATGACTCTCGTGCGGCACATCCGGTCCGAGGGCGTCTGGTATTTCCGAAGCCTGGTTTCCAAAGTGACTGCAGGATCTTTCTGGGCTCAGCTGTCCTCTGGAAGAAGACGTTCCCCATAACCGGGCCCTGATACGCACATTCTACGCGCGCGACGGCCAAATGGAACTATCACAAAACCCATCCATCACTCTCAGCGGTGGGTGGAGTAAATGACCTTGATGCAGTCTTTACACTCCATGTCAGATACCCTTGGGCTCCATTATAGAGGGCAGACAGCCTTCACATTAGATTGTTACAATACTGCGAAATTTGTGGATACTGCAGTTAGAGGAAGAATGGGAGGAGAGATACAGTAGACTGGAGAGAGAGAGAGAATGAGAGAGAGAATGAGAGAGAGAGAGAGAGAGAGAGAGAAAGAGAGAAAGAGGAGGGGAGGCAGCAGGAATACAACAGCAGAACAAGCATCGAACGTGAGATGTCAGCGTAAGCTGTGGAAATGCACTAAAAAGAAGCAAAACGATATGGCCAGACCCCTGATTAAACCGCGAGAGACCCGCAGCTCTCCTGGCTTTCTCTTCTGAGTTTCTAACACAGGGTGAAGCAGAGTGAACAGGAAGAGAAGATGGTGTGGGAGCGGAAGAGGACGGCAGAGGGAATTGGAGTGGAGTGGGCAGAGGGAGAGGGGGAACAGAAGGGGAGTTCGAGAGGAGCTAGAGTGGGAGCTTGAAAACACATCAGAAAGACTGCATTTAATTCCCCCCTCAAATGCAACACAGTAACATGACATTTAATACGGGGAAGAACACCATAGGTTTTATTTATGGGCATACGGAACACAAAGCTTTTTTTTAAAGTAAAATTAACCAGCTTGCACAGGGGTAGCTTTCAGTTTCATACGAGCATGGATATGGATCAATGGAACAGAACAAAGTGTCTCAATGGTGTGCGAATGTGCACGTTGCTTTTCCTGCACTTGAAGGGGAACTCTAATTACGGAAACTAAGGAGTGATTCATCACAAACCAGTAGCCCTGACGTGAGAGTATAAAGACATGCCGCGAATGAAGACGCCAACCGACTTCACTCAGCTTCAATTCAACAGAACATTTCCATATGCAGATAAATTCTCATGAAGAAGAAAATTCAACACAGGAGCTGACAGTGGCATGCACCACTGCACCAGAAAGCTATGTGTGAATCCAGAGACATTTTTGGAAATAAAATGGTATAGAAGTGAGCAGCACACTGTAACAAATTGGAGGTGACATCAACATAAAAAAAAGAAGTCAACATTCTGCAAACAAAATTTTGGGTTAACTGAACTTCTGGATACAAAGTTGATTAACTCAAAATATAAATTTAGTCAAACTTATTAATGTGTGTTTAACTGATGTTTTAAGTCTTTTGTACTTAAGTTAAACTTAAGTTGATATAAGTTTGACAAGATTATTGATATTTTGAGTTCATCAACTTTATGTCCAGAAGTTCAGTTTACTCAAAGTTTGCAGACTTATTTTCTTTATGTTGAAGTCACCTACAATTCTTAAGAGTGCAGTAGTGTACCTTCAAAATGCTTCTGTTCTCTGTAAATATGTACCTGACTTGGAAGATATTTGGATAGTAACTCTCTAAAATGATTAATGGCTTCAATTCCCTAGTTTTGCCTCATTTCAACACATGGTTGATCAGGCAATCCTTACAAAAGGTTTGTGATCCCGTTATGGGTTGAGCTACTGTGTGCTCATTGGTTTGAGCCAAGTGCATTTTGCTCTCCATAACAAAACACTTTGATTCTTAATTTTAGTCAAACACATGAATTTAACACAATTAATATGCTAGCTCAGGCCATTTGGAGTACTTCCAGCCTCATTCATCTATCACTACAAAAAGACCTGCAAGCCCGAGTGACACCATTCATTTAGATCAGGTCCTAAGTCAATCCATAAATCAGACTGGTATAGCGCGGACGGTGCTCCACAAGAGGCGTGTAACAAATCATTTACAGATACAAAATCAAATTTAATGGAAAAAAGACAGTGACAAAAAACAAAGCAAAAATGGTGAAGCATTTCAATTTAGTGGCCTAATGGAAACTAAAGATAAGCTTCAAGGCAAAAACCTTACTTTTTAGGAGGGCAATCACAGTATTATCAGCCATTAACTTGAGAAGCAAAAATAACTACCACAACGTATCAAAAACAATGCTGTTAGACAGTCAATCATGCAAATGAAGAAAATGAGTTTCTTTTCACACTGTCCTCTGTCCTCAGCAGATGATTGAACTTGCCTGGGGGTTGTGTGGAGTAATGTAAGTTCTCTGTTCTGTTCTCTTAACTGCTAACTGGGAATTATTCGAACATGAATTTAACACAACCTCTTAAATATACCCCAATGTATGTGTCTGAAGGAGTGCTGGGTGCAATTGCAACCTGCCTTAGGAGAAAAACTCTGTCAAGCCCATTTACATGTATGTCTCACATGTAGACTGCTTTGACTTCTGATAGACTGGGGCACTTCAAACTTAGGCAACCCCACGAAATAGTGAAGAAATCAAATCACTTTAGAACTAGTAGGAGCAGCTCCAGAAACACACATACGCACGTAAGCTGTGAGTATATCTTTAAGTCATTCGGTTCAGAGAAGTTTGGTTTATGGCCTTGCTTGCATTCCCTGGGGTTCAAGGGGCCATGATGTCTGCAGTCTTGGTGGCCAGTTCCAGTGGAAGTGATTGATGTGTCCCAACATGGGTAGATCAAAGCTCAGGCCCAGAGAGACCAATTGCACACACATAGTCACAGCTCTCCACAACCATGCAAAGCCAGCCTACTCCACTCTACACTCTTCCCAACCAAACATCTAGCCTCTTATCAATCCAGATATGGAACTGTCAGCTGCATAGCTTGCGCATTATTCCCCTCTGTCTGATTTGCGGACGTGCCAGGGACAGAGATCGCTGGCTTTCAAACGAGCGAAGGCTGCACAGCATGACACCGTCCAACTGTTTCAACAAGTGGCTATGAAAAAAGAATAATAATCACAGTGATAAGAATAATTACAATATGTCATGTCTACCCTGCCAAGACAAATGCCCCCTTAATGACACCCACCGGGACCTGGGTGTAGAGAGGGCAGACTAACAAAGCAAATCTGTAATGAGACCATTGGATCTAATAGTGATACTCGTGGGGGCACCTGACCACTGTTATTATAGGTTCAGGGATTTATGGAGAATTAGAAGATGAGAGAGAGGAGAAATATGAAAAATATCAGTTCTGCAGTAAAATAGGATAAAACAGATTCACAGCAGAGATTCTGTATAGCCAGACCTGGATCAAATATGCATTTTGAACTCTTTAAACGCAAGTGAAATTCAAAAGCATTCCAAAAATATTTATACAAATGTTTAATCAGTTTGCCTCAACTGTGTTGGAAACAAGTTTTGTGGAGCGTAAAACATTATTTTTTAGGATGAAATAAATTTGCAGGAACATTTTGACAAGCCTTTGCTGTAGCTCTTGAAGTAGAAGAAGCTTGCTGGCCTGGCTTAACAAGCTCCAATTGGCTTAATCAAGTTAACAGGCTTCTTTGCAATTTGGATGGACAGCTGGCAAGATCACTAGCTGGGATACAACTGATTGTAGCAGAGAAAAAAAAAATCTGAAAAGTGCAGTATCAAGAATTGAGGTATGTATTTAAAAAAAGCACAAAGTGAAACCCAACAGTGCTTCTTACAAAATGGCTTCCCACCCGTCACACACCTGTTTAACCCATGTTAATTTTGATCACCAATAGGTCTGCTATTAGCTTAGGTCTTTTTTCCTGCTCTCATATACGGAAGGAGGCACACAGTGTTTGAACATGGCCATAGACAGGTTTTCATATTGTGAGCAATGGCCAGGGGAGCTGGGAGAGGTGTGGGTCTGACTGCAAGAGCAAGTCTCTACACAGTAAACATGGGTCCAGGGCAGACCATGTGTCACACAATGATCCATGTAACTGTGCCAGGGAAATCCCACAAAGACATTTTGTGTGTCAGTCAAGCAGACATCCATTCAAAACACAGGGAGATGGCCATGGGCCAAGTATTTGTTTGACCTGACACCACATATCAGATTAACTGCCAGAACTTAATGAGTATAAAATGATTGCTCGATTAAACAATGATTTTCTCTGTATCAAATATTAACACAACTTAACATATGTTTGTTTGTCACAAACCATTGAAATTGAGCAAATTTGCACACACTTTCTTTGTTTCAAATACATTCACACACAAACACATACATATATATACACACACACATTATTTATATTTAAATTTGAGAACATTTATTTCCTTTTGGACAGCACAGCAATGCCAACCCATTTGTATCCACAACTGCTTAGCAGAGGATTTCCTTTTAAAATAATGTTTGTGAAACTCCCAGGTGGTGCATCCAGCACTGGCTCTCAGCACAGCGTCAAGCCCCAAAAGTGTGGACTGGGGTCTCCCGCAGAATCACGCGTAATTGGTCATAACATCACCCAGGGCGCATATCGCCACACTGTACAATACTGACTCTTCTGGTCGATTAGCTGACCGCTGTCCGTGTCAGCTGGGCAAGTCGTGCTATCCTCCAGCACAATAACAATCGGGCTCGGTGAGCCGCAACGTGAACAACGGCGCGCGCACTAGCTTATACCCTCCCCAAACAGAAGGTGGCCTTTTCTGTGATCTAGCAGGTCTCACAGTTATGACTGAGCATTGCAAAATAAGGAGTGGAGAAAAAAAACAAGGATGCAAGCAGAACACAGACATTGACATTTTGCTGTTTTCGTCGTTAGGGCCTGGCAAAACAGTATGGAAAGGGAAATCTGGCCAGTTTCTGAATTTGTTCCACTTCATATTTCGTTGCTATCAGAGGCCGTTTTCCCCAGGAAGGCTGAGCCATTAACTCGCCACATTCTCTGATCTTAGAAAGGCAAGGTTCCAAAAGTTTCAATATTGAGGCCTTTTTGGAGTGATGTGGCAACTGACATGACACCATGCTAAACCTAAACCTCTTCACACATTATATTTTAAACTCATACTCAAAAGGTTTAAAAAGCAGTGAGGTTTGGTAGTTACATCTTTATGGTACTCCAAGGCTGGTAATGCACCTAGCTGACTACCCAGGACTCAATGGACCGCTTATTCATCAAGGTGAACCAGCATTTTGGTATTATTCAGGACCGACTGCATTGCATTGGCCCACATTGTCCCAATGGGTCGTCTGATGTAACACATTTTTAATTGCTTTAAGTTTATTCTTGATTAAAAGATGTATGTTAATTAAAATGTATTCACAACTTACCTCGAGCTAAGCATTGGAATTTTGTTCAAATAAATTATGTAATTTTGAATACCACAGGGTTTTTCCATTTTTTCCATCAGAAAACTTTCTCATCACAAAATTTTAATACATTTCCTTCCCAGTTAAGAATTGTGAACGTTTAAGAATAAATATTACACATGAAGCTCTTTTCATATACCAAAAGTGTGGAACCTCCTTATCACCATGGTACCCTGTGTTCTTTACAACTCTCCTCGGCTCACGGACCCTGGACGAGTCCTCAGTGCTGCACATGTAGAATCTTGGCAGACAGGTCCAGTAATCTCCCGTACTCTTCCCACTACCGTATTGCATTACCTAATCAGGCCCTGGCAACCATTGTGTGCAGAGTCCAAGGCGTGTTTTACCAGCCTGATATAGTTGTTGGTTTTGCAGTATTGCAGTTCGAAATGTTGAGTCTGCAATCCATTGCAAGAAAGCAACGTTTTGTTGGTGGGAGTCTAATTGATCTCGCGTCAAAAACAGACGAGTTTACATTGAGCGTTCACAATCAGGGATCTGATATACGTGCGCGTAGCGTGCGCTACTTTAACCCCGGTGCAAAATCCATCCGCTGTCAGCTGGCGATCAGGCACAGGAACCTAAAGTGAAACAGAAGTGCTGTTCTGTGACAGGAGAGAGCTCAGGCCACAGCAGCACAAACAGCGGCAGTCAGCACGCGGCCCCAGTAAGGCTCATCAGTATGCATATCTCTGCAGTGTATCTCCGTCTTACACCTTTAACAGCACAGACCGCCGCCGACGGCCACAGCAGAGCAGCGCAGGCTGCAAACACTCCATCACTCTGGCGGCTTTTTTCGGCTCTTCGGTTCATCACGGCCAAGCTATCCCACTAGGCTCTACTAGCTATTGTCATTCATAACTAATATCATAACTACCTCAGATTGCAGATCAAATCATAGCTATAGTATTTTATTCAAGGATTATTTTAAAATGTTGTCTCCAACATGAATCATTTTTGGTTATATTTTAAATAGAACCCCCTCAGCCTTTTTAAGTTGGGGGTGATGATGCAGACAGAAGGTCGACTGAACCCGGATGTGATATCTTACAAGATAGCTGCCAAATGTGGTTTCCTACTAGTTTCCTTCTAAAGGTAATCAGCTAATCAGAATCAAGTATTCACCCAGACCACGGTATAATTAATTAATTTCAATGTGTTCCACTGGTAATAATTTTATTATATTTCTAATGAAATAAACAAACCATTTAACAAAGTATTCTGAAAGTCTTAAAATAATTGGTGAAATCGGGCCGGATAATTAGTGTTTGTCTAAGAATTGCTTTCATGCTGAGAAATGGACAACGGCACTACTGATAACAGATGCAATCAAAGATGAGAACATAAGTGGTTCAACTCCCGTGGATACCAAAGGATTAAAACGGAGAGGTCAGAGAAGGTCTTTGATTCAATAAAATCTTCTCTCGAGGACTTCCGTCTGACATTATTAGAATTATTTTCCAGAATCAAAAATTGTCAAGTCAAGCACAGCGACAGCTCCGTCTCTGGTGCAGATATCCACAGCGCAGACACGTTTAATCATCAACAAAGCATCGTCGTGCTTCTTCTAAAGGTCAGTATGCGCTAAACGCTCTGCAAAGGTTCAAAAGCCAGTGTCCTCCGAGTCAGGGTAATAGATTCGGTAACCTTATCACGGTTTACGTAAGAATTGATTGGCCCGCGTGCGTCTTCCCTCGCAAGGCATTCAGAACAAGCAGATTGGTTTATTGCCCATTTGCATCTCTTATCTCAATTGACATAGTTTCCAGAGCCTGACACACTGCGAAAGCTTTGGGGAACCGTTTGGAATAATACCGTCTCACTGAATGCCATCTCAACACAAACCGTGAGGCCGTACTCAGCCTAGCCCGCATGGCTCGCACGCTCGTTGACATTCAGCTCTCTGACACCAGCATGCTGAAGTAGAAATGGGTCGGAGGCTTTGAAGTGAGAGAGGCGGTCTGTAAGATCTCTCAAAGAGACAAAGGAACGAGGGCGAGGTTGAGCCGGCCCGGTATCAGAGCGTTCTAACGAAGAGCCACCCGTGAAGCGCTCGGAGCGACGCCATGCGACGAGGAGAGCCGCGGCGGGAATCCAGCGTCCCCTTCCACTCTGCCACCCCGCGGTAACCATCCACTGGGACACTGTGCGCCCTGAAGTTGTCATTTGTGGCTCTTAGGCAGAGCTGGACGGAGCTGACGTTCAGAGGAGATTTGCTTTGTATAAACATCAGCTCAGGGGCCTGGGGAAGGAGGGAAGGCCAGAAAAAGGGACAGAGAAACAGAGAGAGAGAGAGAAAGAGAGCGGCTCCATGTGAACGCTACAGGAGAAGCAGTCTAACAGGGTTGTATTGGTAGAGAGGAGAGAGAGGGTTGGCGCCTGCAGGATGCACGGGGACAGCCTGTTCGGAGTGCGCAGTGTGCAGACTGGTTTCGGAGCGCAGGGGGAGGGGTTGCTCAGAGAAACTGAGGACAGCCTGTGTTCAGAGTGCGTCTTGACGGCATTCTTTAAGGGTGTATGTGAGCGAAGCATGTTGGCAGCTCGTTTAGTGTGTGCAAACATGCAATTCAGAGACTGCCCGTACCGTGTGCAGAAAAGCCGTAAAAAGCATGTGGGAACAGACTGAGTAAAGCGAATGGGATAGCATGGGGACGGAACAAGCATAAATTAACTGTGTTCAGTTAATTTAACTGTGGAAATATACTACATTCTGTGTGTTGAAACGGAGTGTGTGCAGGCACAGGCTCTTCTTGTGTAAACAATGTGCTGAGAGCACGAGGGACAAAACTGTGTTCAAAGTACATAGAGACTTTCCACTGCGCAATGCAGGAAAGCCTGTTCGTAATGTGCAGAGGCTGGATTTACTCATCGCGTGAGAGGACTGGGTGAGGTCAGAGTGTACAGGGCCGGCTTGTTCAGTATGAGAGCCCAGCCTGTGTGAGGGGGCATAGCCTGTGTGAGGGGGCATAGCCTGTTTAGAGCTTCGCTGCCAAATGTGTCCAGAAAGATTTCAGTTTGTCAGACAAATTATTAAAATTCAGGCTCTATTATCAAAACCTATTATCAATGTGTGCACAGTAGGCAGGTGCTTTCAATAATATGGAACAGTGTAATTGATATTTTTGAACATTTTGAAAACTAGTTGAAAGCAAAAATTAAATTATCATAAAAAGGAAATATACATACATAAGCCTTGTACACAACAGGATAAATTTGATTAGAAAAGGTCATTTGCATCTGAGCACATTCAGTGTGTGCGTAAACATTTTCTCAGCAAAAAAAGCCATCATGATCTTGAATCATTAGTTGTTTATTGAAACATATTATTAGATATTGTTCTTATAAATGAAGAGGAATCATCTCTTATTGAATATAGACGAAAAATATATTTTATATTATTGACCAATCATGGCAATTTCTGCTATTCACCATGCTATTCGGCAATGCAGAATAATTAATTGATAAAACAACAAATTGATCAAGCCCATCTTTAGGTCTATTCAAGTTCGTCAGGTTTTTTACAGAGTAAAAACAGCCCAATTATAAGACGCAAAAAAATAACATGAGGGCTATGATAGCGAACCACAAATCCTCCTTCCATTTGTGATGATACTGCATGGCATAGACTTGGGCAGCTGCTGACTTGAAATTACATACGTCATAGGTTTTAGGGAATCTTCAGATTCACATTAGCTGCATAACGTTCTCCTCCTGCAAGCGGCTTCTCGCGTGGTTTTGATCCGATAGAAATCGTTGCTTCATGTCTAGCCTAACAGCCTGTTGAAGGGTCATTTCAGGTGATGGCAATAAGAAGTTGCTGTGCTTTTGAGACGAAACGAGTGAAAAGTAATTGTAAAAGCCATTGTTTAGGCTCTAGCCTATATTTATTTATATACATTTTTTTCTTCTTTCTAATACTAATCATTTTTTATCAGCCAAAAACCTGCAATTGCCAGCTAATGCAAACTTAAGTGTGAAGCCCAGGGAGAGAATGCTCCTAATGAGCGAACACACACACATAGATACACAGACAAACCGACGGCCACAAACACATACACTGACAAACACATACACACACACACGCACATGTCCTCCGGCCATCTCACAGAACAAACACAGATCTATGTTCTGCTTCCCCTCAACACCAAAGGGCAGGACTCCTTTGAAGACCAAACGTGTGTCAAAATGTGTAAACGGCACTTTAATGACTACCATAAACCGTACACTCAGCAGTAATGCATCAAAAGTCTGTTGACATCATGAACTCCACGTCAACGAGAAGCATTTGCAAATATACCCTGGACTTTAACTTTAACCCTCAACTAGTTTACTTCCAGGTTTGAGACACAGAGGACGAAAACACGCCGCTAGTCTATTCATAAAAATCTCATAGCAATTCCCTGTTGTTGTTTTTTTCCATTTTCAGAAAAGAAGTCACAGATGAACCAATCATCCCAATATAAATGAGCAGGACAGCATGTAGTTTAATCCCCTTGCATCCAATTTGAACCCAAAACAACCAGCCCCCCGCATCTCCCTCCCCACAAACCTCTCCATCTGAAGCCTGCCCAAACTCTGAAACATTAATCATATGTGATGGCTGTTTACAAAAATGCATTGTGGTGCACTGATGAATTCTGGAACCGTCTCAGTAGCTTGGTTTAACAGCGGGGGAAGCTGCTGGCAAACAAGGAAAAGACAGATAGGTAGGTCTGCCTGCAGTCCAGAGGAAACACTTTTCAGATGTTCAGAAAGGGGGGGGGGAAAGAAAAAAGAAAAAGTAATGGACAACATGTTAACGTCTGCTGTTGTACCATTCCACTGCACTAAAATCATTATTTCACTCCATTTAAGGATTGATGAATGGAATTATCCAACTGTGTGGGTTGCAGGCACGCACAGGCAGCCGTCACTGACGAGAAAAATAGGACGTGGGCTTGGAGCGCCACTCAAGTGGCGGTCATACTCTTCCTTGCTTTCCACCAGCCTAGAGCGTCTGCAAATTGCAGAGCCTCATTCCGCCATCTCTGAAAGCTCGCCGTTTTTTTCCCCCGAGATAAGTGATAAGGCATAATGATGCCGGGAGACGAGCCAAGTCACTCAGACGCGCACAGGATCCACAGCGATGGGTACGCCAAAGTAAATGTCTCCACTGAGCATCCAGGCAGCGCCCAGACAGCAGCGAAGAGACTGACAGAACGCCACTCGCGCCAATTAGCGGGCAGCAGCTGGGCAGCTCCGGGAGCAGCGCAGCGTACGCGCAGTATGTTCCGGACCCTTCAACTGCAACACGGTCACAGTGTCAATATAGGACAATGCCACCCAAAGGAGAGCTAATTCAGTGATGTCAACTGATAGCATCCATTAATGTACACTTGTCTCTCATGCGCTGTTCAACTGGCGGGTTAAGAGGCTGCATTCTAAGTAATCGATCCAAAGGACGAATTCTGGTGAAACCGTCCAGAATAACACTGAATTCATCACATCAACTCTCTAACAGTTTTCTCCAGGCAGTTTATATTGATCCGAAGGTGAAAACTTATTTTCTGTTTTAACTACATGGGCAAGCCATTGCTTAGAGGGAACTTGAGCACTGTGAAATGTGGGAGTCATGTATACACAACATTACCAGGGAACACAGACATACGCAAATAAAAATATCCTGGGACAGCCAAAGTATGATGTCTTTCCAACTTTGACCTTAGCTTGAGGGCGATTGCCAAGGGTGAGTTCTTATGTTGCGTGCACTATATAGTTTGATCCATACCAGCAAATATCGAGTTTGGAGCATTTCTGATGGAACAAAACCATATTACTGAAGATGGGGTTTACTGATGCAATAAGAAGCCATACCTTAATCAACGTGACATTGAAAAGTACATATTGCGGTTCTATGAGAAAAATAATTGCAGTACGAGAGTTACAGTCAAGCCGGAAAGTCTGCACACCCCTTTCACCTTCTCCATGTTTTATTACGTTACACTTATACTACAATAGATTGAGTTCATTTTTTGCCTCAAACATCTACACACAATAGCCAATAATTACGAAGTGAAAACACCCTTAGCCTAATACTTGGTTGCTGCACCTTTGGCAGCGATTACAGCTTCAAGGCGTCTTGGGAAAGAAGCTACGAGCTTGGCACACTTGTTTCTGGACATTTTTGCCCATTCCTCTTGGCATATCCTTGCAAGCTCCATCAGGTTCAACAGGTCTGGGCTCTGGCTGGGCCATTCAAGGACATGCACAGACTATCTCCGAAGCCACTCCCTTGTTCTCTTGGCTGTGTGCGTCGAGTCGTTGTCATGTTGGAAGGTAAACCTTCACCCCAGTCTGAGGTCCAGAGCGCTCTGGAGCAGGTTTTCTTCAAGGATCTCAGTGTACTTAGCTGCATTCATCTTTCCCTCTATCAGGACTAGTCGCCCCATTCCCGCTGCTGAAAAACACCCCCACATCATGATGCTGCCACCGCCATGCTTCACTGTAGGGATGGTATTAGCCAGGTGATGAGCGGTGCCTGGTTTCCTCCAGACGTGACGCTTGGTATTCAGGCCAAAAAGTTCAATTTTGGTTTCATCAGACCAGAAAATCTTGATTCTCATGGTTTGAGAGTCCTTTAGGTGCCTATTGGCAAAGTCCAAGCGGGCTGTGATGTGCCTTTTACTAAGGAGGGGCTTCCGTCTGGCCACTCTACCATAAAGGCCTGATTGGTGGAGTACTGCCTGGATGGTTGATCATCTGAAAGGTTCTCCCATCTCCACAAGGACACGCTGGAGCTCTGTCAGAGTGACCCTCGGGTTCCTGCTCACCTCCCGGGCTAAGGCTCGTCTTTCCCGATTGCTCAGTTTGGCCGGGCGGCCAGGTCTCGGAAGATTCTTGGTGGTTCCAAACTTCTTCCATTTACGAATGACGGTGGCCACTGTGCTCTTTGGGACCTGCAAAGCTGCAGAGATTTTTCCGTAGCCTTCTCCAGATCTATGCCTTGACACAATCCTGTTTCTGAGGTCTGCAGATAATTCATTTGACCCCATGGCTTGGAGTTTGCTCTGACATGCAATGTCAACTGTGGGACCTTATATAGGCAGGTGTTGGCAATCCCCAATCATGTCCAATCAATTGAATTTATCACAGGTGGACTCCAATTAAGTTGTAGAAACATCTCAAGCAGTATCAGTGGAAACAAAATGCACCTCAGCTCACTTTTGGGTGTCATATCAAAGGGTGTGCACACTTGTGTTTTCACTTTGTCATTATGAGCTATTTTGTGTAGAATTTTGAGACAAAAAATGAACTCAATCTATTGCAGAATATGTCTAACGTAATAAAACGTGGAGAAGGTGAAAGGGGTGTGCAGACTTTCCGGCTTGACTGTAAGTAGTGTAGAAAGTACTTATACATCTAAAAGATACTTAGAAATCTGATTTTTGGAGGCCACTTACTGGAAGCATGCTCACCACATCCACCTGAATACTTGCCCTCGGAAACATCACTCGTCATCACAGGTACTCCAGCATCTTCATTCTGAACAAGATAGGCATGGTGAACTGCACTCTGTTATAGCATTGCGCTTACCTAAAAACAGATAAATCCTGAGACCTCTCGAGCACACGCCTCAGTTTCCCTTTAAAGATTATTACACGCGAGCGGCCTCGGCAATGATTCCGCCGCGATGGTGAAAAATTTTACGGGAGAAACATGCGGGAGGAAGGACCGCGCGGTGCACGTCAGGGGTAGCGACGCGCACACACACACACACGCACACAAAGTCTACTAGCGCACACACTGGAGGAGTCAACCCCCCGAGACGCTCCGATTCATCTCTTCTCCAGGGCTATTCATCTTCTGAAGCACTGGAATCACTTTGGCTCTCACAAAGGGGAGACGAGATTGAGTTTTCCATTAGTATCTGGAGCAGGAGCTGCTGCCACTCTGTGTGGCTGGGGGCCATACTGTAGTCTGGCTGTCCCCCAGCACAGCTGTGGTGGATTCACCAACGGGCAAAAAAAAAGACCGTGCTGGTGCAGCCTGTTTACCCACACGTGAGCGACATCTGTATACCGAGTTGTAATAGTAGGGTGCGCAAACCGACAACAATTTGGCTTTTTACGGTTGAGATTTAAGAAATAAACAGAAATTATGTCTAAATGACTTGAAAGTGGAGCTTTTAAATGTTTACGCTACGGCTGGGTTCAGACATTTTAGCCAAAAGTGAACGGTACAGGTATAGCCTAGTTTGAAATCAACCATCTATCCAGACAATCCTAAATTGTAGCATTTCAGTGTAGTTGATGACACTGACTGCTAGCTCATCTCTACAGGGCTTAGGTTACAGTTTGTCTTAGTTATAGTTTGTCTGGGTCACCGCAATGCTAGAGTGAACAGGAACGTGCGTTGGATACGGAGGAGTTAAGGTGGATTAGAACGTGTGATTATTTCCATAGTGGTACCTTGCAAAGTTCTGAACAAATGCTTGAGGCTTACTGCGACCACGCTCCTCTGGAGAGGGGAAGTTGTGCTGGATGTCCTTGTCCCGGGAGATTAAAGCCCCATAGAATCAATCTCCCAGCATGCCATTCAACGCCGATGGAGGATGGGTGGCTGCTCGGAGCAGAAGCAATCTGACACAATAGACCTAAAGCCAAGAGCAATTACTGCAGTGTGTCATCTGCTCACGGGCGAAGGCCAATTGTGTGCCGGCCTCTCTGCCTCACAAGACTGTCTGCTCTCGGGGCTGAGAAATTCGACCGGGCCCGCACCGAAGCGCCCGCGCTGACGAGAGACGCCACCCTAGCCAGCCCAACTCATTCGGAATGACACCGCAGTGGCCCGTAAACATCGAGCCAGACTTCCCTTCAAGCGCAGTAAAACACCCGGAATGATCCGCCAGCTTATCCCCCACCTCCTCCCTCCCCCCCCCCTACGGTTTCTCTGGCTGTGGCTTTCTTGTAGGGCTCTCTGCACAGTCTCGCTAATAGGAAATATGGAGGCCGCTCCGGGACGAGAGAGCGCGGTGTAACCTTGCGTCACTTAATCAATGTGAGAATCCCACATGGGAGGACCGTTCCCCCAGTCAGCAGACATATGTACAGAGAACACTGGAAGATTTAAACGGCCAGGATTTAATACTGTGGCTTCACCCAGGGGAACAGAGATGATTAGTCTCCAAGGGACGGGGGGTTAGTGATGGTGAAAAGAGATGGGGGAGGGGTTGGAGAGAGGTAGGGGGCCAGTAAAATAGGGTATCCCTTATTCTTCGGAGGCCCTTAACTACGCCATCCATCTCCCCAAGATGATCCTTCAGAGACCATCAGCTGAGAAGCCATCATTACTTCCGCTGCTCCCTGCACTCCAGCGTGGGGACTTTTCATTATCGAGAGATGGCACGAGTTACTGAGGCGTTCTCCAGGGCCGCCTGCCCGCTGGGGTTACGTGCGCAGCATCACACCACGCAACACAGGTGGACAGCCTTCTCTGGAGTTTTACTGGAGGCACTGCGACTGACCCCTTCCTACAGCAGCCTGGCTCTTTTTGCTTTTGTTTTGTTCAATTTCATTTTTTTTGCTGGATTGAATTTTGCAGCCACAATCACATGATCAAACACTGTTTTACAGAGGACAAAGTAAGGGAGGGGGGGTGGAGTTGATAGAGCTGCAAATTTGGCTGCATCTCTGCATGATTTCATTTCGGTTCTGATTGGGAATTTCAACAGCGTCGGCGAATTGAACACGAGCAGAATTTTCAAAGTGTGCGCCTGCAATGTGCCAAAATGGACTGGTGTACGATTCAGAGAGCGTCATTTAGTTTAACACCGGACCACATGCATGCTGTACCCACGCATAAAAAGAGCTATAGTGCTGCCGTTTAGGTCGTCCCATCTCTGCGTATCAACAGCTCTTTAGCTGCGACGGGGTGCAAGTTTTGGTTCAGCTCTTTCCTAGACTGATACACACTACAACCCGCTCCAGCCAAAGTCACGCCACATGGGGAGACATGACATGACCCCATGGGTTGGAATGGCAGTTTGTCTGCACGCTGCACTCTCGATCCTCTGCCCCATATCTTACAGCTTCGTCTGTGAGCCCTTATCTCCAAAACAAATGGCCCCCGGACGTTGGCTCCGGAGAGAGGAGTCATTTATCTGCCTGACACGCGCTTCTTCTCGCTGGCCTTGCGACAGCGCTTACGGTGTAGAGCCACGCCAAGGCACTCTCTCTCCTCTCCTCCCCTCTCCCCATTCACAGCACATCAATCAATCATCCCCACACGCCAGTCCTGTCGTTTAATGCCCCCAATCTTCCACACCTAAATCAATGCGCCATCGTTCACGGGCCCTTTCCGGCCACATTACCGCTGGCCGCGTTACACGCATGCACCCAGCCGCAGCTCCGCAGCACTGGAGCTCCACAAGCCGTACCGTCACACGCCTTAGCAGGGCCCCAGCAAGCACAGTGAACAGGATGAAGATCCTCATAAAAGCCATTTAATTTGTAGCCAGTGATGTTCAGAGTAATTATTACAAGAACATTTCACGCACAGGAAAAGGCCATTCTGCACCTACAACGCCTTCTGTGAGGTAAGAGAAAAGCGAAGACATTGTGAGTTACCAAACTTCTCTTCGAAGTCGGCATCCTGTTGATGTTCGTCGGGTGTTACCGCCTCATGCCGTTCCTCTCACGTACGAGGACATTTCTTAAAAATGAAACGGAGGGACGTGCTCTGTCCACCAGCTTGTACAGCTCACAGGAAATGGATTTATGTTCATTTATATAAAATATCATACAAGCTCAGTACCATCTCACAAAAGAAATGGGTGGAGACACAATGATATACGTTAAAAAAACAACATCAGAAAAATATGCTTATAATACATCCACACTCAATGTTTCTAGGTTGAATGGAACTAAAGTGATTCTATAAAAATAATCATTTAAAATCCAAAAATCCAGGAGTCAATTTGTGAAATGGAGTCATATGACAAATATTTCTTTAAATTGCTTTCTTCTGGTAGAAAAGCTGAAGTGTCAAAATGAAGTGTTAATATCATTTTTTTTACTTCACAAAACAGCTCCTTAAGAACAAGCATTGAAAAGTTGTCTGGGATCATATTAAGGCAGGCAAAAAGGCTAAGGCAAAACATTTATATTACGTTAAACATTTAGGATACAATAGTTCAACAAGCTAAATAAACAAGTCAAACTGTACAAGACAAAAGAAAAAACACACTGTCCTCTTTTATTTAAAAAAAACCCAGAATAGCCAGAAGTATTCTCCAAAATCCACAGCATGTCTTTTTTTGTTCTTCTCGCCAGTGTGCTTTGTGAATCCATTTCCTGAAGTGTGAAGTTCAGTCTTATAAACCGCTGCGTGTATGAGGGTGTCAGCAGTCACTCCGCCACGGTATTCTCCCTTCTTCTTCACCTTCCTGCTCTGTTCCTCTTCCTCTGTGCTTCTCAGCCTCGTCGCGATCAATCCAAATTACCATCGCCGCCGTCGCGTTCGGGGGTCGGCACTATCAGCAGCGGGTTTTTCCGAGGACACACCTCTAAGAAAGTCCTTGAAGGGGCGGCGTGCGCGTCTGCCTGCACTGCGGTAGTCTGAGGAGCGACGGCGCGCTCTCTCTCTCCCCTGCCGCTCGCTCTCTCTCCGCCGCTCCCGGAATGCCTGCCCTCAGGCAGCTCGGAGATCCTCAGCTCCGCCTCCACTCTGTCCCCCAGCTCCTGGATCAGCCGTGCGGGGCCGGCGTGAGCGGGAGGGCGGGCCTCCGGAGCGGGGGCGAGGGCGGGGGCCTGGCCTGGGGGACTGCTGGCTGCGGGCTCGCCTCCTCCCTGCTCCTCTGCCCCCGAGTCCTGGCTCTCCTCAGAATCACTGCTGCTGCTGCTGGAGGATTCCTCCCTGCTGTGGGAGCACCGAGCTCCCCTGCCTCTCCTCCGGCCCTCCTCCTCCTCCTCCTCCTCCTCCTCCTCTACCAGCGCTGCGGCCGCCTCCAGCTCCTGCAGCTGCAGCCCCAGATCAGTCTTCTGGAGGGACGCCTTCCGCACGGTCTCAGCCAGCGCCGTCACTTTCCCCGTCCTGCGGAGAGACCAGACCCACCGCTCAGACACGTACCACACAGTCCCGAACACACAACCCACGTCTACAGGCAAGAAAAACGTATAAACCTGCAACGCCTCGACAGGCTGAATGGCCCGTTCTCCTCCTCATAGCTTTCGTCTGTTCCAAAACCGTACTCAGAACTGGCATTTACAATTCGGCTGGAGGATCAAACTGCAAATGAAGTCAATGAAACCTCTGAAGTCCTCCGTTCTCTTCACAACATGGACCTGGAGCACCTACCTGTACACAGAGCAGCCTGCCTGTGTGGCCCCACATCCTATCCCACCCTGGCCTTAAAGCAGTATCCCTTTCACGCTACAGAAACAGAACACAGACTGAGCAGGGCCTGACTCAGAGTGGCACTGGAGAAGGCAACAGTACCTGCCTGGCTGGACTCTCCTTGACACGCCGGGTCCTGCTCAAAAGCCATCGCTAACAATGAGTCTGCCTTACTCTCCGGAGAAAGAGAGAAACACTGGCAACCTCCCTTCCTCTCATACCCTGGAGGAGGAGGAACAAGGCGCTCTTAACATTAAGCCTCCGCTCTCGTATCCTACATACGCAGGGAGACTCGCAAAGAGGGGGTGCTTCCCAATAGTCGAAAAACGCAAGCTTGCCTCCTCCACTACAACTCCTCTACTCCGTGCCCCAGAAACGGATCTTTGTGTTTTAATCTAATGTCGCCGATTACATCTTAATTACGTATTAATGGTCACATATTAATTAATGTCTCGACGCAAACTGCAATGTCAGGTACATTGTATACTGTACATGCAAATACTTGTACTCGAAACGTTCACAGTTTTGCATACTTCCGGGTAAGAGAGGAGTGGTCGTGGGGGAGTGGAGGAAGGGAGGTGGGGAGTGAAGACTACCTGCTGCTGTTAACCAGTTCCTGACTGAGTCTGCTTTAACGACAGCACCGCGGGGTGCCAGATTATAGCAGGGAACCCTGCTGACAAATGTGCTGAATTAACAGCAATTACATGAAATGTGCCCTAATAAGAACAGGAGGGATGCGGTCCCTCTCTCCTGGAATCATGCTGAGAGCTCATTCTATGGTTTAGAGGCTCACGCTCGTCCCTCTTCAGCCCAGAAGGGTGCTGGATGTTCCCTCACTCGCTGTCCTGGGCAGGTTTCTGCAGAGAACATTTGGCTAATTCTCACAGTGGGATGTTTGCATTAGTAAGAGCTCCCCAGCAGAGCTGTGTGCTGCTACCAGGACAGCTCCCCTGGGTGCTAATCAGATTAGCCCCACAAGACTCGCTCACTTTCACTCACTCTACATCATTCCCCCACACACATACACACACACACACACACACACACACACACAATCATTCTCCCACAGACACACTCACACATACTCCATCATTCCCCCACACACACACACACACACAATCATTCTCCCACAGACACACTCACACATACTCCCTCATTCTCCCACACAACAACACACAATACACACTCCCTCAAGCTCCATTATTCTCCCACAGACACGCCCACACATACTCCCTCATTATCCCACAGGCAAACACACAACATGCTCACTCCCTCAAGCTTCATTATCTTTCCCACCCCACACACACACACACACACACACACACACACACAGACGCACAGACGCGCGCACACTCTGACTCACACTTATTCTCTCCGCCTCCCCCTCCATGTCGGTCTCTCTCATACCCACTCTCAATGAGCGCGATTCCTCACAAACACACACTCACGCACACACTTACGCAGGCATTCACATACTCTCAAACAGTCATGCTCTCACAATCTCAAATGATCTCTGACATACTGGCATGCAGCCTTAATAAATGAACATTTTAATTTACATTTCTGTCAAAATGTACCCGTTCCCAACCATATAACCCTGTATTATTGAAGAGATAGTTTATAGAGGCCTTTAAAATTACATGAAGGACTGACACCATTACACACATCGCACATTGTAACAACACATCCTCCAATGCATCTAAAAACACATACATATTTATAACACTAGCACAATACCAGTAACCTTTGATTGAATACAATGTAAAGAGGAGATCCCCATGTGTGGTGGGAAGGCCAGCTCATGAATAATTCATCCCGTTAATGCCTTGGATGTGGCTGGAACAGAGGCGGCTGCTGTTCCGCTAACTCGGTACAGCCGTCCCCAGTGCCGCGGTGATTACTGGCTGACCTCTGGAGGTCGCGGCCTGACTCCGCTCTGACCTCGGCCAATTCACCGGGGACGAAGAGCGCGGACTCCGAGAACCGTTTCACTCCACAAGAGCCGAGTGTGGGCCCAAGAGCTTTTCCATTAAAGAGCGGACCTAATGATCGCCAACAAAAGGCGGACGGAATTCGCTGAACCCGCACAAAAGATCGGACCTTCATTTACCGCCTTGTGAGATTTGTGAATGTTATACAGCGACTTTATTAAAAAAGAAAAAAAAAAAGGACATCAGCAGTGAACATCATTTTAAAATAACTCTGAACTACCGGTACTTAAAACGAGAGGATTGCCAACAACTTTATTTTAAAATCTGGATCACCATGACAACCAGAGAAAAGCACAATGTCATCCGAAGCTTTCTTTAGCACTAGTCTACAGCACACCACCGCTCAGGGTCAGTGGTGGCATCTGTGTGTGTGTGCGCGCGCGCGCGCGCGTGTGTGTGTGTGTGTGTGTGTGTGTCTGCCGTTTCTCACGAGGGAGGATCAAACAGTGTGATAAAACAGAAATGAAGGCTGAACACTTCCCCAACACAACTCTGAGAGGAAGAATAAAATTAACCTGCTAATTATCCAGTTTCCTTCAGCTTCCTCCACAGAGGAATGCGTCTTTTCTGGAGCTCTCTCTGCACAATAGCAGCACGGCTGAGGTCCCTGTAGGGAGCACAAAGCTGCGGTCTGTCTGCGCTCCCGTTCCAGGTAACCTGAGGAAAAAGCCCCGCGCATCTCCCCGTCCACCGTGCTCCGCTGAGTCAAACAATAAAAAACCCCCCAAAAGTTCCCAAACCCTCCCACCCTCCCGAGCTGTCGTAACCCAGGGTGCCCCCCACGGGGCGTGCGAGCGGGCTGTCCCGAGCAACTCTGGCGGAGCGGACCCGGCGTTGGTCAGTAGCGCCGTTTGACGACACTTCAAAGCCCCCTCTGTTCCCTCTCCCCGTGGGAAGTCATTATTCAGTTAGCGTAGCCGCCGCACGCTTGTCGCTTGGCTCCGCTCTCTCTCCGCTGCGGTGGGAGAATCGATGTTTTGCGGTGAAGACAAAGGCTCCTCTCGGGCGAGGGATAATGTTCCGCGCTGCCGCTGCGGCTTCGCCTTAATTAATCGGGCGTTCGGGGCGGGAGAGAGAGTCCTGACAGAGATGCTTTCGTCTCCTGCAGAGTAAGCGGGAGGGGCAGCCATCCGGTCTGCCGTGTAATCTCGGCCAGCAGATGAACGGTTTGATCCTTCATTTTCAAACTTAGATCTAAACCAGCTCCCTGCATAATGAGAAAGAGCTTGCCTGAGATTCCCACGTGGTGCATTAGGTTCCACTTTATTCGAAGGCCTTAGAAAAATGTACCGGTCACTCTAAGAACATTTATTACCAGGGGTCATTTGAAGAAAATCTTCTGTTTGTTTAATAAAGCTAGAACCAGGCAATTCCCTTTGTATTAATAGATTAATTAATCCGACTTGAATCATCACCGATTAAAGAATGTCAACGATTGAATAAACGTATCACTGCCCACACAAATAATAGGCTGTCAGTTTAACGCTCCATTACAAGTCAGACTCTTCTGAAGTCAGTACAGAATGAGATAATTAAATAAACCAGAACCAAAAAGGGGTGTTAACTTTCTCTGATGACAATGACCCAAGGCAAATGCATTAAACATACGGTCGACATGCATCCGTCTTGTTCAGGCTAAGATAATGACAAGCGTTCTTGTCTAACAAGCTCTGATCATCCGGTCGCTGTCAATCACCAGACTGCTACAGGATAATTCCGCTGGATAATGATCTCGTTACATTGAAGTTTCATCTGTAGAGAACGCTGTGGAATGAGGCAAGCTAGCCTCAGCACGACAGCGCAGCGCCGTGATAAAAGAACAAGGCTCTGCAGCCCGTGTGTTTCACCTTGTTCGCGTCCCCATTTGAAAGTCAGCCACTAGAAGGCCCGGGTGCTGTACTCAGCGGTGCCTGCGTCGTCAGCGGAGAGGAAGTGGATAATGAGGCGTTTGAAAGGACGCTTTCTCTCCTGTGGGGCCGGCCCAGCAGTCTTCCACGACGGCGGTCTTGCCAAGTCTCCAAGGCGGGACGGTTACATCACGGGACGGAGCACACAACACTCACTCGTCACTATAGTTGTGAACTACAGTTACCCCAGTAAGGTGACTCACCATTGAGTCAGTGCTCACTGAGTGATCAGGAGAAATGCGCTCCACAAAAGAGCTGATTTAGGACGCTGAAGAGTGTGTTCGTGTGGAGGAATGTCCTGACCCCCTGCACTGCTCTAATAGTGGGAGGAGACTTTGCGGGGGGAGGGGGCCTGTTTTGGCAGGGGACTCAAGTTCACACATGTTGAGCGCCGCAGTGGGATGAAACCTGCATTAGTTACCAGAGTCAGTGAGTCTACTGAGAGTTCCCTTTGTTCAGTGTGCTGCTATGCCTGGATACTCCTCTCTACGTACGACACACAAAAATGGCTATCCAGTCTCTGCAGGTGCAGCTTTATAACTCTCCTAGTTCTGTACGCATGCTACGTCACACGTGTGCTCAATTATTTCTGCATGTACAACACACGCGGAAGCGGTTATCCTGTCTCATGTAGGTACAGCTTTACATCTCAGCCACTTCTATATGTAGGGTACATCACACATATCTATGTCCAGTGTCTGATGGGAGAGCGCACACATATCCTGTTGTGGATACATACACATCGCTCATATCTGTAGGTACAATATACACACGTGCCTCCTATTTCTGTAGCTACAGGCACAAACAGGCACATCTCTGTAGGTACAGCACACATATATCCTGTTTAAAAAGAGACCACAGGATACGCACACAGGTCTCCCATAGCTGTGGATACTACATACACACTGGTCTCCTATCTTTGTAGCCGCAGCAGAACTGGCACGTCTTTCTGTAGGTATAGAAACGCAGGCGCACGTCCCGTTTCTGTAGGTATAGAAACGCAGGCGCACATCCCGTTTCTGTAGATATAGAAATGCAGGCGCACATCCCGTTTCTGTAGGTACAGCACACACACAGGTCTCTCGACTCCACAGACACAGAATGATTCAGCAGTCTTCTCTTCAGAGCTCTTGTCCAAGCACTCGGACTTTGCTGTGCGAGGGCCAGGATCAGAGCGGGCAGGAGGAGTCTGTTTATGACAGACTACACTCACTCAGGGAACCGTCCGTCTGTCGGTTTCTCCCCACCTAAAACGGTAGCTGCACCGTCTTTGCTTGTCCGCGCGTAGAGTGCCTTTATTTTTATTACTTCTGAAGAACTGAGACCATCTCCAAGCGTGGCTTGCTCCACATTATTACAGTAAATTCCCAACATACTCCACAGATTCTTTAATACTCGTTTATTAAAACAGTAAGCCTGGATGTCTATTGCTGGGGAAGATAGTTATTAAGGCTTTTCTATTCAAGACAATGAGTATCCCACATCCACCTATACAATGGTGGATCCTCACAGCAGGAGCCACAATTAACTGTTCTTAACCCTTTACTGTTCTTTAAAGCTAAATGACATACAAAGGAAAATGTGTCAAAGCACAAATATGGCAAGCTTTACAGACAGAAGGATGGCAATGTACTGATGTCAGTCACTTCAGCTTCACCAGAAAAATAGTTTTATTTTCTAAATCACCAAATCCTCAACTATCCTTCAGCTGAATAACAATATTTCAAACACAGAGGGATATTTAAAAAATTAATAAAAAAATAAGAACAAACAATATGCTCGACCTCCTGTCAATCATTTTATAGCAGCATTTTTCTTTTTGGGTGACCTTTCTTACCAAAAATATTTAAATAACATTAGATGTACGGACAGAATGTAAACTAGCTGAATTTAAAAAAAGCCATGGGGTATCACACGGACAAACGGGGGGTAAATATGTTTGACAATGAAGTGACCACTTATTCAAAGTAGTAGACCTTTGGGCTCCGTGTTAGCTCACTCCTCCAATAAACGAAAAACCTTCAACACAGATTTCTCTAAAGGTAGGTCTGCCAACAGAATAAGTCTCTGATGCTTTGGGCATGCGGGCACACTCACAAGCAATAACCCACCCAATACAGGCTACATACAGGTGCAGATTAGAATATCGTGAAAAAGTTCAATATTTTTTGTCACTCATGTCAGAAAGTGAAACTCATATATTATATTAATTCATTACAGAGTGAAATATTTCAAGCCTTTATTTCTTGTAATTTTGATGATTATGGCTTACAGCTAATGAAAACCCAAATTCAGTGTCTCAGAAAATTAGAATATTACATAAGATCAATAAAAAAAGGATATTTTAAACAGAAATGTCAGCCTTCTGAAAAGTATGTTCATTTCTATGCACTCAATACTTGGTTGGGGCTCCTTTTGCATGAATTACTGCATCAATGCGGCGTGGCATGGAGGCGATCAGCCTGTAATGGAAGCCCAGGTTGCTTTGATAGCGGCCTTCAGGTCGTCTGCATTGTTGGGTCTGGTGTCTCATCTTCCTCTTGATACAGGTCAGGCGAGTTTCCTGGCCAATTAAGCACAGTAATACCATGGTCATTGAACCAGCTTTTGGTACTTTTGGCAGTGTGGGCAGGTGCCAAGTCTTGCTGGAAAATGAAATCAGCATCTCCATAAAGCTTGTCAGCAGAAGGAAGCATGAAGTGCTCTAAAATTTCCTGGTAGATGGCTGCGTTGACTGTGGACTTCAGAAAACACAGTGGACCAACACCAGCAGATGACATGGCAAATCATCACTGACTGTAAAAACTTCACACTGGACTTCAAGCAACGTGGATTCTGTGCCCCTCCACTCTTCCTCCAGACTCTGGGACCTTGATTTCCGAATGAAATGCAAAATTTACTTTCATCTGAAAAGAGGACTTTGGACCACTGAGCAACAGTCCAGTTCTTTTTCTCCTTAGCCCAGGTAAGACGCTTCTGAAGTTGTCTCTGGTTCAGGAGTGGCTTGACACGAGGAATGCGACATTTGTAGCCCATGTCCTGGATTCCTCTGTGCGTGGTGGCTCTTGATGCACTGACTCCAGCCTCAGTCCACTCCTTGTGAAGCTCCCCCAAATTCTTGAATGGATTTTGCTTGACAATCCTCTCAAGGCTGCGGTTATCCCTGTTGCTTGTGCACCTTTTCCTACCACACTTTTTCCTTCCACTCAACTTTCTATGAATATGCTTGGATACAGCACTCTGTGAACAACCAGCTTCAATGACCTTTTGTGGTTTACCCTCCTTGTGGAGGGTGTCAATGCCTGTCTTCTGGACATCTGTCAAGTCAGCAGTCTTCCCCATGATTGTGTAGCCTACTGAACCAGAGACCATTTAAAGGCTCAGGAAACCTTTGCAGGTGTTTTGAGTTAATTAGCTGATTAGTGTGACACCATGAGTTTCCAATATTGAACTTTTTCACAATATTCTAATTTTCTGAGACACTGAATTTGGGTTTTCATTAGCTGTAAGCCATAATCATCAAAATTACAAGAAATAAAGGCTTGAAATATTTCACTATGTGTAATGAATCTATATAATATATGAGTTTCACTTTCTGAAATGAGTGACAAAAAATATAGAACTTTTTCACAATATTCAAATTTTTTGAGCTGCACCTGTATTAAAAACAGCAGAAAAGGTCTTTCCAAGGGCATGTGCAAAAATACACCCAATGAACCCATGATGGCATCTACCCCACATTTCCCATCAGAAATATACATTTTAAAGCAAAGGTAAGGAGGCCCACAGAGCCAATCAAGAAACATGTGTATTAAGTGGCTAGAAATAGCTACCTTTCAAGAGGAGAACCTATTTTCACAAGACCACATCGCAATCAAAATTCACATTAGAAGCATGGAGCTCCAAGTCCCAGACAAAAACTACACTCAGATGGGTATTTTTAGAAGTAATAAATGTGCTATAAAAGATGAAAGGAGGCCCTGAGTGTCATAAGCAGAGAGACTCAATAAGGCCAGGAGATTGTGAAGCGCTGTGGCAGAAACTCCATAAACTCAAAGGGCAGACGGAAATAAAAAAATAAAATGATGGGATCTTGGAGCAGCTGAGACACTCATACATAACACATGTGCATATTCTTGCTGGACATTATGGTACGGAACCAGTCAATTAGCGATTAGTATGCAAAATGATTCATAATTTATCAATAAAATACCACAATTGAACTAAATGTCAGCTTGCCTGCTTCCATATTTTAGAGATAACAACATATTGGTGATAAGACCCCATACTAGAAGATGCTCTTCGTGTTATCCCAGAGGAGGATAGTTGCTGAAGACCACTTTTTCCCCTGCCAACCTCTAGGCTTCAGCACTCAAACCCTTCAAATACATCGTCTACCTTTCCCACAGCACTTAAGCTGAGGTTAAATGCGTGACGACAATGAAGTTGGCGCTGAAGGTGACAGAACACAAAGCTTTATTTAACCTCTGACCCCGCCACCCTGGGGGCACTTGTTGAGAGCTGGCGGAGTCCCTCGGAGAGCCCGTGGCCCCCGGGGTCACGCTGGGATGTGGAAAACACTTCACTAAGCATTGTTGGAGGGACAAGGCGAAGTTCCAGTGGTGGGGAGCCCAGATTCAGACCCACACGATCCCATGCTAAACAGCTTAATTCACTCACCGGTTGCCATGGATTTGAGCTGGAATTCAATTGACCATTAATGACTGAGTAGACGGCAATAAAGGAGACGTGTTGAAAGTGAAGAGAATAGATTCCTGGAGATGTGAGAGGCCTGCTGTTTGACTGTGGTACAGTTACAGTGTCGGATATAATCGGTTTTGTTTCTCTGGATGAGGGAAGTGTACACTGGCTTAATTCCAGTGGGGGGGGGTTATAGATCATGGAAAGCATGTAACTTAATCTTTGCAATCTGACAACACCACAGGGGATGTTGTATACACACAGTTCACACAAAGCCCTTGAAAGCAGACCGGAAACTGAACAGTAGAGCATTTGTTCATCAGGTCAATAGAATTTTAATTCCGACAGCGACTGATGATTGTCTACTCTCTACCTTCAAATTCATTTGAGGTTTGCTCGTCAACAAATGTTTTTCATGCCATTGGAAAAAAAAAAAACATGATTAAAAATAAGCTGAACAGACCCGGATGTATATTAACATTATTTAATCACATCAATTTTGGGTTTCAAACCGTGACGAGAAACGATGGGAAAATCCTGCAGAGAAGACAAGATGGAACGGCTTCAGTGGCTCTCACTGTGGGGTAATAATATCACGAGAGGTTTTTGTGTTTTTAGTGGGGGAGAAAGAGGGGGGAAAGTACTGCTGTGGCCGAGCACAGATCCAAATGTGTTACAGTAGCTCTAACTCTCACAGAAGCCTTTGAGTGAAGGAGGACCGAGGCACTTTGAAGATCGAGGCATCTGAGGAAGTTGACCCCACCCAGCTGTCATTTGGGGGATTACCTCCTCAAAGTTGACCCCACCCAGCTGTCATTTGGGGGATTACCTCCTCACGATTGCCTGCTCCCAGTTAAGATAAGAGTTTTGTGGATTCACCCACTGCCTCCGGTGATGACTCCTTGCACTCGGGCGCTGCGGCTTTGACTCCGACTCACTGCACTCGGGCGCTGCAGCTTTGACTCCGACTCAGTGCACTCGGGCGCTGCAGCTTTGACTCCGACTCACTGCACTCGGGCGCTGCAGCTTTGACTCCGACTCACTGCACTCGGGCGCTGCAGCTTTGACTCCGACTCACTGCAGACTCACTGCACTCGGGCGCTGCAGCTTTGACTCCGACTCACTGCACTCGGGCGCTGCAGCTTTGACTCCGACTCACTGCACTCGGGCGCTGCAGCTTTGACTCCGACTCACTGCACTCGGGTGCTGCAGCTTTGACTCCGACTCACTGCACTCGGGCGCTGCAGCTTTGACTCTGACTCACTGCACTCGGGTGCTGCAGACTCTGGCCGTGACCGAATATGATCCCTTCACCCCTTTGGGGGCGCATATTTGAGTCAACTTTGTCAAAAAGCTTTTAAGTGGGTGACTTTTTCTCACAAATGGGGGCATTTAAAATCCCAGGATGAAATCCTTATTTCCGGAGGTTTTGTTGAGGGGATTCAGGAGCACACTCATCCACAGAACTGTGCACTCATCCACAGAACTGTGCACTCATCCACAGAACTGTGCACTCATCCGACAATTTCACCCGGAAGTAAAAACTACAACTTGTAGGAGAAGACAGAGCGGAACAAATGCGGGACACATTACAAACTACTCTCTTTTCATTTTTGTTAATTCTATCTTCATTCATAATCTACACTCCTTGTAACCATCGTCATGTGCAAGCCTCTGTCACGGCCTCTGACTCACGGCACCCAGGTGCTGCGGCTTTGACTCGGACTCTTTACACAAGTCTGCTTTTACAACTCCGTACAAAACTGTAAACCTGAACACATCAGAATGCTGTCCACTGGTTGTAGTTTGCCTATTCCAAGCATTTCGCATTGAAAACGCTCTGGCTACCCCTTCTCAGATGTGGGAATTTCTTTTACTTCTGTCACATCATTGCAAAGAAACACCATTGATTTTGAGACACGTGCTAATGTTATCTTATGGGAACAGTGGAGCGACGCAACATCTGGAGGAGCAATGCAAACACGGTCACGATGCACTCTATTCTAAACCCTTATCAAGTGAAGATGTTATGAGCGTGTTTAAAATGTACAAAATGGAAGTACTTGAGCCCTTTCGCCACTAACATCAAGTTGCGAAAGATTAAGAACAGGGTTCAGTCCACTGGTAGACCTTACGAGAAAGCAAGCAGGCTGGTGATTGAAAAGTTGGCTCTGTAAGGAGCTGCCTTTCATATTGGAAGATAAAATTAGATCTTTATAAAATCCCATGACAGTATTTAAAAAGGTTTTTTTATTTTTTATTATTATTATTTTTTTTTAAACATAGCTGGAGGGGGAAAAAAAATAAAAATAAAAATAAGACTGCCATGAGGGGAATTTAAGTTTTTAAATGTTGTACAGGAGTCTCATCGTGGCAGTGCATTTTAAGATTTTCCTAAGTTAAACGAAAACATTGTTGAACTACAAAATCTGCAAGCTGGGAACAGGCTGATAATTAACAACAGAGGGGACAGCGTGTCACCGTTTTGTGTTCATGGCAACATTACCTCAGAATGAAAAAAAAAAAAAGACAAAGATACTGTCTGAACTAGTGTCACTTCTTCACGTGCCAAAATATTCAAATGTTTATTCATTACCAATTATTATTGCCCATTTATCACCAGTTGCCTGAAGTGGAGAAGGTACCGCCGAGGAGGACGTGGAAAGTGGAAAGGCTTTCATCCACGTGACAGACACGCAGTTGGCCAGGAATCGCTCCTCCAAGACGTAATGGATTTCTAAGAAACGCGCATATTTCCCTGCGTCAAAAAAAGAACACTTTACAGCCGACTCGCTGGGCATTTCAGCGAAGGGTCCGTGCTGTGGCGTATATCACGGTGATGCCTTTATGATGCAGTAAATCTGAGAGCTGTGTCCCGGCAGACACAGGGACTTAAGAGGAGTATAACTGCCACGGGAACAGCTGGGAGTCACTATATCATCTGCCAGGCAAGCACCTCTTAATCCCAGTGCCCATCATAGGGGGCTTCATCATGCCTATGGACTGACTGCAAGCCCATGCAAGGCTCATACAGGCAGCGCTGTGAGAGTCTACCCAACACCTCATCTAGCAGCATCCAACCTGAGACAGCAAATCTACTCAGCTGGAAAGAGGTTGGGGAGGGGGGGGGGGGGGCTCATGGGGTGTGAAGTCTCTCTTGAGTATATCAAACAGTGACAAGAATGATGTTCACACGTGTCACTGGAGCAGATAAAATAGAAAAAACAAAAAAAACAAAAAACAAAAAACAAACAGAGTTTTTATCAGAGGCATGTCAAAATAGTGGTTTAGGAATTTTCTTTAAACAGTAAACAAACAAAGAAAACTAGGTCATTAAAAAAAATAAAAAATTATAATCTGGTTTTAATCATGAGTTGGTTTTCTTCCCCCCCCCCCCCCCAAAGAAAAACATCTCCTTGAAGTCCAAGTTCCAAAAGACACATTTTTTTGTGAGATATATATATATATACAGTGGTACCTCGGCCCACAAATTTAATTCGTTCCTTGACCCCGTTCGCGAACCGAAAAGTTTGTGAACCGATTCAATTAATCCCATTGAAATTAATGTAAATCCCATTAATCCGTTCCCAGCCCAAAAACAGCCTTTTTTACAAGTAATTTATGGGTTTATGTGTGGCAAAAATACAGTAAGGAATTAAAGATAACCTTAATTATAGAAAAATACATTAAGACGAATGTAAGAGACGAACGCACCGACGCACGATGTAAACAACGCAACGCAACAACACTGACTAACACACAACTACTTTGTCCCCAGCCGCTGTGCGCCGAACATCTTACTCCGCCAAACCGACCGCGTGTTACACGAGTGTTCGCGCCCCGAAAAGTAGTTCGCGGGCCGATTCAGATTTTGTTCGAAATCTCTGTTCGTGGGCCGATTTGTTCGTGGTTAGAAGCGTTCGTGGGCCGAGGTACCACTGTATATATATATAAAAAATCTGAGTACAAAAATCACAGAAATACTTTAATGCATCTAAGCTTGTTTAATAAAAACCCAGAAGGTAAAAGGTGTGCCGATATAATCTTAGGGGCACTGTGGCCAGAGACTGCTTCATGGCAGATAATGCACTGAATGAACTGTCAATAGCTATCCAGAAACATCATAAAAACGTAAAAAATTTAAAAAACAATAATTCCAGAACATGACAAGTGTAAACATTTGTTTTCCACGACATCCATGAAGTTATGACTGAGGTCTGGGAAACAACCTAAAGCACAGCATGCAGTACTTCCGGAACATATCCCTGGAGTCAAATAACATGCAGGGGACTCTGGAACTTTCTTCAATAGAGCCATCTTGTTTCAAAGGTCTGAAACCATTTGCACATATAATTTGCGATACAAATAAAGCTGAAGTGAAAGTTTCTGAATGTGGTGTTATACTATATATGCTTATGCTGATGCCATACTTCAGTCTACAAACAACAGAAACTGGCCATTCCATAGATCTTTCAGAAATGAGCTGTAATCAGTTAAACAGCATCACTTAAAACACTTGTTTCCATTTACATCAATTGAGTTTTCTAATATTTTTGGTATACCGAATGGTGACAACATTGCCTGTACTGATTGGCTCAGCAGTTAGTCTGGTTGCTCACAGCCAACCAATTAAAATCAGAAGTGACTGCTCCGGCCCGTCTGCTCAGGACCAACTAGAATAACAGACGGTCTCGGCCAACAGTTTGGTAGCCTGTAGTCTGCTCAGTTTTCAGTGGCTTTATCAGACCTAACAGACAAACTGACCACAGCCGGGGAATTTACACACGTTTTAGTCATTGACTTTTGAGGCATTTTCTATCCAGAAAACCTAGATTCACCAGAAAAAAAACTAAATGGAATGTCAGAAGACCCTTCATCACATCTGGCTCTGAGGCCTCTGGGCCCACAACATCAGTGCAACCCTCAACATACCCACATAACTCTGCCGAGCCCCAGCCAACAAAAAAGCGTACCTCATTACTGAATTATATTCTCGCAAGCTCCGTTTTTTTTAAACATGCAAGTGATTATAAAAAACGGACGCGGGTGAGGACAGAGGCATGGGTGTAATACCCTAAACAGAGCGCTTCAGCCTTCTAGCAGGAACATTAAGTGAGAGCTGTACAGAAAGGAGCCGGAGTGGACGCGCGCGCGAGTACACGCAGACACATGCGCGCACATACAGAGCGTGAGCTCAAGGCACGGAGTCAAAAACCACAGCGTAAACAAAGAGGGCTTGAAGGCAGGATCAACCTCGAAGAGACTCAATGCAACTTCTGGAGAACTAACCAATTCAGTGGAATTTCTGTCCAAAGACTCACCACAGGTTATCCCTCCTCCTGTGGCGAGTCTTTGGACAGAAATGCCAGTCAATTTCAAAGAGACGAGCCAGCGAACACCCCATGTCGTCACGAATAGCCATTGTTTACTTGCCTACAATTTGCACGAAAGTTGCATCGTGGAAACGGTCAGGAACCGCAGTTCTTGGGTCAAGACAGACGAAGAGAGACTTACTTGACTCTTTGGATCCAAACACAGTAGTCGGTGATGTAGAGATCATTCAGGATGTAGGCAGGATCATTCTCCCTGAAGATTTTGTGAATATCTAGCAGGCACTTCAGGACACAAGCCTTTCCTGGAAACGGACAGGGATACACACAAAAAAACAACTAAATGTGAATGCCAAAAAAGCACCTGGTTTATAATGCTGCTATTTTTCTAATACTTCACATACCGTAAAGAGGCAGGTAATCAGCATCGTGCAATTTGTCATTTTGTCAGCCAAAGTAAGTGTCTAGTATGTTACACCGCTGATTGTTTTATGAAAATAAATTTATCCTTCAAAGGAAACCTCAATATTAAATTTATGGTGAACTAAACGACAATGGCAAAATTTCTAAAACAAAAATTACTTTTTTTTTAAATTTTATTTTTTTACCATTTTTGCGCTTTGTAGAGGGTTTTCAGAAAATCACTGAAAGAATACTATTAATAGTATTAGGAAAAAGCCAAATAAAGTGCAAAAGTGGTATACGGCCAATCAGGAGTATTCACACTTTAAGCCTCGAGAGTGGCTTATTTCTCTCTGACATTTACATTCCTTTCACTTCAAGCTTTTCACCTACAGTGGTGTTCAAATAAATAGCAGTGCGTTAAAAAAAGCAAATAAAGTGCAAATATTTTTTAATAGCTTTTAGTTCCATATTTCAAATGTAGTGGAAACATTACACATTCAATTCCAAATCAAAGCATTAACAAATTTTATCAAGTCTGCATTATTCTTTTACAGGAAGCAAAGAAAAATAATATTAATCTGTTAAAAAAAAAAAAATAGCAGTGTTGACATTTTTATCTTCAAACTCAAAACATTTACTGTATAAATTTAAGAAATTTTTCACATTAAATTACTGAACTAATATTTAGTTGCATAACCATTGCTTTTGATAACTGCTGCACATCTGCGTTGCATGAAGTCAACCAACTTCTGGCACCTAGAAACAGGTATTTCAGCCCAGGATGAACAAACTACATTCCACAGTTCCTGTGAATTTTTGAGTTTTGCTTCAGAAACTGCATTTTTAATGTCACCCCACAAGTTTTCAATGGGGTTGAGGTCAGGGGATTGAGCTGGCCACTCCATTACCTCAATCCTTTTTGTCTGGAACCAAGATGTTGCTCGCTTACTCGTATGTTTGGGGTCGTTGTCTTGTTGAAACACCCCTTTCAGGGGCGTTTCCTCTTCGGTATACGGCAACATAATCTCTTCAAGTATTTTGATGTATTCAAACTGATCCATGATCCCTGGTATACGATAAATAGGCCCAACACCGTAGTGACCCCATACCATGATTTTTGCGCCACCATGCTTCACTGTCTTCACAGTGTACTGTGGCTTGAATTCAGTACCCGGGGTTCGTCTGATGTACTGTCGACGACCACTAGACCCGAAAAGAACAATTTTACTTTCATCAGTCCACAGAATGTTACGCCATTTCTCTTTGGGCCAATCGATGTGTTCCTTGGCAAATTTTAACCGATTCTCCACATGCCGTTTTTTCAACAATGGTGCTTTACGGGGGCTTCTTGCTGATGGCTTAGCTTCGATCAAACGTCTTCCGACTAGAACAGCACTTACAGGTAATTTTAGACCATCTTCGATCTTTCTGGAGGTGATGATTGGCTGAATCTTTGCCATTCTGACTATTCTTCGATCCGTTTTAACAGTAGTTGCTAATTTTCTTCCACATGTTTCAGGTTTTTTTTGCCATTTTAAAGCATTTGAGATCTTTTTAGCTGAGCATCCTGTAATTTGCAGCACTTCTTTATATGTTTTCCCCTCTCCAATCAACTTTTTAATCAAATTACGTTGTTTCTCCGAACAATGTTTGGAACGGCCCATTTTACTTAGCAATTCAGAAGGAAATATATTTTATAACAATGTGAAACATTTGCTTCCCTTCTTCCTTAATATAGGACAATTAATGACACCTGTTTTTTCGCAGAATGAATAAATTCTCTAATTTAACTCCACACTGCTATTATTTTGAACACGCCCCTTTCAATGAATGAGTCAATTACTCAGAACAAGCAGCATGCATGTCGTGACAGTTGGTTCCAGCCTTTCTCTACATTTTGTGAAGCACCTGGTACATATGGCTCGAACAATAAAAAATGTTCCGCAGATATCCTTCAAGAGACCAAACAGAAAATCTACGATAAAGTCAACACCGAACCATTTTAAAAACCAGCTATGGCAGGCCCACTGCTGGGGGGGGGGGGGGCACAGGGCCTTTAAAGGTAGACCCTGGGAGACAAGCAAACTGAGCAAATATTGTGTGGTGAGCAACTGCGAACGAGTCGAAGCCATTTCATAATGCTCCTTTTTCTCTGTCTGACAGAGCGTCAAAATTCAAGTGTGAATCTTTACTCCCCTCTCTTACTATAATGTCTTGAGCATCCACGGTTACCAGAAGTAAACAAACCGGGCCATGAGGCAGGTGATAGCAAACTTCTGCATAGATAAAACAATAAAATATAGCTAGGTTTATGTACATTACAGTATCTAGTGGAAAATAGAGACAGAAGAGATATCAGCACAATATCGTCAACTGAAGTTTGGTTTAATACATTTGTAAACGTTCACACATGAAATCATATTTTTTATTATTCAATCATATAGACCAAAAAAAATCTAGTATACTGGTAGACTAGGCGATGATGACAGATTTGTAGAATAGTCCTTTTTTCCCCTCATACTAAATTGATAGTACGCAATACGTAACTTTTGGGAGTTTGACACTGGTGTTTTTGCATGGTGCAATTGCGGATGATAAAAAGGTGAATATTCAATGTGGGGTATGACTGCTTTATAAATCCTAAATCTTAATAAACATGGTTGTATGCTAATCTAAATACTAGTATCTATAGTTTTCTATTATTGTCTATTATCTAGCAGCAGCGCAGCCAAGGGTAGGCTATGACGCTGTGGAGGACACAAGATGAGCGCATTTAGTATGTATCGCGCCTGAGGAGGGGGGGGGGGGGGGGGGGGGGGGAGGGAGACGTGCATGTGTGCGTCATGCGTGTGTATATAGGGCATGGTGATGGCCTCACGCTGCAGACTTCGCACAAGGCCTCGCATATCTCCCAGACGGCCCTGAGCTACGGTCCAAGTCAGGTCAGCAGAAACCTTTAGTCAGCGAAATGCAGCATATAGCTATATAGCTATATAGCACTGCCAAGGTTACTGTGTGGAATTATCCTCAAAACTAAGATCACATTACCCCCACAAGTATTCTTTTTTTAAATTTCAACTTGTAGGTTGTCAAACAGCAGTTACAAATACAGTTATATTTCTGAGTACTAGTCTTGAAATAACACAATCGTTTCCAAGGACGCAAATTTGATATCTTGGATCCGACAGTCAGGCTTTATAATCGCGCTGCTTTCGGAATAACCGCCTGAGGACTGCTCGACATCAACAGGGTACTTTTGAAGTGAGAATAACGGCCGCGGTGACAACACCAGACAGGTATCAATCACGTCCCGCGAAACGCTCTGCGTATTTCACGCCAAGGCCGAGCCAGGTGTCGCCTGGCCGCTGACTCACTCGTAAATGACAGGGGCAGATGTCGCCTGCGAGTCCAGAAAAAAAACGGCAGTTAGTGTGACCGCTGCTTGGCGCCGCCTCATTGTTTCACATCCTTCCTACAAGCCAAAGCAAAAGGCAGAACCATGATGCAGGTCAACACCCTGACCATAAGCCCCCACCTAACAATGAGCAGGAAAAAAATTATAAAAAAAAACACTTTACATTTTAATGACCGTGAAAAGGCAAGGAATGGGGAAACAAACAAACAAACAAAAAAAGCACGATTTCCCTGGAACCCATTTCCCAGCTAAACATTAACAGCCATTTGACTGTCAGTCAGAAAGCAGCTGAAAGGTGTTCAAGCTTGAGATTTTCATCCTAAAATATATTTTATATCATACCCTGAATATGCTAAGAGGTATAAATATTTCATGGGTACTTGATAGGAGTGGTGCATTTATGTTTACCTTTTTCCCGGGCTCATCAGGGTGGCACAAGGTTCCATTCTTTGGACACATTTCACAGGGTCGAATGGCCACTGAATGTGCATTTAAACATGAGCAAATAAACCTGGGAGGAGCCGAGTCCAAGGTATCACTTAACGCTGCCCTGCCACGCGATTGGCTGAGGTTATCCGGGGAGGGACTTTGAGAGGGGAGAATCCACCGCCGCCCACAGAATTAGCTGGCGGTGGATGGAGGCATTCCAGCCCTCTGAAAACAAACACTGCACTCTGGCTGAGGAAAACCTTACACAAACATTTGGTTCCCATTTAAACCGAGAGCCCCGAGAGCTCAGTTTCCATCTCGAGGACCTGCAGCAGGGCTCCAGAAATCCAAACTCCTCTCCACATCCCTGAAGGTTTTGCTTTTCTCTCTCACCCTCTCCCTCTCTCTCTTTCTTTCTTTCTCCCTCGAGAGCTATAACAAGGGGGTCTTGTTTCATCACCAGCCTGGAGTCGGGAGTCTGCCGTGACTGTTTTTCTTGCTTTGATGACAAGTTGAGCCAGTTAATCACGCACTGGAGAGCCCGGGAAAGTGCCCTGGGGAGAAGCGACAGACAGCGTGGGGCTAACCCTAACCAATCCCGGGCCACTCGTCAAACCGCCTGACCAACCATGTTTACTGGCCTCAACTTCCACTCTGGCACATGCAAACTGCGCACTACACTGCCGCCTATTCAACTGGGCTTGCAAGTTCAAGGCAGTGGGTTTTATTTGCAGGTGGGGCACTGGCATTTACCCTTGAGCATGGTACCAAACCTGAATTGCTTCTGAAGTTGCTCTGGATTACAGTATCTGCTATACGGCCAACATGCAAAAAATGTAAACTTAAATAATTTTTTTTTTTAAAAAAGCTTTGCGGGTGGCATTTCCTGCTAAAAAATCACAACCACAAAGCACAGAAAGAGGCCAAGCTCTGTGCGCTGGCTTCGCGAGTCGGGCCAAGCGCGCGGCTGCCTTTGTGGACAAAACACCACCCACTGCGTGCAGCTGGGAGCCTGTCTGTCAGGACACAGCAGATTAACTCTTTACCTAGTCTCACAGGGTGGCTGGCTGCTACGACAACAGCAACATTCTGTCTCTGGGAGCGTTAAACAGACTGTCCCTGCGGCTGCCAGCCGAACCGGGAGCCGCTCTTCTGCAGCCAAACACGCAAGAACGCCACACTTCTTCACACTTTCTCCTACAGGCTGGCCTGACCAATATGGCCCTCTCTTGGTAAACACACAACAAAATACAAACCTTAACCCTCAGATGGTGTTTCTGATATTCAAAGGCATACCACGAGAGATGAAACAGTCCAAACATATACCATGTGCGCCAATGTTTAACTTCAGGATTTCAGTACATCGCCAATAAGTTTTCAACAACTGAAACTGAAACTTTAACAACTAAATAAGAAACGACAGAAACAAAGGCCTGTGAGAGAACAAATACCTTCTACCAAATAGTGAATTAAATATCAGAGGAAGGTAAAGTCCGACACCATCGGATGTGTCCACACCGGGTCCGCCTTGAAGGTACGTGGATAGAGAAAACCTGCAGAAAACTTCTCAACCTCACGCTCACCATCACCTTCTCTGCCCATCTCTCTGTCCATCTCTGTCCCACTTAACAGCAGGCTGGCAGAGCGCCTTGATAATTAACTGAAGCGCTGCCAGAGAGCTATTCAAATATTTACTCCTGCATAACATTTCCTGAAGGCTTTAATCTACACTGGGGTATTAATGCGTTTGTTTTCCCTAATATCGCTAAAAATGTTTGCTTCCACAGCTATTTAACTGAAACACTCACTTTTCCTCCCCCACCATACAAATTAATTACAGTATAACTTGTTCACAGACACCCATTCAAGCATCGTTCTGTGTTACTCTACATGGTTAAGCAGGAGTAAAGCTCCTTAGACTATTGTAAGCATACTAAATAAGCACCTGTGCCAAATATGATTTAGGCATGACAAATCAACCAAATCAATGCATACAGGTGTCTGCTATTCCGCTGCGTCTGGGAATTTGTAATTACAGCAAGTACAAATAATTTTTTCCATTCATTCTGGAATGAGGAACAGAATTTAAAAGAGTCTCACAAGGCAGAGCAACATAAAAGATAACACGGCACGAGAACATGGATGGATGCCCCAAGCGTTCATGAATCATCTTTGTAAGGACTTCGTTGGAACGGTACATCCGTCTGAACAGCTTCCCTGGCGTTTGTTCGGAGGTTTCCAGAAACCTCCGCCGTTTCGTCAGAGGACGCCCGTAGGAGTCCCTTACAAAGCCAGTAATGTATGTCTGCCTGTGACCGCCCCGTTCACTGAGCGCAGATTACTCAAAAAAGAACAGGAGAGTTAGCTCTCTCCGCATCCTGCTTAACTCAGAAGACTCAACATCTAAGTGAAGCGCGGAGATGCTAATCCTGGGCTAAAAAACCTTTAATTTGCTGACAGTTACTTGAGTTAAATCAGCATGCACTGGATAATCTGACTGAACGTGCTCTGAACGTATTTACACTGCGCGATCGTCATCGGAGTTTTGAGCACGGATTTAAAGATTATGCGCCACTCACAACGATCAAAGCAAACGGGTGTCACGCTTCAGAGATCATCTTCAGGCTTCAACTACTCTGAGTCAGAGAACAACCGCGATTAAACACAGTGCATCACAAATGCCAGGGACAGAACTTCTGGATTGTGGCAGTAAAAACCCCTATCAACAGCAGCCATTCATTTACTGGTGGAGAATTGTGGAGAAAACAATGCGTAAACAAAGTACTTGGCCCAGTTATGACACTGATGGAGGCACACAGTTAGAATAGTCTTAAACAGAAATCAATAAAAAATTTATTAATATGATGAATTCAGCCCATCATACACAATGAATTCAGCTGGAAATTAAAATGTCTGCATCAGTAGCTTCTGCTAAACCAATCTGAGGTCCAATGTTATTAAAAGTCCAAAGTAATCATTTACAGAACCATAGATTCTGACTTGCATCCATTCGGGCGTTAGTATGAAGGGAAACAACATCTAAATCAACTTGCCAATTCCCAGCTGGCTCACCTGTTAGACAGGTTATTTTTCCAACTGAACAGAACGAGTAGAGTTTGCCAGCAAGCACTTAAATCGTGCTGAATCTCTCCCTTGGCTCTAAATTCTATTGGCTGATGGGAGGGTGAGATAATACCACCTTAATGAAGTTCTGCCAATGACTGCGTGGCCACTAGAGTATAGCAAGCAAGTCCAGGATGCGCCACCACGAGTTAATGGCTGTCTAAGGAAAGAATAACCAGTATTTCAAATTTTCAAGAGGAAAAATACATTTTCCATTTCAGGCTTCATAAGGTAGAAACAAAATGAATAAAAGAGTAACTTACCAGAGCTTATCATGCATTCCCTTCTCAAAAACAACCTGAACAGAAGGGTAAGGGGAGGGGGGGGGGGCTCTAATGATGTTTCTGGAACATTCCAAACCACTTTGACATTGACAAATACTATCATAACTGATACATACATCCCTCCCAAACTAAAACGCCACTGAGAAGCACAAGCTTACGTTTGGGTGACGCACGCCAGCCATTTTAAGCTTGAATGCTCACCGGTTGTAGTGGAAGGGCGATAACCTATTTTACCAATCATGTGAAGGGAAGATTATGGGGACAAGACTCAGAAACCCAGGTTTGGCAATTGGCCAGCATGACGGAGAAGGAGGGGGAGGGGTTTTTGGCAACGTAGAAGTCACGGGGGAACCTTGAGGGGCAGCTAACCACAAGAAAAGTTCACTGACCGGAGTGGAAAATAAGCGCTGCATCTTTGACGGCGGCGGTGACCAGCCCGAAGTGCCTGTGCAGTGGGTAGCATAAAACCCTTCTTCCAAAAGACACCAGGACCTCCTGTACAGAGCTGTAGGTCTGAAAGGCAAAAAAACAAAAAAACAAAACAAAGGACAGTTAAAAACGGTGCCTGCTTACCCGTCGACTGTCAAATGCCTTGACATCACCGAAGAGCAGAACGGCTTGGACCTGCCCAATTAGGCGAGAGAAGCGTGAGGGGAAACCTTGCCTGGCAGAAAGCAAGGTGTTCAGCCAGCTGCCTCCTGAACTGCGAGCCAGGGTAGCCTAATTGCAGTCATTTATAAAGTAATTACTCCTAACGACTTCCCTTTTATGAAGGGGAAAACGTCGGAGAAACCCCTAAACACCACAACTGCCGTTTTAAATACCGGTGGTCTTTAATCTCCCTGTTAATTCCGGGGGAGTTCTTTCCTGCGCCAAACACAAAGGCAGCACAGGGACAGCTTTAGCATTGTCAAAATTGTCCGTTGATCTTTGCTCACTTGTTGGAAGCGTTCACCTTCCTCCCCGTTTCAGGTCTTCCCTGTCCAGCTCACAGGTGTCTCTAATGTAGAGGGAGGGATGTTGCTGTTGGATTAAATGGGAGTGGGCGTGGTGTAAGGGGTAAGACGAGACGGGAACAGTCTGTCGCAAAAAACTGAGCGATGAAAGGTCGTTGGCGTTAGCACCGCCCCCTCCTTTGCCCTGCCCACTCACACCAATATCCAATTACTCACCATTGTTGGATTCCCCTGTGACACCAGGAGGGATTACATGCGTGTGAATCTCGGGGTGTGAGGGGAGGTGAATTCACGCGCGCGCACAGCGCTTGGCTTTAGCACATGATGGATTGAGGCTCACTGAGCCAGGAGCTTTTGACCGTCCCTCCCATTCGTCTGCCTGTCAGATCAAGCTCAAGCCTGTTCCGGGTCAGCACTCCGAGACACGCCCAGATGTCCCTCCTCCCTGTTTCATTTAACCCGCATGTCTCTGCACTCTCAATGTCTCATGCATTTATAAACTGCATTCGGTGAATCCAACACCCATTCATTCAATAAGGGATCACTCGATGACTTTCCTGCCACAATGCATATTCTTAGGGAACGTAACATAGCAATAAAAGACAATCATTCATGGCCATATGACCTAGAGTAGAGAAAAGAAGAGGGAGAACCAGCAAATAAAACTAATTTGTGTAAAGGCAGAAGTATTATCCTAGTTTGAGAAAACAAGGCAAAGTCAATCATTTTGTACATCAAAAAACCATGTAAACAAGGTCACAAGTTGTCAAAATCAATTCTGCTGTTGATTGACAAAGAAACACAGTAACTACAGGATACAAACGTTTTGTATCAATAGGCTTTTGATCAACAGGCTTGATCATCGTTTGGCGGAGCGGCGCAGGCTAGTCGTCTGTGACTACCAAACACTGGCAGCAATCCCAGCTTCACACCTGTGAAGCATGCTGTGCATCAGGCTGCAGATACGGCCTCATGGGATTCTGCCCCGGTTCTCACGTGGAGCCCATCAAGCGTGTTGCTGTTCGCCGGTCTCAGAGCGCTCGCTGGCAAATGTCATCCCAGCTCAACTGGCAGATATTAAATTGAGCTGAAGCGTAGTGAGCAGGCACCTACGACACGCTGCACTGTACATATTGTGACTGACGTGTTCTTGTCCGCAATAGAAGTCCGCGGTTACGGGAACATCACAGAGACATGCGATATCCGTCTTCCCCGTCGTAAAGTCAGGGTGAGCAAGCAGCGAGGACAACAAGTGTGGTTCTTTGATCAATGACTTGATCAATGTACTCTTGGCTAGATATTAGTATCTTTCAATTTTATTTTGAAGATGGTATAGTATTAAGTTAAACAAGTGAGTTGTTACGTGTGGCCTGGTTTTTATTCTCGTTTATTTTTTATGATGTTGCAATGTGGCCAGGTGCTAAAAAATTCCGTCCGTCCGTCCCTAAAAAGGACGCGGCTGGATTTCTGGAAAGCACACTTGAAGCTGACAACACCTCATTACGTTGCATTATTGATCATTGAAAGGTCTGCGGACTGCCGCGAGTCCGTCTGGCCCGCGCATCAGTGGCGTGCATCTTCATGCAGCTGTCGGTTTGTTGAGACCTGCCGTTACTGACGGAGTGAAAAAATGGTCGTGTACATGGAGTCTCGAGCTGAAGCGCCCTCTGAGAAGAGAATGAGTGATGAGCTCCGTTACACTGACCAAATCCTGACCGGACTTCTGCAGGCTGCAACTGGGTCGCCCAGGGCCAATGACGGACAACGTTACAGCTACGGTGCAGCTTAACAGTTATGACTGACCATTCCAAACGAGGGATATCATTTTTGTTTTTAATGCTGTTGCGACGGCTAGCACTCGCGGTCTGCTCAGCGGGAATGTCTTGCCAGGGTAGAAATTGCTGGCTGTTAAAGCCCCAGATGGTGGTTAATGGACTTGCATCAGGATCCAACAGAACAATGACACGAAGGGGTCGTCCTCTTGAAAAGTGGGCAACTTTCCTGCTTTTCTTTCATGACTTTCACAAGGCCAGACATTCGACATTTAAAAGCTCACCACCTGTGCATTTCTCCAACTAACGAGCAGATGCAGTGGTCAGGTCAAACGGTCAATTATATGCGCACGCACACACACACACACACACACCTTACTTAAAAATTATGCCATATTTTAAAAAGCACACGGGCATTAAGGGAGAGAGTAGCCGAGAGCAGTAATACTGAACTTACATTCCCATCTCAATTATGGAACAGTTGAGATCAGCCCTGTTCACCTTTCATTTCTATTGGCCATCCATTCCATAGAAGATAAGTTGCTCTCTCTTACCTCCAACCAGCAGAGTGTTCCACTCAGTTTCCTGATGTTCCACGAAGATTCCACCTGAAAAGCACACAGAGGTGTCACACCTCAAGACGTAGGAGGACACAGCAGAGACCTCATACACCCTCAGCACCACCCCGCCCCCCTCCACAGGGCGCTCAAAAACAAAGAGGCAGATGCTTAAAACACAAGCGGGATCGAAAATGCACAGAAGCCCCCCATAAACATCCCGCTCCCCTTACGCGGCAGTGCGGACGTCTAACGTTTCATAAGCTCAGCATCAGAGCCCAACCCGATGCCAATAACAAAACATCCATCGTTGCTTAAAATCGACATCACCGCTAAGAATGTGAAATTTCAATAACGCACTCATCGACTCGAGAGATGACCGCATCCGTTTCAGACGCGCAGGTCTGCTTCCAGAGGCACACAAATCCCGCCAGGAGGCAGAGGAAAAAACCTCGCGCAAACACGGCGCTCGGCCGCAGCCTCTCCCAAAGCCGTTCCGCAGCAGATGTTCAGCTTACTTCTCCGTCCAACACATCTGTCCGTGGTGCAGTTACAGCTCCGCAAACCACAATTACTATTACACGGCCTCGACTGAAAAAACACGCTCATTCTATTCGCACGTTTACCTCACAGCTGGCCAAGTGCAGCGATTACCAGAGACATGAACCCAATGCCTTCTGGCTACTCTTAAAATGCTACAGGAGAGGGGTCTCGTGGCGTAGCCTGTAGAACACTGTCTATATGCTCATTGCGAGCCGGGACGTCGGCGGTTTGAATCCAGCCGGGTGACCTTTGTCGTATGTCCCTCCCTCCCTCTCTCTCTCTCTCTCTCTCGTTCACACTCTTCCCGTCTCTGCACACTGCTGTCCAATAAACCTGAAAAAAAAAATATACAAACAAAACTTTTAGAAAAAGAAAAAAAAGCTACAGGGCTAGCTGTCAGCAGCACTGTTTGAAGAGGAGGCAGGGTAACCCCTTTGCTTTGGTCGACAAGGGCAATGGAGCCGTGCACCCTTTAGGGCAGGGGAGGGGGGTTTCAACCTTTTCTGATCCAGGGACCCACACCCAGGCTCAAAGACATCCAGGGGTTAAAAAGGATTACTTTGGATTTATAAAAAAAATAAAATAAGTAAAAAAAGTTTTATATGTTGAAATATTTCCCCAAATCAACCTACAGTGATTGCATATAAAGTCTGGTCAGGGAGCCCGCTCTACAAGGATCCCCTGTTGGGTTTGGGGCGTGTGGCTAGAGGACAGTGTGGGTTGAAACACAGACCATGGTATGTTATCCCCTCGAGAAAAGCAGCTGGGTTCAAAGGTTTTAAATAATCCAGTATGCATTTGGTGGGAGGAGGGGAGCCGTTTTGCAAACGACCAATAAGAGAACCCCAATGCCCTGCACCTAAACCCCGCCCTTTACAGACCCTCACTCACGTTGTGCTCGCCCTCTGTGGTGCGCACTTCATACGTGTACGCCAGGACGATGTCCAGCAGGCCGAGCCAGGTGTGGAGGCGGGACTTCCTGTCCAGCAGGTACGATCGGTTGGTGAACTTCCTCAGCTGATCCTTCTCATCTTCGGAGAAGGTCAAACCTGCGAGCGGTGGAGCAGTCCGGTCACATCTGCAGAAATTACCGGGCCAACAACTCCGCTGATGAAAGAGAGCTCTACATTCTCAAACAGACTCGTCACATTCGGCACAGGAACACGTCTTGAACGAATTAAAAAGAACGCAATTACCGCTGCTGGGACCAGATCACAAGCCCAAACAGGGGAACCCAGCCATGAGACAGGCAGGTCGTGGAAGGCTACGGCGTTTTCTGCTGCTGCTGTTGTTGTTGTTGTTTGAGCCTCTAAGCTTTCCCCTCAAAACCAGCCGAATGTTTAGCAAGCAATTATCTATGAAACAAAGCCGCTAAAAGTAGCGCTGGGAGTCTGTGGCGACGGGTGAGTGTGTGTAGAATCGGAGCGGTTTCATCCGCCGCACGACGAGGTTTCAGCTCTTGATCAAGACTACACGGCACTCAGATTCAAGCATGCTCCGTGCTGAAAAAAGAAATTAGGATAAAAAACACACGCCCCGCAAGCAATAGATCAAGGAGCCCGCGTTCTTACGCAGAACTGCTTCTCTCTCATGCTCTCTTTCCCTTTCACTCACTCGCAAACAGACACTCACATGGCTTTTGCTTTCTTCAGACAGACACAAACAATGCCGCTAACAAAGTTTCATCAGACTTTATTGATCTTTTAAAAAACTAATGGCGATATCTCACAGAAAATTAGCCTGAATAAAAAAAAGCCAGCAACGTCAACAGGATTTCAGCAGCTTGTCAGCTGAAAGTGATCCCCCGCTGTTGGCCCGCGCGGGGAGAGCGGCCCCGATACGGACCCACGAGGTGCAGGTCTGGGATCAGCGGCGCACGCCGCAGCAGCGCCGAGGCCCGAGCGCCACCGAGCCGAGCGGCGGATTCCTGCCGCATGACTACACGGTTCCTCTCCGCTGTCCTCCGCCGGGGGCGCATCGTAACGGGAGAGGGGCTTCAGGACAGAGCGCCTACATGCCATACAGGTGCAGCTAAAAAAATTTGAATATCGTGAAAAAGTTCAATATTTTTTGTCACTCATTTCAGAAAGTGAAACTCACATATTATATAGATTCATTACACAGAGTGAAATATTTCAAGCCTTTATTTCTTGTAATTTTGATGATTATAGCTTACAGCTAATGAAAACCCAAATTCAGTGTCTCAGAAAATTTGAATATTGTGAAAAAGTTCAATATTGGAAACTCATGGTGTCTCACACTAATCAGCTAATTAACTCAAAACACCTGCAAAGGTTTCCTGAGCCTTTAAATGGTCTCTAAGTCTGCTTCAGTAGGCTACACAATCATGGGGAAGACTGCTGACTTGACAGATGTCCAGAAGACAGTCATTGACACCCTCCACAAGGAGGGTAAGCCACAAAAGGTCATTGCTGGTTGTTCACAGAGTGCTGTATCCAAGCATATTCATAGAAAGTTGAGTGTAAGGAAAAAGTGTGGTAGGTAAAGGTGCACAAGCAACAGGGATAACCGCAGCCTTGAGAGGATTGTCAAGCAAAATCCATTCAAGAATTTGGGGGAGCTTCACAAGGAGTGGACTGAGGCTGGAGTCAGTGCATCAAGAGCCACCATGCACAGACGAATCCAGGACATGGGCTACAAAAGCCACTCCTGAACCAGAGACAACGTCAGAAGCGTCTTACCTGGGCTAAGGAGAAAAAGAACCAACCAAGTATTGAGTGCATAGAAATTAACATACTTTTCAGAAGGCTGACATTTCTGTTTAAAATATCCTTTTTTATTGATCTTATGTAATATTCTAATTTTCTGAGACACTGCATTTGGGTTTTCATTAGCTGTAAGCCATAATCATCAAAATTACAAGAAATAAAGGCTTGAAATATTTCACTCTATGTGTAATGAATCTATATAATATCGGAGTTTCACTTTCTGACATGAGTGACAAAAAATATTGAACTTTTTCACGATATTCTAATTTTTTGAGCTGCACCTGTATATACCCCGCCATGCCTGCAGTCTCTATGGACCCTGGGTTAGTCTTAGGTCGGTTACGACTGGGTACAAATATTACAGAAAGTAAAACGAATTAGAAAAAAACAAGACATTTATATAACCTCACTATGCACACTGATGGCAGATTTTCTGATCCAGACCCCGTGTTGTGTGGCGTATACTTCACATTCATACCAGGAGCTGTGTACGGATGAAAACTTAATTCCTCCACATAGTAAGCGGCACTGCACAGCTGGCTAGTAAACCAATGACAATGTCAAAAATAACCACTTTTTTGGGTAGTAATGGTACATGTAGGCCTTTACTGACTGGGGGAAATCATTTAAAGATCTTGGCTGCATCCCAAAAATGCACCCTCCTTTCCTCCACTACCACCTCCTCTCCTCGCACCCCGGAAACAGATTTTTGCGTTTTAATGTCGCTGATTACATCTTAATTACGTATTAATGGTTACATATTAACGAATGTTAAAATTAACGAACGCAAACTGCAACGTCAGGTACATTGTATACTGTACATGCAAATACTTGTACGCGAAACGTTCAGGCAGTTTTGCATACTTCCGGGTAGGAGAGGAGTGGAGGAAAAGAGGTGGGGAGTGAAGAATATTGGGACGCACCCCATACAAACCACTTTTCCAGTCACATTCCTCCTCATCTTTTAATAACAACTGCTTGCAATACCTGGAACACCAACTTATTAGGCAGATGTTATGCTAAATAAAAACATCTTAAAAAAACACTTGGAATGGCTTATCTTAAAGCACCAGAGCGCTCATGCATAAACATAAACATGCTCTGAGACCACAGCCGCTCGGCTACTGGCACAGTCTGTTGGGCTGGCCATTAAGGAGAGTGACTACTGGAGCAAGCAGGAGAATGAGATGCACAGGCACTGATCTGTCCACTGATCAGTGCTTATCTAAGGAAACCTGCTTATCCTGCTGCTGCACAGTCACTCAAACTACCCAGGGAGCAGCAGCGAGACGACCCGTAATCCTCCCCTCATAACCCACAATCCCCCCGCCTCCAGTCCAGTCATTAACGCAGCAAGCCTCTCACAATGGATGCTTACAAAAAGACCTGTTCGATACACTACACCTGGGACGAATGCGAGAACGACATTGTCCACCAAGTAATCGAATGGGGGGGGGGAAATGAGGTGAAAGACAAGATCTCAATTTTCCAGACAGAGGCGTGATCCAATAAAAGGGAGGGGATGAATAATTCACTTGGACTCCCTGACTCCCTCTCTCCCTCTCTCCCGCGCACGTGTAGTGCTTTGATTCTGCGATCATTCCACCAGCCTCAGGAGAGCTCATGACAATTTCACATCTGCCGAGAAAATCTGTCCAGAGATTGAACGATCTGGATGTCTTTGTCTTTCTGAGAGCCAGATGGTGCATCTGACACCATGTTAATTCACTCCCTCGAAATCCGAATTGGAGCGGAGACGGATTCCGCTCCAAGGTTCTGGAATCTGAAACTTTAATTGCCGGCGTGTCGCTCGGTAACACCGAGAGGCTTTTTGTTCTGGAACTTAAAAGTGCAAAGTCTCTCTCTGGTATCATAATTAAAATAACTGGCACAAACAGAATTTCACACCCTTCGGGGACACTAATAAAACCAATAGCGGGGAGGTGGACAGACAGGCAGTGACCCCCTTTTCACCATTCAAAATAGCTCATTTTAGCTCATTTTATTTCTCAAATGTTTTTTATTTATTTATTTATTTCCTTATACTGTACACACTGAACATTTGTCTAGCTCCATAATTTGCCATTATCAATGTTTACATAATTAAATGTATATTTACATTTACTGAGGAAACTCAATGGACCGAATGAGCCAACTAGCTGTAGACATTACAGGCATTTAGCAGACGCTCTTATCCAGAGCGACTTACACAAATTTTTATTACATCTTATTACATTTATCCATTTATACAGCCGGATATATACTGAAGCAATTCAGGTTAAGTACCTTGCTCAAGGGTACAACGGCAGTGTCCTACCTGGGAAGTCCAGATCCTTACCCATTATGCTACACTGCTGCTGCCACTGCCGCCTACACTGCCGCCTGTAGCTGGCTAGATTTACCTCAAGCCTACACTTCCACAAGCAATTAAAAAACTGAAAAAATTAATTAATTAGAGTTTGACACATTATTATTTACAATATAAAAGACCTAAAAAAAACACACACAAATTAAAGATGACAAGAATTTCAATTATTGTTAACTGAATTTCCCATTTTGAATGAAGGCTGATGGGGCCGCTGAGGGCGTGGCTTTGTCATGATGGGGTGCTTACCATGTTAGGATTCCTTGTGAATGACCTTGCTACTCCATTAAAATAAATCAATATTTGCCTTGGCTGATTTTAATTTCTAATTAAACAAACATCTTAAACAGTGGTTCACAGGCAAACAAAAAGCACTACAGGGACACTCAACCTACACTCAACCTGAACTTAACCTCCCACTGATGGGGCAAAAAACCCAATACAATCTCAAGAGATTCAGGCACCTGAAGACTCAACATTCAGGTGGCTTTAAGGTAAAAGCGACAACATCCTGAATTTCACTGGATAAGTCACTGTGCTAAAAGGACGTGGATGCATTGGCATGCATTAAAAAACGTTTTAATTTAGCACTTACAACGCATCAATTTATTACCTGGAAAGCACTCACAAGCGACAAGCAGCAAATTATTAATCAACACCACTGACAATACACAACATTTACCCAGACAATCTGAGAGCCATTACTGAGCCCATTAAGTGCCTAGCCTAGCTAGCACTAAACAATGTTTGTCAGGCACCTCCATAATCCTTCATTGCTCCACCAGCCAGCTCCCGCTGCGCATTTCGCTGGCCTGTAAGAGAGCACACGACTCTGACAGCAGCCGAGTTAAGACACTGCAGAGATACCGTACTGAGTCATGTCTGCTTTTGTAAGAGGGTGGCGGTAGTGGCTGTCGTCTCTAATCTAAATCGGTCTCAGCCGGGTACAATGGCCGCCGGTAGCGTAGTCTACGGCCGTTAAATTCGTCTGAATTAACAGGCTGTTACATATTACGCTCATCTCTCCGAGCCATTTATCGCCATCATCTCCACCCCACATCCCTTATCGCCATCATCAGCTCATATCGCCCGCTATCTATCATCAGCCCTTATCGATCGCATCCATCCATCTCCCACGAGCCCGCCATCTCATCTCCACGAGCTATTATCATCATCCATCACCCACCCTTATTATCATCATCATCTCACGCCCCCCTATCGCATCATCCTCCACGAGCCCCTTATCGCCATCATCTCCACGAGCCCTTATCGCCATCATCTCCACGAGCCCTTATCGCCATCATCTCCACGAGCCCTTATCGCCATCATCTCCACGAGCCCTTATCGCCTTCATCTCCACGAGCCCTTATCGCCTTCATCTCCACGAGCCCTTATCGCCTTCATCTCCACGAGCCCTTATCGCCTTCATCTCCACGAGCCCTTATCGCCTTCATCTCCACGAGCCCTTATCGCCTTCATCTCCACGAGCCCTTATCGCCATCATCTCCACGAGCCCTTATCGCCATCATCTCCACGAGCCCTTATCGCCATCATCTCCACGAGCCCTTATCGCCATCATCTCCACGAGCCCTTATCGCCATCATCTCCACGGACTCAAGTCAATAAGCCAGAGATCTCTGAGGAACACGTATATTCCAGAGAAAAAAAAAGAAAAAAGAGTGTAGAGCAGTGATGAGAAAGAGAAAGAGAGAGACCAAGAAAGTGATACAAGGCCAGGGGGAGCAGCCTTATTCCAATACATTTCATAACCTACAAAGTCTTTTCAAACATAAAATATATGAGCCAAAATCAGTTACATTTTTTATTTTTTTTATTTTTTATTTTTTTGTAATCCCCTTGCCAAACATGAGCCATTAATTCACACAGTGCTCACACCTAACCAGCCAAACATTGTTTTCAATCAAATAAAAATGGGTGCAAAGTAAGGGAACATGTACTTTCTGCTCAATTGAATAACGCAATTAAAATGATCTTGAACAGAGGACAACACAAACCACAACTTCATGACTTAAAAAAGCAGTCTGCAATAGTCATTTCAGAGAATGGTTTAGAGTATTTTTTAAAGCAATTTTAGATAGATTTTCCACTAGTTATGCTTATGTTATAATGGCAAAAGCGAGAGCCGACGTTCAAGTGAACTCACAATAATAATAAAAAACTGAATAAAACAAGCCCTTCTTCCCAGTGATATCACACCACCTGCTGGTACAAATACATAATTGCATTATTTTCTAAAGATTTCCCCATGGTTGGAACACTCTCTTGCAATCCAGCCACAGTATAATCACGATTGTGTTCAATAAGTGCGCTGAGAATGGTTCCATCACTGGAGTCGCTAACTATTCCCGCCTTCTTTGGTCGCAGCTAATTTGGAATGGCCCACTCCGCCTGGAGGTACCACCGTGCCAACCACTCCCACGCAGAAAGCACTGCGGTTGAAACGTCTGCCCTCTCCACACCACAGAGGTTACATGATACCGCAGGAGACGCTGGTAGCCAGCTTGGCATGCCATTTAGAGCAGCTAATGAAGCGCTAACCCAAATGAAACCAACCCTACCCACGTCAGATGAAGACATCTCACTGCTGCAGGCAGTCTTGAAGGCACAGCCTAGGCTGGCAGGAACCTTTCCACTCATCAGGAGACAAACCTGGTGTTGCTGGATCCTATTTGTAAGAATAGTCTGGCCCTATGTCTTGAGTTAAACTCCAAAAAGTATTTAACTGAAAACGCACAGGCAGTCAGGCACATTCATATCTGTAGGGGAGGGGAAGAAACCTAACTAAAATTATAAAGACTATCCAAACTTAAGCTTACAAAGGAAGGCACTCACCTGGGTCCGGGCTCGATTCGCGCCACCACGGACGGAACTTCAGCAGACTCTGGACTGCATCGTCTTCAAACAGGTCAGCACTGAGGGCCGGAAAACACAAGTCCAACCCGTCAACGAAAGGGTCTCCATTTCCCCCCATTAGACCCAGCTAAGTGGGGCAGGCCAAAGACCAATGGAACGTGAATATTCGTTCCCAAATATTGTTCACGTCACGAAATTCAATAATTTCACGTCACGTTCATCAATTCGGTTTCAGCGCGGGAACGCAATACGCAACGGGGAAGCGCTTAACCACAGGCGCGCTAAAGGAGGCCCACCGCACGACCGGGCTCGACCCTCCTGAGGGAAGGCTCCTGGTTCACAGGCTTTTGGTGTGCGTAATCTGCGCCGGGCTGATACTCGGTCCGCCCTCATCATTTTTTAACAAACAACGCCGCGTCTACATTTACCAAAGTGTAAAAGCCCATCTGGTTTATACTGAGCCAAAAGCTTTACGGCACCGTTTACCGAGCGAAACAAGCCCGCAATAACAAATCCTGAACACAAGAGATGGGGTCTGTCAGTACCTAGTGTGGCTCAAAAGGTATAGCGCCAGGGCCGTTTCTAGACTGCTTTGATTGGAGGGGCATGAAGAGATGTTGGTGGGGCACAAAGTAGCGGGGGGTCTGAGGGTTCTCCCCCAGAAAAATGAGCTTTTAAAACTCATTTCCTGCATTTCTACACAACCACACACAGGGCGTTTTATAAAATAACATGTTTAATTTTTATTTTTTCCAAAGCCCTAGATGAGATTTGAGATGCTTTCATATAAATCTAAAGTATAGGCGAATCAGTACAGTTGCGGATAAGATAATTTTATTACATTTTAAACCCACCTCCCACATCTTATAGGAGGACAACTTTATTTAAGCCCAATAATACCAAATCATTATCTAATCTTATATGGAAACAAGTATATTAAAGATGAGCGATATTCCTTCATCATTTCAGTCTTCTTGTGCTATTTTCTATTTACATGTGAAACTACGTTACTGTAACTGGCTCATCATTTTCATTTATATTTTAGCCATACTCCCCCTCTTTTTTATGCCTGAGACGCTGGGGGCTTGCCTCTATTGACGGCTGCCGTTTCGCCGTGAGAGTGATAGAGAACGTAAGAGAGAGAGTGAGAGACAGATATGATAGTGTAGTTTAATATATGTGAAGTATTCCAAAGTTTGAGGAAAGTAGGGCGGACTATAGCCAACACGCAGCAGTAGGCTCGCGAACACACACACGGGCATGCACACACACGTGCAGCCAGCTAATGCAATGCTGCAGATGTTTCACAGAATCACAGCTATAACAACTAGGCTAGATACAACATGTAATCAATCTATTTAAAATCAAATCTCCCAGACGGAGACTCTCGCCACTATCCTAGTAGTTTGATACCTCAGACCCTTGATGACTTGGACATTTAGCAAACCATGTATTCCATACTATTCCTGTGTAATTTACAGCTTAATCTAGTCCCACCCTCCAATTCCCATAGAAATCCATTCAAATCCAGAGAGATTATAGTATCGCTTGTAAGAGTACCTGAAAATAAGATAAAGTATTTTCATGTTGTTTGGACACAGACATCAGGAAGTCATGACATGCAAAAGATACGCAACCAAATATATTAACGCTAAAATGGGGGAACTATGTATAAAAATGGCTACAATTGCTACACCGTTCAACCGATATGGACGTAAAAACCCTCAAATTAAAGCTGAAAATCTGCACTTTAACCTCATATTCACTGTTCCATTTAAAATCCAATGTACTGGAGTACAAAGACAAAACAACAAAAAATGTATCATTGTCCAAATACTTATGAACCTGACTGTATATTAATAAATTCTGAGATGGGCGGGTAACATCTCTGACCCCTCACACGTGTTCTACATGAATAGATGCTATTGGATCCCACAATTCAGACTCAACAGGATAAAGTACTCCTTCATCCCTGATTGGATGAGGCTACTCAGTGAACAGCTGAGCTCACAAAGACACCTGGGCAGGTGCAATCACAAGATCTTGTGCAATAAAACAGGCAGGTTCAATATTTCTGAGCGTGCAATGTGGAGTCCTGGGGGATTCGGATCATCTGGTCGGGTTAAGTCTGTAAGGCGCTGGAGTCTCGTGCGTTAAGTCTCGTGTGTTATGTGATGACTATGCGCGTAATTGGATGTCATGTAATTGTGTTGAACAGAGCTGCTAGTTTATGAAAAACACATTTCTGAGAAATCACACAAAGTGTCATCATGCTGCACTGCAGGCTTACGGTTTTTATTTTTACATTTATTAGTCTTGCTACTCGTCATGAACTTAACAGGACTGGACGGGAAAAACAATTAAAAAACCAGCAGGGGACTTAACATCAAGTCACAGCCATTTTGTTAACTTACTTTAAAAGCCACCCTATATTCAAGATCAAGTCCAAGCTAGTGCTTGATCTTGGGCAGACACCAATATTGAGCGTGACAACATCTACTATGGCTCTGGTTGAGTGACCGGCCCATTACAAGGTATTGCCTACAGTTTATAAAAATGTAATTCACTTATCGTGAAATAGTGAACTAAAGAATGTTTGTGGCCCAAAGTATGAGTGGACAACAATTATCTAGAAATCCTATGCATTTTAATAAATCATGTCTTCTCGTGCAGATAAGCTTCCCATTAACGGGCCTTTAGAATTGTGAGACTGCATTGTTTGACATGCAGTAGTGGCAGTGAATGAACAGTGGCATACTAGGTAGTCACTCCAAATCCTGCTTCGCGGCAAAATAGACCCGACTGATTTCTTCAAAGCAAATTGTCCCTTTTTAATTCTTAGTGCAGTCTTGTTTCCACAAGAGCACCTTGATAACTTTACTTTTAGTACATTTATCTTACAGAGCGCCCCGGGGTTTCTTGGGGATTTGTGTAACGTTTTCTGAGTGTCGGGATCACAAGACGGAAGCTCCAGTATCTGAATGAGGCTTTGTTGAGGCAGATTGAGGCTGGCGTGGGAGACGGCGAGCCAGACTCCCTGCATATTTAAACTGGCCTGCAGGAGTGGAGAGGTTCTTGCTCCTGTCACAGGGGGGAAGCTGGAAAGTTCCTCAGCAAGCCTATTGCTTCTCCCAGCCCCATCTCTGGTTCCCTCCATCTCGTTCTCTCTCACCATGCCTCATCGCAGTCAGTCAGTCAGCCAGCCAGCCAGTCAGTCAGTCAGTCAGTCAGTCAGTCAGTCAGTCAGTCAGTCAGTCTTTCGTTCTCTGTCTAAAAAAGTGAGATGAGACACAGAACACAGTTCCGTCAGTAGCCGGGCACACCCTACCGTTCTACGCATGCACCGCTTATGATTTCTGAACGCAACAAGCCAGTGGAGTAAAGACACCTACCTGCTGGACTTTACATCTTTCCAAATAAGCCAATTTACAGATGTGACATACCACACGGAATAAAGAATGACATCTGAAGGCTGTGCTCGTATCCTTCTTCAAATCATTTCACTGTGGTCGAATACAGAAGTGACCTAGTGCTGCTGTATGCAACTAATAAGCAAGTTAAGTTACGCCTGGGTAATTGGTTGTCAAAAACCAGCGTGTTGACCAGCAAATGGTGTTGTAAGCAGTGCAATAAAGCTCATTATCCAGATGGGAACTTGTACAGTATGTAGAGCTTCTTAGGGCAGATAAACATATACAACTGAACTGTATGTGCTGCAAATAAATAAATGTGTTGTATACGGATAGAACTAAAAGGCTTTAAATCAGCGTACGGTACATAATACTTACAGATAATGATCCGGGTCAAACTTTGCACTCTCCGCGGCAAGACGGCCCTGCCTCCTCTCTGCGGCCGCGACGCTGTCGGGCGTCTTCACGTCGATGACATCGCTCAGTTCATCCTGATTGGAAAAATCGGACGGGTCACCAGTCAGAGCACGCACAAGGAACAGGGCCCGACTCTGGGACTGATGCGCTTCCGTCCACGAGACTCTCAATCACCGCAGCCGAGATACGCAAGAAGACCTCAGCTCTACGATCACAATAACCGTTATTAGCCCCCACGCTAACGCCAATCCGTTTTACACTATGCCACAACATGCATCTTCTTCTGCATCTTCTGGATACAGCCTGACAGTAAAAACAATGGAATCACCTGCCTGTCTTCACCGGGGGGAAAAAGTGAGGATTTCTCTTGAGGGCTGTCAGGCTGGAAGACCGACCTCACAGTTACGCCATGTGTGAAGTTTCACACCATTTTCTGTGAGCGGTATCTGCATCGGTTCTCCAACACTTCTCTTTCTCCTGTCTACACCCACTAGTGATGAGATTATCATCTGCTTTTAATATACTCACCAAACCACCTTACCATCAGCAACATGTTAACAACCATTTATTGGTCATAAGGCAGAATAGCTAAACAGCTCGATTCATAACCAGAATAACGAGCAAGTTCGAATCTCAACAGTGTCTCACCGCAGAAAAGATTACCCTCCGGTTCACTGTCTAGTGCTCTTACAACTTAACTGCATGACCTTTTGGCCTCCTAGCAGGCCGGGTTGAGCCAAAATGGTGCCTGTTTCACGCAAGTCCCACTGCGAGCAGGGGAGCAAAAGATCAGCCCACAGCGACCGATATCAGGGAAAAACGAATACAATGAGCTACCGCCAGCACTGTCTCAATCCCAGATGGAGAGTTATACTCTTCTGTCAGAAACCAATAAGTTGATAAAAAGGAATGCCAGAGACAATTTGTGTTTCAATGCATGTTTGTTATGAACAAATGAGAAAATGAGATTTTCATTCAAAGAGTCTACAGTAAGCTGAAAATGTGATGCATTAGTATCCTGGGCTAACTGCGCAGAGCGCGGAACAGTGGCCACAATGGGAGATTACTGATGCAGGCTCACTGGAATTGGCACTCACACATATTCTGATTCTCAGGAGTGAAAATATAGCAGAGCCTGTGGGTATTCACTCCAATAAAAAGTCGTACAGAAACTTAAAGCCCCAGGGAACAAAGCCTAAAATCGTTAAAATGTATGTATGACATCAAACTTGAGTGTGTTCAGCATCCACCAAAGTTTGAATGAAAAAAAAAATATATATATATATGATAAACTGCTCAAAAACAGCTGAATTAGCTGATCAGACCTGTATTAGGTCGGGGGGGGTGGTTGTAATATTCTAAAGAGCACGTTTGATCGACATTCCTCTATCCAAGAAGAGACTCGGCATCACACACAACAAAAATACAAAATAGTGGGGAGAATCGGGGTTGTACAAACCTAACGACACTGAATTTGAGAGTGTAGAAATTCCACAAACAGATAACCCGCGTTCTCTGGCTTCACAGGTGGTGACAGAATGGTGGGTTTCAAGATAATAAGATTCCATGTAATAATAAACCACACTTCTTAACTTTGTTATAACATTTGTTTCTTCCAATAAAGATGTGGGTATTGCTGCTAGTTAGCTAGCTAATTGCCGTTGGGTAGCTCGCATGTTGAATGCCATGGAATGGTTTGGTTGGTTACCCTGGCAACCAAAGCTCCATTCTGCTTCAGTTCAGTGCGTTAAAAAAAAAAGGAAAAAAAAAGAACTGTGCTGTACCCAGCACCGGCGAGCGCAGAGATGAGAAGGCATATGTGATTGGTTTGGCATTAGTGACGTCACTATTCCCACTTATAGTACCGCCCAACTTCAATCCAAAAAGGAGGGTAAAAGTATCCAGTATCTCTGGAATTCAGAAATGATTTTAGACATATAAATGCAGCTGGATTTAACAAACATTTTTAGTTTGTTCTACAGGATGAACTCCCTTCAGAGAAAGAAGTGTCCTTCATCCGAGTACCTGAGCCTGAAGTGAAGTTCAACCTGGGGGACACGTAGAAGATTGGGGAAGCTCTGACCACAGTTTCGCTGCGATTTCTGTTCCGAGCGCGGTCTTACCTGCAGTCTGGTGAAGACGCCTGATCTCAGATTCCCAAAGCCGTATTTCTGGAGAGCGTTTATTTCTTCCTCCGAGTCCTCTCTGTACACCTGCTGATCGACCTGCCAGTCAAAAGCTCCCTCCTCTTCCTCCTCCTCCTCATCATCCACACGCCCACTACAGGCTTCTAAAGAATTACACAAAAATAGGGCATCAACACTTGGAAACCAAGCATGAAGCTAAAGTGCAAGGTGCTAATAGCTGAATCTAAATTAAAAAGCCAATTATTCAATAGCCATGAATATAAAAACGATAAAAATGTCCAAGGAAGGACTGACTGGCTATCTTAGTTTTTTCTGTGGTGAATAGCATACAAAGCAGTATGACACGGTCTTGATCGGGACTTGGCAAAGACGCTGCACTTACCCAAGTCCTCCACTAGGGGTTTGGCTGATCTGGATCCCTTGGGGGCTAAAAGACTGGTCAACATTTGGAGCCCTTCAAAGTGCTGGCCTGGGGTCTCCTTTGGGACACGGAGGTAGAAAAGGCCTGGGAAACACACAGGTCGTACAGCAGCAGTCAGAACAGGCCAGATAAATCGATACAGAACGATAAGAGATCAACAGCAGAAAGAGGACCATCTCTAGCCTAGGTCACGAGGGCTACCGTTCTCAGCTGGTTCTACATTCCCCTTGAGCAAATGACCATCTAATAGCACCACTAACCATATGAACACAGATACATAGCCACTCAGAGGTCAGAGAACGTTATCAAATTACACAGCGGAGCTTTGGCCTTCTGGAACAAGGTTGAGCACCCTCTGCTCATCTATACATGAAGCACTTTGCTCTGCATACTCCAAATCTCTCAAAATGGCATGTTGCATGCTCTGTAAATGATTCATGCGGTAATTAAATCTCAGGCCCACAGCAATGCCAGTTTGGTATCGAACGCAACATTTGGATATCTGCAAAACCAAGATAGAATGGTTCAAAAGTGATCAGGATCGGTCTCATTTAATTTAATCATCATGAGACAAACGTTTCACAGTTTCATGCATTTTAATGACCGCATAAAACTTTGGATGTCAGAGTATTTACCTTGAAAACGCATTAAGCCTCTGATTGCCTTGGCGGTGGACCTTTAATGAGGCTTGTTGAGTCCAGGAGAGGCATCTAAATGGTTTCTAATTACTCGTGTAAACAGGGACACACATAACAGCAGCTTTATTGCCAGCTGTTGCTGAATTATTTAAACACTGCGTGTCAAATAGAGCACTATGGGAATAAGGCCATGGGGAGAGGGCAGTACAACGAAATGAAACACTCTCTCTATAAACCAAACATAACTGAACCCACTAATTAGCAACTCATTAAAGTAAAACAGAGGCTAAGGATAGTCATGCTACCGTTTTTGTTTTCATGTTGAACATGGACATGTCAAACGCATTCACATTCTTGCACAGCATGCTGGGACCAACCGTGGGTGTGACATGAAACTGTTCATTAATAGTAATGCATGTGGAGTGGAATAGTGTGCAAGTATCCACTTTGTGAGGCAGTTTCCTGGTCTAAATATACCTAATGTTTTCAATAAATTATGTTAATCTTCCCTGTCAAAGGCTTTTTCATGTCAAATGCACTTATAAATAGTACATGTATACTATGGGTAATTAACATCCAAAAAGTAGTCGAGTTACTCGCACACCAGAAAAAGCTGAAAAAATCGAATGCAGTAATTTAAATGTCGAAAAAAAACACACGTTTCAGTCTACAAGACCATCACTTTTTTAGCTACTCAACCACCAGCCTCATTGTCACCTAGGCGCAGATAACATTTTGCATTTTTAGAATTAATACCCAAAGAATCTAATAAAAATACAAAAATGCTAATATAACACCACGCAAGCTGAAGTGGAAAGAGACTGCAGTAGGAGAAAAACATTTATTACCACATTACCTAAATCAATGGGCTATTAAATCACAGATAACTCTATACGTAATTAAGACTGTCTGACCAGCATTTAGTGAGACAGAAAGGCACAGGGGATCAATCAATTAATGTCTGATTGAGGCTATAACTCAAACACCCATAATACTGTGCACCACTGTCTGGTATCCAGGGTGAGAGAATCTCCAATCACCATGAGCAGCAGCATGATGACATCAAAAAGACCTCATAAAGAGAAGATGGCCACATCTAGAATTAAAATAATGAATAGCCATGTCCCCACTGTCACTGCGCGCTTCTTTTTTCCTTCTTTAGTTCGGCGGGACCACGGTTCTTTTATAGTTCTGTGGGCAGGACAGATTGTCAGCGATATATCAATATTGAGGAAAAACACGTTGAAGGCATTTAAAAAATAATAATAATAATAATAATTACATTTATCAGTCCCAGAGAAGCTGGATGAGGGTGTCTGGTTTTAGAAAAAAAATAAAGATTTTTTATGTTATGTTTCTTCCACCACTTGTAGTTGAGCGCTTTATGGTTAATTGTGAAATGCATCGACAAGAGCTGTTGAAAAGAGCAGTTTTTGTTTTAGAGACTGCAAGGGGGGGGGGGGAGAAAAAACAAATAGGAGACACAAACTCTGTAAATCCGCTCTTTATTTTGTTTTACTTTTATTTTTGAGTAAGTCTTATTGTCGTTTTGGTACTTCACTTCCCCATCTGTTTGGACCCTGTCTTCATGCATTCTGTTGCTTTAATTGACACACTTTGTTTATTGTTGATTTTTTAAACGCAAAATAACAGATGAAAATGCAGAAGATTAAGACTGCCTCCATTCGCGGCACAGGAGAACAGACTGCAAGGCCATCTGACGCGTGCGACACACCGGAAAATTCCGAAGTCAATTTATGCTGCTTGGAAAAAAAAAAAAAAAAAAGAGTTGTTGGATTTTGACAGTGTGAGCATTCTCAGGATGCACTGCCGTGAAAATCCGTCATTTCTGTCCAGCTGCTTCTTTCTTGCAATTAAACGGGTTGATTGTGTCTCGGGTGTTGCATGATTATGACACAGTTACCAAGCCAAGGTAATTCATTTCTGAGATGGTACATTTAATTTTATTGCCCATGATGTCTTTTGCCATGCGCAATATATTCAGCAGCAGAACCTCTTTTCTCAACCTTCCCTCTTCTCAGAGCTCTCCCGCTAAAGATGAAATGTGATTTAAGTCAATTTTATTTTACCTCAGAAACGTGGAGGAAAATGTCATCCGCACGTCTGCAATTTGCGTGCTGCATTTGATTCTTACACATGTATGAGAATCAGGCATTTTACGTGCTACAGGTTCTACTGTTGGGCTGAACAGCAATGGAAAGAGAGCACACCTGTATTTTCCAAAACATATCTGGAACGGGTGTGATCCAGAACTACGTCACTATTAATGCACATAGCGCGGGGTGGCATAGAAGGCAAACATCCACTTTGAGGCAGTTTTGTACCTAATGTTTTCAATAAATAATGCTATTCTGCCTAGTCAAAGGCTTGTTTTCATCAAAAGCACATAAAGTAGCATCTGGGCCTCTTGTTGTAATGTATAGTGGATAATATTAAGGCGTTTTCTGAAGAGTAGCGATTTTCCACACCTTTTTTTAAAAGGTAGTCTATGCTACCTGAAGCTGGGAGTCCAACAGGAGCAGTAAATAGCTGGAGATAGTGTCACCAAGGAGGGAGAGAATCACTTGGCAGTGTACTTCCTACCTCACTGCGCGGTAGCAGCTCCCCCAGCTTATCAGATACCCGCAATGTGCCTGTGCAAACTACATTTGTTAAGCAGCGCTTCAGTGAGATAACTGCGCAGCTCAGCTTGCGGATTTCAGTAGGAAAAGATGCGGTGGTTGCATGTACTTGCATGCATTTAATCTGCACCCACTGAATTTATTGAAGATATTTCAGGAATGGGCTGGGCTTAGTAGTACTATTAGGAATTCCAAAATGGGGCAGTTAGGATGGCGTTTAAAAAAACAAAAAAAAAACAAGAAAGCATATTACCTTTGTCAACATCAAATGAGGCTTTTTCTCTTCCATCTTCCACTATTCTTCCAGGTAGGGTCAACCTGGTGAGTGAATGATCACATTCTCTCTCAAAATACTTGAAGTTTCTTGGTTCAAATCCCAACTGAGCCATTGATTACAATGACTTGAAAAATTACATATTTGGCACATCTCATTTGCATACACTTTACAGAATAACAGGAATGCATTAAGAATATACCTGTAAAACAGTAGTCTCTACATGTACATGAACCTGATTTACACCACAGATAAGGAAAATAACCACTATTCACCCCACAATAGAGTCGCACTTTAACAGTCAGTCTGTATTTCAAACGGCGTAGACATATTGAATAGAGCATAGTGATGCGGAGGACTGCACACAGAGCAGGGTGGTGCCAAAACTGGTAAGTGTATGAAACCACGTGCAGCTTTGCAGTGAAAGCTCTACGGAAAAATCCAGCGATGGAGCGTGCAGACAAGCAGAAACCTCTCGGTCCCTGGGTACCTGAGGAAGTACGGTTTGGCGTAGAACTTGAAATCCTCCCCGTCGATGTAGAGATCAAACTCAGACGTCCTGCTGTAGGGAACACGGATGCTCAAGAGGAGGAAGTCTGCCTCCTGGCTGAGGTCAAACGCTGGGGTCAGCATGACGAGGGCTGCTGGCAACCTGAAGGAGGAAACGGGGGACAGCAGCGTTGTATAACGGACGGGGGATTGGACCTGCAACCTAAAGGTTGCAGGTTCAATTCCCAGCTGGGGCACTTCCACGGATAGCTGCCTATAAACTTTTATAAAAGACTACTCGAGGGATGATTTCTAACCAGCAAATATGAGAGCCAGTGTTGCATGCTTTGAAAAGCCTTGGTTAGTTGTAATTATAATACAACCGATGGTGATGGTTGAGTAAAACTGCATAGTAATTTCTCCATTATGTTTTTGTGTCACAAATAAGGTCACTTGCTGTGAGGAATGTGCCCCAATGTTCCAGAGTTATTGAATAAATACAGTCATGCTACTTTTTTGGCCATATCGCCCACCCGTATTTACTGATCTGTTGCACCACCATTGAAACAGAAACATTCCAACTTAAATGCATCTTCTGAATATTCATGCACGGGAATGACCAAGACAATGCCCTGGCAATGGATATTCTGTCCTTTCACATACCTCTCCATAAAAAAGAACTTTTTATAAACTGAGCAACAGCACCAGAAATGCTTACTAACCAGAACTCATATAGTAAAAATAAAAATAAAAAGTTGAAGAGAAAGAGATGACCAGCTGGTTACTCTAGAAAGTCTGTAGAATATATCATAATTTTTGTGTAATCAGAATATTATGTTAATTACCGTTACATGTAGGTTATATACGGGCCTAATTGTGATGGCATATTTGGTGAGAATGAAGCAATGCAGTTAGATCATTCCATATCAAGCAAATTAAATCGGGAAGATTTAAGGGGTTAGGTCACAGATACTCCAGCATTTTTCGTACATACTGTAGTACGTATTGCTCGATAATTTAGATGAAAAACCTTACCTTAGATTTTATTTTATTTAAGTTCACAAAGGCTGCCATGTTGGGGGGAATTTTATCACATCACAACTAAAATAAAGTTTATAATTAATAAAGTGTTGAAACTAATATTAGGCTGAATCCAATTATGAATAGACCTCCCAAAGATCTTTTAGTATACAGTGCACTAAAATCCACACCTTTAAGTCTGGTGGTATGCACTTAAAGCTAGAGTATGCAGTTTCCCCCACATTTGTTGTCATGACATCCCTTGGCCCTGCACACAGAAAAAGAGACACACCCTCATCATACAGACTTAGTTGTGAACGTGAAAGTCTGCTATGCAGGATTACAGATTGTTATTGCTAACATTACAGTAAAAATGTAATCTAAAATTCCAGGTAAAACAACTAAATATTTTCTGTTGTTGCAGGTCGTCATGCTTTAGTAACTTATAGCCGTGTAGCTAGTTTGAGCTAACGCAATCTATATGACATTTAACGTGAGCAAGCACGCTCTTCTTCCAAGAACTAGCCGCCTAATACAGTAACATTATCAATAATACCACTTACCAACCTAGCTACTATTCATTACATTTGTCTGGCAAGCAGTCCATTCGTGTTGAAACCTTTGACCTACCTGTCCAGTCTAGATTTAAACTAATTTGTTCCTGAAAATCTCACCACCTTCTGAAATTACCACCTACGTTTACTTGTGAGATTTATCCAATTCCTTTTTATTTTCCTTTCCGTGAAATAGCGCCGGTGTAACGGGTCGCTGTGAAATGTCTAGCTGGCTACAGGCAAGGTCAATCTCACAGTTGATTGGTCCGCGATGTGGTCATGGTCATAAGCCACTGTTTTGAAAACTTGTTTTAAAAACCAAATTCGGAGCGAATTCCTGGTTTTAGAATGCAGAATTTGAGGGTATAAACAGTCAAGATTCCTCTCAGAACAGATCTTTCTGTCATTGCGACCAACTATGCATGACTGTTCCGATATATACAATTTTTAATTAATTTTTTTTATTTTTATAAATACTCTAGCTTTAATATACATAAAATGCAATCTTCCTCATGGATCCCCATTTTTATGTATTTCAGAGGTATACACTTTAGACAGCAGGGGGTGCTGCATTCAGTCGGTTTATTCTCAGTCCGACTTGGTAAGGTTACTTTACTGGTATGTCACTCTTATCCAAAGTCTTACAATGCAAACCCAAGTGCAAAGATCAGGGATCAAAATACTTTTTTTGACAGGGCATTTGTAACAGAACAGTTGTCTAGCAATAAACAGCATTTTCAACAGGGTTCAATGAGCCTTCTATAAGTGTAGGGTAATTTAATCGAATGAGTTTTATGAGGAATGTAAAAATTGTCCACATACTGCATACCACCAGCCTGAAAATGTGAGTTCGGAAATATAACCAATTTCAACCAATGTATGTGCGCCCCCTACCCCCAGCCTGCCCGCCCGCCCCCAAACCCCAAAGCATATTGAGGATGTTCTCTATCCATAATTTCAGGAGATTTGACATTGAAACAAGCAAAGTAATCTTTACGATCACACTTACTACATGCCCTGTGTCCACTGTATGAAAAGCACAGCAGCATAGGCTCAAGAACACTGAGCCGAGATAGAAAACGTGTACTCCATGAAGTCCAGTGGTGCGAGTTATGCTTGCGTGAAGCTCTGATTGGCCAATCTGTTTGACATTCCCCTGACCTATGAGCTCAGATTTTTTTTTCTCTTCTAAGCAGATCCATCTGGCCTCTGGTTAGTCCATAAAAAACTATGTATGCAAACATACTGAAACCATACAACAGACACCAGAGCAACCAGTACCAGTGACGGGTTCATGGGGAGTGGCGAGTGAGTTTATGAACACTTTAGGAAAGGGGAAAACAAGCAGGTTAAACTACAGTATGCATAACAACCCAAATACTTTGAAAAATACATTTGATGTCTAAACATGACAGCAAGCTTCAGAATGGGGCCAATGAATTGACATTTGAGAGAGTATCAGCATGACCCACCCTCTCTGCACTTTAGCTACACATAGCCAAATGCTAGCCAAACATGGGGAAATAACACTAATGGAACGCAAACCTCTCCAAAAAAAAGGCACTTAAAAGGGGTTATGTTCCCATTTATCCACTTATACAGTAGGCCTAGTACATATTTTCACTGTTTTCTCTCCGGTATCTAATGATTGCTACTTGATGGCTGAACTTGGTTTACAATCTGGAGAACGCGCCAGGGGACAAGCTCAAAACCAGATCAAAGCTGTCAATGCCAGGGTACTCTCAAGTTTCGCATTTAAAGCGGCATCGGTTGATGTTACACGTGGAAGAGAGTAGTATAAAAAATATATATTTAAAAGCCAAAGCAACGCCTCCTTGTGTAACGTCACGACTTCTGACTTCAAACTCTGATGTCGTTACTTAGCAAAGGTAGCGAAATACGCCAGTTTACGCAAACAGCTGAAGGCTACGTTTTAGCGTCAAATTAACTGAGTCAAATTGTAACGCATAGGCATACATTTGGGAAAGTAGGGTTAGTTAGTAGGCTAGGCTATCCTTACTGCAATTTGCGAATAGTTGCGTTAAATGTGTTAAAAGTCTTACATTAGGCTATCTTACAAACTTCGCAGGTCAGCTCAGAAGAGGCAGCCCATCGCGCCAATCATTCACATAGTAGGAGACGCCAGCCAGTTAGCATGCTAATGCATCATCTTAAACTAACTTAGTAGCTATGTGACTGATCAGCTCATTATTCGCGCAAGCGAACGCAAGTTTTAATTGAAAGACACTAAGACAGGTAGCCCTCTTGATATAGAGACATAGAATGTAGCTAATGTTTATGAACATTTCGAATCAATTCGGGTCTAGCTGAATAACGCAGCTAGCTAATTTGGCTCAGTGTGAGCGAAAATCATCATTGCAACGTGTAATGTAAATCTGCCAAATGCAAAGTTAGCCAGATAGCACTTAGCTAGCCAGCTATAATAACGTGATGATGATAACTAAATGAGACAACAATCCTGATTGTTGGCAAGTTACCTTGTTACTTACCGGCAACCAACAAGGACAAGAGGAAATAATAAATCTGTCGAAACAGTGTTCTAGGCTCCAGCTCGCAATACTTAAAGCATAACCACGCGGAAACGTGTAGCCCTTCTAATACACATTTCAAGGACCATGTTTATACCGTAATGCCTCATATAAAACGGGCCAAAATATATTTTGCATTCTGTTTTGGTGGTATTTAATGGCGGGTTATCTTCGAATCAGACCCACTACCGCCATCTACATTGCAGGAGTAACCAAAGGTGTTTGGAGCGGATTCGTGAACAGAGTTACGCCATCTACATTGCAGGAGTAACCAAAGGTGTTTGGAGCGGATTCGTGAACAGAGTTTAGCTATTTCCAGTAAAATTGAACATATTGCTGTGCTATTGCAATTTGTTCTGGATCTTTATTTTTTTTTGTGACCAATTGTTTTTATTAGTTTCTCCTTTAGCAGGCACAATAATCAATACAAAATAATAATATCTGTTCGTACAATAAAAATTTAAAGAATGACAATAATAACAATGGTAAACTAAACTAAAAAAAAATATATATATATATATATACACACTCAAACATGTACGTACACATACAATGGGGGAAATAAGTACTGGTACTCTTACAAGCGATACTATAACAGCTCTGCATTTGAATAGATCTCTATGGGAATTGGGGGGTGAGACAAGATTTAGCTGTAAATTACACTGGAACAGTATGGAACTTATTTGTAAGAGTACCAGCAAATAAGAAATCAAGAGCCTTTTGATGTTGTTGGGTCACAGACATCATAAAGTCATGGCATGCAAAGGATATGCAACCAAATATAAAAAATATGGCTTTTCTACCAAGTATTAAATACATTTAATTTAGCGTGTTCAATACTTTTTTCCTGTGTCATTTCACTTTATTGCACATAACTTTTTTTAAGAATTGGAACGTTACAATTTCTTTAGCTGTGTAGTTTTATTGAGTTAATACCAATGTCTGGTCAAAATCTCATGTGAATAGCTACATTGGAAATATGTTTGATTATAAAATTGTTGACGTGTCCAATACTTATTTCCCCCATTGTACCTACACAAGCATACTTCTTGTTCTGGACCTTTATGTTGTCCGTGCATGACTATGGGTATCTGATTTTGGTTCTAAATGTTTTTTTATTATCGTAATTATCGTAAATTACCTACATTTGTAAAGTAACATAGGCAATTTTTGAGAAAAACTGCCATGACAAAACAACTGTTATAACATCTACACTTTAAGTAGTAGATGTAACTGAGCTGAGTAGCACAACACTATCCCGATCCTCAGCTCAGCAAAATAATGATATTATGCCATGATGTGCAATGATACTAAACAATCAGCAGACCTGCATTTTTTACCCAGACATTTAATTCACCTTCTTCGGGAGGCCAAGGGCCAAAGGGTGGTAGGTACAAGCATAAAAGTAATCATGAAACCATACAGCTAAAATCATGGCATGCCGAGGCTAGCTTGGGACTTGGGATGCCTTGTAGGCCGACAGTTTTGCAGACAAGGATTTCAGGTGTAGAACTTGTTAGCTTGAACGAGTGTACATAAACCCCCTAAGATATTCTAGCATCCAATTTTGTTGAATGAATCCATTGATTAAAAAGTCACATGTAATGGAAAATTTAAGATCTATATCATATTTTTGTTTTGCTAAACCAATTTCATAAGTATCACTTTTGTTGAATGTTCTCATGTCTTTTTAAATCCCTTGAGGTAACCTTTCTTCTAAATATTACGGTAAGAACAAGTAGGCCCTCCTCCACTTGAGTAATTTTATGTGGATGTGTTCGGTGGCGCTGCGCTCTGTATCATCTTTTGCACAATGCAACTAAGGAGAAAAAATCATAAAATGTCAAGTCTGGTTTTAATTTCCTATCCTCAGCCATGAAGGAAGAATCTGAGGTCTTTTCACGGAACCAGGACACTTTTCCACGATGAAAATTCATTGCAAGATTGTGCTGATCGTTGTCTGTTTCGGAGTTTTGCTACTTTTGTACTTCTTAGTGGGCAATGCTGCAGACGAGCCGCCTTTGAAAGAAGTTGCGAATGATAACTATTTTCCACCTTCATCCGGACTGGGAAAAATAGTTTCCGTGAAGTTGGGAAAAAAACCTCGAGTATCTCGCATTTCACAAAATCAGCCACGTCCGAACCGAAGGGAAGGCAAAGTAACAAATAGAGGAGGCTTTGTAAATGCGAAGCTTAGGTAAGGAATCTTCGCATCAGTTCTTGCTTGCTAATGCTGATGATGTGATGCATTTTCTTCAAACTGTTGTTATTCTCTCTATGCACACATCTGTTTTTATCGTCACGTATGTTTTATTTTTGAGAGAATATTATTATTATTATTATTATTATTAATAATAATAATAAACATAGGCATGACTATATTCAATGTTTATATTTTCTATTATAATTGTATTTGTATTTAGAAAAGGGCTGTTAGTTTTCCACTCCGTCGGATAGGATTTTCTAGGAATTTATAGACATTTCGCTTTTTAAGAAGTTGACGCATGTCTGCCTGTAATCACTCCCTAGCCATGTAGATAGACACGAGACTACTTCACTTATAGTCGGACAGAGAGGTAGGTCTCATTTTCAAGGATGTATTGAAAGCAAACTGCAGCAACTACAGCTATTTTGTAATTCCACCTATATATACAATTTATATTGAGATTTGTTTAGCAAACCATAATGTCTGTGTGTGTGTGTGTGTGTCTGTAGTCATTTATAGTGATTCACCATATGCATATATATACACACACACACACACACACACACACACACGAAAGAGATGCATTGTGTTGATAGTCGAATATCAAAAAGGACATCACCACAGCCTTCCATAGCATGCATTAACTCCAGAGATTACTTTGGATTTGACCTTGTTATGTGAGAATTATGTTATTATAATTCAGAACTGTATCAAATATGTTATTTTTTTCTAAGAACGTCTGCATATCTGGCTTGATTATTTAATTGCAAAAGCTCCATACTCTGTACTTATCATCATACTTAAATGTTAGTCACTGAATGGTAGGCTGGAGGATATCACGTCTTCTCTGTCTCATGGCATCAGCATGCAGGTCAGATGTACAAAAAGACATTGTGAGCAATTACTTAATCTCTGTTAAACCCAGATAAGGACTGTTCTACTATGCTGCAGAAGTAAATGTATCATGTTGGGATGAACTAAGGTCACCTTGAGATGAGTTGAGGCTCATGTCTAAGCAGTCACATTATCTGCTTAAAGGCATGTTGAATAGAATCATTGCTTGGTTTTACTAATTAAATTTACATATTCCCTCATGGCAATTTTTGATTGCTGAGAAGAGGGTAGGTCACAGTTGCTGTTTAAAATACGATAGCAAACACGTCATCATTTATACATATTAACAAATGAGATACTCTGCTTGAGGTTACCATATCTCCCCCAACAGCAGCCAGAGCTCTTGGTAACAGTGTTGTCTGCCGTGATCAGCTCATTTGTCTTTCTGCCTTTTTCAGGCAGTATTATAATTATTATTTATTTTTTTGCCATTGACCATTTTCCGCTTCTAAAATTGGACCTGGTTTTCCGCTGTTATCTTCGCAAGCCAAATATGAGTCTTCTGTCAGTGTTCACGCCCACCTGCATTTGCTCGCTGCTGATAAAAGTATGAATTGGAACAACCCATCACCGGGAGAGGAAAACAATGACCAAAACAGGTCTGTCCGACACACTGTCTGATTAAGAAAACACAGGCCATCGCCATTGGAGGTCTTGGGCAGAGATTTGTGGAGAAGGACAAAATAAAGGAGATTCAGGGTTGCATTTCTCGGTAGTTATATTTCTCACAATCTTTTCCCCCTCCCTTTTTCCTGCTCATCTTCCCTTTCATCGTCTCTTGTGGACACCATAACGTCCTCTTGTTAGACTTCCTTTCACAGGCCTCTATAAACAGAAATACGTGTTTGTCATACCGAGCACTTACCTTTTTCTGGTTTAATAACAAAGCGTCCTGAAGATATAATCTTGAGCACAACACATGGTTTTTGCCTCTATTTTCCCCCAATAATCAAAATTGAGTTTGCTGCAAATATTGTTTGAATCCAGTGTGTATGAACTGAAATCAGGAATCAGATTGCCAGTGTATGTCTTGCTGTGTCAGGTGATTATCAGCATTGGAAGCATTTATGAGCTGTTATTTTGCTTCTGGCAGGAAATAATAATTTCACCACACTTGCCATTGGTATTGCATTGCATGAGCCAAGCGCATGGGAAGAATAATATCAGTCTGGTGTTTGTTTGAGCCATCCACAGAGACCTACAATTCTCTCTATAAAAATACAAAAAGATGCCTGGATTGGTATAGGTGCAGGGGGATTCGGCGCGTTTCAGTGTTGAGCTTTATACGTGACACATGCAGTCATATTACACTCAGTGTAATTTTCCTCACTGTTTCAGGCTTCAGTGCCACCAGTCACAAAGGCACGATGCTTACTCTCATTTCCAGCTCGATGTAGGACATTTCTGACTGCTGTAATAAAGCGTGACACTATTGCCATTGTTTTTTCCCCCTTGAGTTGTGATTCAGATCCTGATTCTGTATGTGCGTGTGCGCGTGCACATGTGTGTGTGTGCGTGTGTGTGTGCGTGTGTGTAAATCTCAAAACAAGGAAGCCTCCAATTTTTGTATTTTTTTGCTGAATGCAGTCCTGATTATGAACATTTAGCAGGGTTTTCATTTCCAGCTCGTTCTGGTTTGATGGTAAATATCGGTAGCTGCGCCAAGTGTTTCTCACAGCTGGTAAGTGTCCATGTGCCAAAGTGAGAGTAAAACAACAAACTGAAACTGTCCAGAATAGCCTCTCTCCACACACACACGCAAACACACACAAATACACAAATGAACACTGAAGAATGTCAGTTCAGCCGCTACTTTTTCCCCCCCCGCTCTTCAAAATCGGCTTTCCAACCGTTATCTTCTATGCATTACATTACATCACACCAAATATACCTTTAAACAAACACAGCACCTTGCTCCAGCGTTGGGAATGTTGTTGAATAATGGGTCTGAAGCCACATGAAGCGTTACATTGCAGGGACATTATGTAAAGCTGTAAAAGTGCCATCCAAGATGAGTGAGGGCCCTGCTCTCTGCAGCAGTTTAAAATCTCCCACTCGCCCGTACATCCTGAGGTGGTTCAGGAATTCACTTCTGTACGGCGTGTCAAAGAAATTGGTTTACTGTAACTTGCTTCATCTGCCGCGGAGCCAAGAGTACGTAAAAAAAAAAAAAAAGGCGCCCTTGGCACACCAGACCACAGTTTCAAGTTGGAAAAATCTGTTAATCAGCCTGCCGTGAGAGGTGATCTGCACTGCGGGGCTCATTTAAACAGGCTGGCTCTGTTTGGCCCACGGGGCATGGAGAGCATTTTCATATGAGGAATGAATGCAGCAGCCTTTTCTGATTATGGTGAACCTTTGATGGAATCCTCCTGGCTGACTAAGTGTACGCGCAGCACTGTGGCTGTCCAGAAGCTAGTGATATCTCCTCTCCGAGAGTCATAATTGTAAATCGATTTCATTTGTTTTTGCTTAATTATTTGCTGAACATGGCTTATTGATATTTTGTCAGTTTGTTGTATCTGAAATCTGAAGATGTGTTTGGGAACCGTGATTAATTCCTCTCCTTTATGAGTAAGGCATTGCTGCCAGCAGGTGTAAGTAAATAATGTGTTTATGCACACTTTCTGCCAGTGATGAGTTAAATCCATTGTTATAACCCACCATAGCCAGGTTATACTTGCCAATGCTTTTACAGACGAGCACAATGAGGTTGCAGGCACTTCACAGAGCACAAGCTTGGAGCACAAGCCCTCTCGCACCAGTGTTTTGGGTTGTATTGTTCAGGTGACACATGTTGTTTACTTAAAAAACCCATTGAGGAGAAATGTTGCCTTTGAAAAAAGATGAAAATACAGAATGATGAAACTGTAGCATTCACACCAAGAAAGGAAACTAATCCAAAGAAGGGTTGTTTTTCTGCCTGAAGCGGTCGTCTAAAGCCCCTTTCACACATGCATCTTAACCCGTAAATGTTCCAGCAATTTTCCGTAAAGCCCGTCATGTGCGAACAGAGCAGGAGCCGGTTTTCCGTGTACGAGTTTCCTCCAATTTGCCGGGTTGGGACCTAGAAAGATTTACGGAAAAACTTACGCCACAGCTCGAGTGTGAACACAAGCAGCAGCATTTCCGGGTTAAGAATGCAAAAGGTTAGGAAATTTTTTGAATACATACTTTAATGAACCTGCCTTCTCAAAAATATTTGGACAAATATGACCCATTGCACATAGAAGATACTGGAGCTGCATTGTATGACTTTGTGGGGGAAATTGTAACATTTATTTTAGCAATGGAATAAACAGTGTTGTTGTCTTTGCTTGACATGGCTTTGTCTATTGTAAGAACACCATTACAAAATTCTTACATTTCTGTGCTATGCATTGCTTCTCCCTGGTAATCATCTGTGTCAGGCTCTTCCAGTTTGACATTTTTACCACGAGCTAATACGTAAGTAGTTAATATTAGTCCTGCATTGCTTCTGAGGGTACACATCATGCTTCATCTAATTTATCCAGAATAGTCATGTCATGTGTGAACAGACTCGACACCAAATTATTCCGTATCAGAGTCCTATGTGTGAATGGAGAAAACCACTACCTAACCCGAGTAATTGAACCCAGCAATCAGTGCGTTTACATTCACACTCCGATTGTGGCAATAATCTGATTATTGAAATAGTAATGTAAATGGTTTCATCTTATTATATTTGTCGGTGTAAGGTCATAATTGACATATTGAAAATTGGAGTAAGACACACATCTTTTTTTTGGTGCATGTAGACATCTTAATCTGATTTCTCTCGAAGATCCCATGAAAACAAGCATGCACCATTTCCGTTGAGCCTACGGTGATTATGGAAAGAATGTAAAACGTGGCTTTTGGAGTAATCACGTTAATCCATGTGTACGCAATAATCTAAAAACTGGCATAAACTGATTACTCCCAATAATCGGGGTATTGGTGTGCGTGCGAACGTATCCCTTGCTGTGGGTTCCGTGTGTGAAAGGGTCTTAAGTTCTGTTCGCTCAGGACACGAATATAACAGTTCCTTGCAAATGATCCATTAGGCTCAAGTTTCTATGCTTGTCAATGCCTGTCTCTGTTTGTGAACGAATCCTGACCTTCAAAGCCCGATACCATGGCAGGTTTCTCTGGACCTTCTCATCAATCCTAATCAGTGTCTCTCACCCATGCAGAAAACCAAACCGGTTCACTCTGAAGCTTGGCCCACTTTCCTCGTCTCTGATATCCTGTTTTTTTCGTCTTGTAAAAACTGTGACTTTTAAGTAAGAAATTCTTTGGATCTTCCTTGCCAAGCGTGTGCCTGTGTTTTTATAGATTTGCTTAGAAGGAGTGCCCGTTTCCCCCCCAAAAAATGATCACTACAAAATCAGAAAGAGCCGTCTGTTGTAGTGAGCGTACGCCGTCTCTCCAGGTACAGCTTGTGAGGGTTCGCATCTGCATGTAAGCAGAAAACGAGCCATAAAACCAAACCACAAGAATATACAAAAATTGACTTGCTGTATATCATTATTGGAGCATCGACATTCCATTTTTACAGATAGCGGCATTGTCATTTTTGTGTCAGCTTTTGGGATGTAGTCTTTCAGCCACTCAAATTCAAAAGCATTCACACTCTTTGTGCTGCAGCGGCAGCACTTTTCACATCAGATACAGAAACCCCATAGCTTCCTGCGTGACAGAACAAAATCCTCAGGGTATGGTTGAGAACTACAATGCGATGTGGAAAGGAGGAAGAATAAATGATGAACTGCAACATTTTAAAGTGTATGAATGTGCGCGTTAATCTTCTGTCAGACATACCAGTATGCTGTGAGATGGCTGGAATGTATCGCTGGCATGCTAGCTCATGTTTCTGATAGTCTGCAGCAGTGTGGAGGTCATGTACACTGCATTGCTATTTTTTGTGATGACATGTTCTGGGTCATTTCATGTGAAATGGTACAGCTAAAAATTTTATTTAATATGCATTTTTTTTAAGTGGGCACTTCTGTAAGCAAGTTTGATTTTGACTCAAAGCAAAAATCAAAAAAAATCTTATACTTCATATATTAATTATCATATTTTTTACATATTTGAAAAATGTGGGCAACTTCTCACAAAACAAAATGCTAAAATATTCAGTTCAACAGAGCTGTAACAAGACACCAATTTCATGATGGCATATTAGCAATCTTGTGTCGATAAAAAAACTCTTAAACAATCCCTGGGGACAATACAATATGAATCAGAACTTTTTGACTTTTTTCCAACTTCAAGAAAATGTGAAAGGGTCATGCAACGCCACCGTCAGTCCCACTTCACATGGAATTGCCTTTTTCATGGGCATGTTGCAATCGCTGTATTCCCAGCATCATGCCATTGTATGTTGGCGACTTGCGTCAAGGCCAACCTTTGCTGTCCAATTTGTGTACCCACCTGTCTCGCGTACCTCTGATATGAGCGTGTGTTGACTTGTTTTCCGGCAGACAAAGGAATGAGGCGGGACGTCCCGTGTCCAGGGCCCTGTCAGAGGAGTGGATGCACCTGGCCGTGGTGGCCTGTGGGAATCGGCTGGATGAGACGCTCACCTTGATCAAATCTGCGCTCCTCTTCAGCGTGAAGAAGATCAAGTTCCACATTTTTGCCGAGGATGCCTTAGCTTCTCTTTTCCAGAAAGGGGTGAGTTCTGTTTGGGGGATGGGCTTTGATAAGGTTGATTTTACGGTGCATTGATGCTTGTGCAGTTTTTATCCTTCATGGTACGCCTCGTGTTCATTTTCTTTAATCCGGTGAATATGTAAATATGTTTTATCATTTGGTTAGTAGCCATCATGTAAAAAAAACTAAAAGTGTTTTCAGATTTATAATTAAATTCACTAAAGATTGTGGTTTGAAACTAATGTTTTTTTTTTCCCGTCCTCCCTGTGGTTGTGCCATCCCATGCGTTTCTGACATTTTTTTATCACTTGATATATTACCACAGGGCATGCTTCATTAAATTACTAACTGCAATTTCAGAATCACCTTGGAGCTTTTTTTCCTGTTCTCTGAGGCGTCCCATAAGATCTTGACTCATTGTGCAGATTATAAATTAATATTCTACCGACCAGCCTGTTGTTAGTATTTACAATTGCCTGCCATGAATGCATTTTCGCATTGACATATATATTTCTTTCCCTGAACCAAGAATTTCAGAAGGTTCAGATGTGTTGTGATTCATGGGTTAATAACATTTGTCACAAAAAGTATGATGCAGAAGGTCCTATATCTTATGATGTTTACATCTTAACATATCACCAACACTTTAACTTGAGTTCATTTATTTTCGATTTGCTTTGTACCGTTACAATTTTTTCCCGTAGCATGCAATACTGCATGCACGACTGATGTGGATCTGAGCTGAACTAACGGCAAACCCGAGCGATAGTTAAGCCCTGTAATCAGAAGCAGATGTCGCGCGTGATGGTGTATTTCCAGTGGTACCAGACGGAGCGCACATGTCCAGAATGCTTGTGTTGCATGGTGCGGTTGAGAGACGAATAAGTTTGTTCTGTAGCAGGAAGGTTAGCTATAGCCTAGCTGCTTTGATCTTTCTCGTTCTCAGCAACAACTCTGCCAGCTCTTTGTGTTGTGATATTTCTCTCCGAGACCAATAGTTTAATAATACAGGCAATTACAGAGGGCTCAGCATTTAACAGAGCAGAAAATTGCGGGCTTCACTTGTAGAGAGAAGGCTTTCAGGGGGCGTCTGGTGAAATGGGCCTCCTCCCCCATCACACATCATGGTTGGGTTTTCCTTCTCATTTTTGTGCTAGATTTGGACTGCAGCAGATGACGAACAGCAGCATCTATATTCAGCACTCCCACGTTTTCCATATTTGAATAGTTTTTGCTGTAGTTTTCAGCAAGGATGATGACAAGTATTTGTGAGTGTATTGAGGCAAGCACAGATGTGCGCGCACACACACACACACACACACACACGCATAATAAAATAAATACAAGTCTCCATTCTATGAACACCACCCCTCTTCCTTCCTTCAGTTCTTACATAACCACAAATATGACTTAATTACCCATATTAAGATTTGTACACTGGTTTGTTAGTACACATGTTTGTACTGTTCTATTACTTGGAATATATTAATGTCAGTGCACAAGAAATAAGATTTACAAATGAGTGTTTACAACTTGACGGGCCTATTTATTTGGTCTTTGAAACGGTGTTAATGAAGTGTTGGGACGGAGTTTGCTGAGCCTGGAGTAGCATTGATGAAGATGTGATGTTTCTCAACCAGTGCTGATGAATAGTTATAAAAGTGTACAAGAGTGTTTGAAGAAGAGAGAACAGACCATCCAGTCTAGCTAAGTCTGCCTTTTTCTTACGGTTTATAGAATGTAATCAGCACAGTGTCAAGCCTGCTAATGGCCTCTGCTTCAACTCCTGGAAAACAATTCTATTTATTAATAATAACTGTTTGTGTGTTAGCTTTTAGTAACAAAATGTACCTTACCTTGTCCTCCAATGCACTTTCTTTCTGCAGTTAGAAGACATGTCATCCTGAAAGAATTTCTGCAATACAATCCTGCGGTTATTTAATTCCTTTGAAATAATATCACATCCCCAGTCTTTTCACCCTCTTTTCCTGGAACTGAAGAAATATAGTGAGTTAATATTTCTTTGTAATATATAAGTTAATAGTTTAGGACCAGTCTTACTGCCCTTTTGTGTACTTTTTTAGAGCCCCTTATGATGAGGTACAGGACTGGACACAGCACTTGAAATATGACTGGATGGTCAATATATTATATTAATAACAATAACATGTTTTAAGTGAGAAGTTTGACTTGGTCAAAAGCCACGAAAGACAGGAAATTCAAATGAACACCACCAAGCCAAACTTCAGCTTCAGCTCTTTACACTATCAGGAATTTCCAGTACTCCATCACTTGGCAGATTGGGACAAACCTTCTCTCAAAGAGCGTTATTCATACTCTTAGAGTATTATGGTGCCACCCATGATAGTGACCTGTATGAAAAGGCTTTGTATTATCCTACTGCTGTTTTGTGTTGGCTATTTCTCTATTCCTCTTATACCACATATCAATATTTATAGCTAACATTTGATAATATTGGTAGCTTTTGGAAGGTAGATCAAAATTTTTGTCTGTTTACATTTCAAATCCTTTTTTGAATTATTCTGAAGCTATATGGGTAGACTGTATGCTGTGATTGAATTTGGTTATTCAATGTATACATTCACCTATTGTTTTTATTTTTACCCTTTGAATTTCACCATGTATGATACATACCATTTGTATTCAATTGAAAACAGTACAAAGACAAGATATTTTATGTCTTAACTAAATTTTTGTAAATATACGCTCATTCTAAATTTGATGCCTGCAACATGTCCCAAGAAAGGTGGGACAGGGGCATTTTTACCACTGTGTTACATCACCTTTCCTTTTAACAACACTCAGTAATCTTTTGGGAACTGAGGACACTAATTGTTGTAGTTTTGAAAGCGGAATTTTTTTCCATTCTTGCTTGATATAAAACTTCAGCTGCTCAACAGTCCGGGGTTTCCATTGTCGTATTTTGCGCTTCGTAATGTGCCACACATTTTCAATGGGAGACAGGTCTGGACTGCAGGCAGGCCAGTCTAGCACCCGCACTCTGACTACGAAGCCATGCTGTTGTAACACGTGCAGAATGTGGCTTGGCATTGTCTTGCTGAAATAAGCAGGGACGTCTTTGAAAAAGATGTTGTCTAGATGGCAGCATAAATTGCTCCAAAATGAATATGTACCCTTCAGCATTAAGGTGCCTTCACAGATGTGCAAGTTACCCATACCATAGGCACTAACACACCCCCATACCATGACAGACGCTGGCTTTTGAACCTTGTGTCGGTAACAATCGGGATGGTCCTTTCCCTTTTTGGCCCGGAGAACACAACGTCCATTATTTCCAAGAACAATTTGAAAGGTGGACTCATAAGACCACAGCACACGTTTCCACTTTGCGTCAGTCCATCTCAGATGAGCTCGAGCCCAGAGAAGTCGGCTGCGTTTCTGGATGTTGTTGATAGGCTTATGCTTTGTGTAGTAGAGTCTTAACTTCTGTTTGTAGATGCAGCGACGGACTGTCTTTACTGACAACGGTTTTCAGAATTCCAGAGCCCATGTGGTTATATTCATTACAGACGCATGTTGGTTTTAAATGCAGTGCCGTCTGAGGGATCGAAGGTCATGGGCATTCAATATTTGTTTTCGGCCTTGCCCTTTAGGCACAGAGATTGTAGATGGTGAAAAACCTAAATTCTTTGCAATCGTGCGTTGAGAAACGTTGTTCTTAAACTTTTGGACTATTTGCTTTTTTCACAAAGTGGCGAACCTCGACCCATCCTTGCTCGTAAACGCCCGAGCCTTCGTGGATGCTCTTTTTATACCCAGTCATGATGGCATCACCTGTTACCTATTCACCTGCTTACCTGTGGATTGTTCCAAACAAGTGTTTTTTGAACATTCCACAACCTTCCCAGTCTTATGTTGCTTTTATTTTTTTTCAGGCATCAAATTCGGAATTAGCGTATATTTACAAAAATCTATAAAGTTGATACAGTTAAACATTAAATATATTTTCTTTGTACTGTTTTCAATCAAGTAAAAATGTATTTACAAAACGCTGCTTTCTGTTTTTTTTTGTCCCAACTTTTTTGGAATTGGGGTTTGTAAGTCATACGGCCAGTTTCTGTGCTGTGGTAGTTTAGTGAGAGTGTCAGAGGCAGAGCAAGTGAAATTAGACTCAGGAGAAATCTCGCATTGCCTGAGACTGTAGTTTAAACTCTCAATTAGACATCAGTTGCTAACAAATTTTAGTCAATGTTAAGTCAATGGACAATTAATTTCCAGTATCCGGTGTTGCATGTTTGGGTTTTAACATGTAAGTTGCAACCAAAACCAAACTTAGGGTCCCCCTATACTCAGTACAGTATGCCAGGATCATATTTATGTTTTTACTGCATTGATACAAAATCTAGGTCAAGAAAGAATTGTTGCTGTTGATGATGAGTTGCAAGTAACGGTGTGCTTTATCTGAAGTCATGTTGATGATTAGTCCTAAAGGCTGCTGTGTGTTTAAAACTGGGACGGACAGTCCTGATTTTCTGCAGACTTTTGCCTTTCATATTCGAGCGTAGCTACCAGGTACCAACCCCCTATTTGTAGACCACATTTCCCATCATGTTTGCAGGCAAATTGCAAACAACAATGGCATCCCTCTTGGAAGATGATTACAGGTGATTATAGGTGAAACGACAGGTCCGTCAGTGCAGACAGTTCTGTGCAGACACGGAAAAACTACTGCTGAGCGAACTGCCTAGGTGGACGTCCACTCAGGGTCCGTTTTGGGTTAACTTCACCCCTCCCGTCTGTGCTCTCTCACTGGAGCCCAATTTGCGTCTTTTTAAATTGTGAAGTGGGCGGAGACAGGACCAAAGCTGGTGTTTATTACCCATTTAAGGCATCTCCTTAGGTAATAATAATAATAATAATACATTTTATTTATATAGCGCTTTTCAGGAACCCAAAGACGCAATTACATAGGTACAAAAAAACAAAAAACAAAAACAAAAGAAACAAAACAAAAACACATAATGAACACATTTCACGTAATAACACATAACAGAGCTTTGTAGGTGCTCTAGTTACAATAATCAGTGTTTAACAGTTAAAAGAACATGCAATTAAGGACCTCTTTCAGAATTAGTATTTTGCATTCTAACATATCCCTACTATCTACTACTGTTCTAACCCATGTCTACTTTTCTAACATTCCTGATTCAACTCATCTTTCATTGATTAGTTTAATCAGGTGTCATAGGGCGGGATTCAGAGATGGCCAACTTAAGTCATGCGCTTAAGTGCCTCTCCTGCACGGATGTAACGTGTGATGACTTACACTGTATTCTAACTTGTGTTGCGCAGGTGCTTATCTCAAAATGTGGGTGGTACAGGGCATGATGTTCTAAGTACCTGTTTCTCATAACTGCTCCCCCCCGGGTTGCCAGGTATCTACTAAAAATTTTGTGGGGTTAAGCATTTTCAACGCATTTGCCTTTTGGAAAATCCTGCCTTTGCGCATCGTAGTTGCTCTTGCATGACGGGGTATATGCACTGAACGTATTAATACATCACATTGATAAAATTATCATAGCTTCTATTGATGTCTGGGATATACTTGTCACACAATCAAAAGAAATAATCGCTGGACAGTGGTTGCACACAATATTACCAAGTAAACAAAAAAATCGTTAGATTTACTTAAAAAAATAATTTATTCATCATTTTTTCCCCCATTTAGCCTACCGAATAAAGTAATGTACGGTAACAATAGCCTATTTGCGACAACTTCAACTTCAACCAGTTGAAGTCACATATTAATAATAGCCCATTCCTTGCAACCACTGTCCAAAGATTTATTTTTTGAGTGCATCTGTCACATGCTGGAAGGATGTGGCCAGGAAGTAGAGAGATATTAACCTGGAGCACTGGTAGATCTACACTGCGGGGAGTTACTTTGCGCTTCCTAATAACTTTGGAGCAGCTGTGCTACAAAATCATCTCCCTGTCAAAGCGATTATGATCCAAACACTGTCTATCAATGAATCCATCTAATATTGGTCTGGTATTATATACCAGACAGTCAATCATAGCCTACTTTTACATTTTTTTTTAATTTTTTTATAACAGGTCTTTATAAAACATATAACATATATATAATATAATATATAACAGGTAGGCTAGAATCTCCACCCCGCGCACGTAATGACAGATTTACTTCAGATTTACGTATATACTGGAGAGACGCTTAATACAGCAGATAAGTCAAATGTTTGAATCACAAATAGCTTAAGCTACGCGAAATTTCAGGAGTAAGTCCCATTTGCACGTGTTTATCTCAACTCTGAATCTGGCACGTAGTGCTGCTGTAGAGCAAAAGCTTGCAGTACACTGGCCCTTCACAGATGAGATTAGACACTCTTTTGTTAATTGAATGATTAATTTGGATGATTACGGTACCGCAATGTGTCATTTATAGGGTGGTTTCAAAAGTTTTATATTAATGTCTGGGGCTGTAGGATGAAACTACAAGTTAAGAAAGGAACTAAGGAATGACTCATATCCTTAGTTATAACGGTCTTGTTTTTTTCCCTCTTTTTTTCTTCCAGCTCAGCAGGTGGCCTCGCCTTGTCTCCTCAAGGTTTCAGTACAGTGTTTATCCAATCACCTTCTCAGTGGGGAATGCTGAGGAGTGGAAGAAGCTCTTCAAGCCATGTGCTGCCCAGAGGCTCTTTCTCCCTGTAAGACTTACTCACTCAGTCAAACAGTGGTCATCTATCTCTCGCTCTCTCTCTCTCTCTCTCTCTCTCTCTCTTTTTATCTCTAAACGTACACACATTTATTTGTGAACTTACATACTTGTACTGAAGGGAGGAAAGGTACTCTGCGCACAATAACATTTTAATGACAAATTTGAACCTCTGCCCCAAAGTAATGCTTTAGGAATGATACTGAACACTTTCACGAAATATGATTTTATTTATTTGTTCTATTGCTCTATATTGGAAGTGCACGTTTAACCAGTTGCTGGGGTCACGGATAATCTTGGAATGAGGACAGAAATTTCTTCTGCTTCTTATTTTGATATTTTTATTCTAACAGGTTGAGCAACAGAGAAATGGATGAATTACTTTTGTTGGAAAAGAAATAATGATTTGGTGCCAATTAAATCTCGGTCAGGGAAGCCGGTCCGTGACTTTATTATGAGTAATGTCCCCCCCCCCCCCCCAATCTCGTCTCATTGCTTTGATGCTTGATTGTATCTCCTATTAATCATCTCTGTGTTTTGTGGAGGATTAAATGCATGAAGCACCTGCAATTATAGGTTGTTCCTTTTCATTTCTTCATTCTTTGGAAGGATAAATGGAGCGCACGGGTGCTCGGGAGATGTAGCTGGAAATAGAATTGTAAAATGTGTTCGTTTTCTGCTCGAGCGATGTATAACCGGGCTCCTACTCCCTTCTAATGCTCCTAATGCTAAACAAGGCATGAGGGGATTGTGACTTCTCTGAGGTTGGCTATTTTGTTATTTTGGCCTTTTTTACGATGACGCCTCTTAAAACTATCACGCATTGTTTTAGTTTTAAAACTTAAATGTTGAGGTTATGTGACGGCCTTTTTAGCTCATAACTTTGATTCAAGCATCAGATGTATAATATTTTGTGCATGGCACAGCTTTTTCCACATTGAGCATAAGATGAGCAGAGAACACAAGCTAGAGTCAAAAATTAAATTGCTTTTATTCTTGACCGACAGTCTTAAAAAGTCTTTTTCATTTAGAATTTATCTCGTGTTTTTTTTCCTTCTTTTTCTGTTTTTTCCCCCGAACAAAGAGGAACTAGGTCAATGCTCTGCAAAGCATTACATTGGCCTCTTCATAAGAAATTGTTCCACCCTTTCACTCGGTGATGCCTCTATCTTGAACCAGAATATTCTTGTATCACCAATTCCATGAAAATATTCGGTATATTACTTCCTTTTATCATTTTTAAGTTTGCTCATTCTGAATTGAATTTGTTTTAACTGAGCAAACAGTGGTAGCAGGCCAGCCAGGAGGGCACAGCTTTAAGCACAGCACATTTGCTTCCTGTTCTCTTAAGCTGGTCTTCCCAGAGGAGCCATGTTTATCTACAAGTCTGAGACTTGTTCTAGTGTATTTTTCTTTTTACTAATATTTTTGCTATGATTTCTGCTTACTATGTGTTGAGCCAGACAATTTATTTCAAAATGACTAAAGGTGTCGTGATAACAAACCACTTTTATTGAACACAGTTTGGATCACAACCCATTGCCACATTGCTAATATGAAATGCAACTGCTGTTGAGAATAGTTACAAATAAAATAATGAAAGCCATGTTTGTGGTTGAAGTGCTGAGAACGGAATGCTCTCCGGTTGTGACAACAGGTGATCCTGAGGGACGTGGACTCCCTTCTGTACGTGGACACGGATGTGCTCTTCCTCAGGCCCATGGACGATATCTGGAGCTTCCTGAAGGAGTTCAACAGCACCCAGCTGGCCGCCATGGCGCCCGAGCACGAGATACCCAAAATCAGCTGGTACAGTCGCTTTGCGCGACACCCCTTCTACGGGGTGACGGGGGTAAACTCGGGGGTGATGCTAATGAACCTCACACGGATACGCAGCACTCTCTTCAAGGTGGGTGGACACCAACATCAGCCGTGTCCGTCCTCATCCGTTCTGCTGTCTGCTTCTCTGTTTTCCGCTGATTGATGACCAGTCAGGAGCTGCCGAAATGATGCGTTGTTCTAAAATAGCGGAGAGCTGTCATTATGTCACGGTGACCTGTTTCTGAGCGATAGCTGTGGTGTTTGAGTCTTAATTTTTCACCTGAGGGGTGTCACTAATAATCGCATTTCTCACCAGACACTTTGGTTGGGTCGCATTCAAATTCAAATAAAAGCCATTTGAAAACCTGGTACTGAATTTTGATGCTTTTGGTTTTATAGACCAGCTGAGAGTGATTTGTTATTGACATTCTATAAGTATACAAATACAGAAGGTGGGAAAACTGTGGGAGGTTACTGTACTTCAACAATATACTACATCAAAATTAGTTGTTTTTTTTCAGAACTCTCAGCCTATTTTATTTTTTTTACCGTTTTGAAACTACCTAAAAGTGGAGAATAACATCTTTTTGACAGACAATGACGGAAGCCTTTTAATCTCGGAATAATGGCATTTAAAAGCAGTTCTTGATCTTTCAGAACAACATGATCTCTACTGGTCTGTCATGGGAGGATCTCCTTCACCCACTCTACCAGAAGTACAGAAACCACATCACCTGGGGCGACCAGGACCTGCTCAACATCATCTTCCATTACAACCCTGGTACAGTACATGCCGTGAAGGGTTGAATGAAAAGGAGCACCTGCTATTATTTAAGGACATTTTTAAAGCACAGAGGGGCTTTGGTGAACATCAGACAGTGTGAACAAGAAATTATCAGTATGCAAATGCCTATACAGTAGAAACTCTGAGATACAAACACCTTGGGAATAGGGGTCATTTAGACCTTTGAAAGTGAAGTCAAAATGCATTGATCTTAATATGAATGTTAGATTGTTTACTTTTATTACTTTTGCCTTATTTTTTTAAACAGGCTCTCATTCTGAAATATTAGTTTATGTTAATGTCCAGTAATAAAACAAGTGGTAAGTGGAATCTCATATTAACTCACCCCCTGGTAACTCACCAATGCATATAATTCACGCTTGTGGAGTTTTCTCCCAATTAACAGAAATGCTCCAACGTTGAAGAGTGGGCATGATGTAATTAACACATGCACGCACCATAACAATAACCAGTTTGTAGTTGATAGCTGCTAGCAAGAAAACCAAAAGCTGTCCGTCCTGTGATAATGTGTGTCTTAGGCTGCTGAATGCCACATCCTGTTAGGGCACTGTTATAGTGCATGGATGGGCCCCAAGGTCAGGTATCAAATCCGGACTGTGTCACTACCGACTGTGGCCGGCAGCTCCATGAGGCGATGCACAATTGGCTCTAGCGTTGCCCTGGGATGGGATGGTTAGAGTCAGCCAGAATGCTAATGCATTTGGCCCCATGGTAACAACATTTGAATCTATGTATTTTATCCAAGGTGTTGAAAAGGTGCAATTGCGAATGCTACTTCTGGGTTCGTCCGCTGTTCGGCTAACCAGTCAATGTTGTTTGAGAGATCCTTTGTTTCTCAGGTTCATTTAAATTTAAGGAATGTTGATTGTTGTGGAAGTTGCAACTTTGCAACTTTTAGGCTTGCGAATGATACACTGTGGGCTCAGCTGGCTGCCAGTCTGAGAGAGCTCAGCTTAAGTGACTGGACCTCGATATTATTTTTATATTGGCACCAGGAGGAGAATGGCAGTACTCCTATACAGAGGATTGCTCTTTTCTCCAGATGGCAGAAGAGTGACACAACATGACGGCCAGGTTGCCTGTGAGACTGTTTATGATGCTGCACTTACTGACTTGAATATATTTGAATGATGGATGCTGAATAGAATATCCATATTCATGCATTTTCTGAGAGAAGTCTTTTGAAATTAAACACGGCTCACCCAAAATAGTAAATCGATGCACCAGAAGCCAGTGCTTTGGTGAAATTTCATGCTTCTCCAGGGAAGTGAGCGTTTTCACACTCTGCAACTACAATGACAGATAAAGGCAGGTGTCGCATGCAAAAATGGGTATTAAATATTCAGAGGCAGGACAGGTTTTTGGTAGTGGTGTTATTGTTTTGACAACAGTAATGGGAAAAAAATAAAAATTCAAGACGTATTCCCACAAGTACGCACAAAGAGAGAGGGGAAACGTAGGGAACCGTTCAAAAGCCGTGGTAGCTGAGTATGCGCACATTTAATTAGTACATTTTCATATGATGTAAATGATGTTCTTATGTTTGCAGAGCAACGAAGCATTGTTAGCAAAATGCTGTACCAAATTTTGATTAACCTTTATTGTTATGTTATCCTAGAGTGCCTCTATACCTTCCCATGCCAGTGGAACTACAGACCCGACCACTGCATGTATGGCAGCAACTGCAAGGGGGCGGAGGAAGAGGGTGTGGCTATTCTTCACGGCAACCGAGGAGTGTATCACGATGATAAGCAGCCTGCCTTCAAAGCCGTGTATGATGCGATACGTGATGTAAGTAAACCATATTTATCTGAAGGGTGAGGAGGACCTCCTATGGAAAAGGGATATGCTTATACAGTACAGACTTAGACTTTTTTTCATTAAATACATTTTGCTCCTAAGTTGGTCAGTGTACAACAGGTTTGGGGTAAATTCCAGTTCAGTTCAGTCAATTAGCAAAATTAATAGCAATTTTAAAAATGCCAAAAATGTTCTGTGAGGGAAATTGCTTGTGAGTACATCAATGATGTGAACATGCTGCCGTGTCTTTGCTATTTACATAGGCTTGGGTGACACAACAGTAATTTGAAGGGAAATGTATGCAGTGCCAAAATAATGTATTATACCAAATAATGGTTAAAAATAAACGCTCAACATAGTGTGAAGCAAAAACTGAAAACTATCACACCTTTATTCATAATCAAACCCTGTCTACTGCAACTTAAGAAAGGCCTCTAGTTGGCAGTGAAATTCCTATTGAGGCCAGTCAGGCCACTATTAGTCTCAGCCTCAGCCGCTTTGACGCACTTTGGCTAGCAGCACTGTCAATCACAGGAGTGTGTGCGTATTTCTGGGACGACGCGGTGCATTGGGTTTTATTAGTCCGCCGCGAAACAAGTTGTGCTAACTAATCGGTAGCTAGCAAATCCATCAAGAACAATGAGTGTTTCGGACCAAGACTAAGAGCTTAACGCTGGATTGAAGAAAGTTTTTGAAGTTCACAACATTTCTTCGGTGTGATGGACTGTTTTACTGGAGATCACCGTGCCATTTGTGTAAATCCCATTTTTTTCACGTGGGTCTGTTCTTCTTGTAGCGCTGTTTCTGAATCGACTGTAGACGGTCTGCGGTTGGTTATATTGCATGTCAATCAAATGCGCCATCTTGTCAAAGTGGCCGGCTTTTTATCGCGTTAGGCAAGTCTATGGACCAGACTTTAGCTGTGTCCCAAACCGCATACTTCCATGCTTCGAGCACGCGCATTCATGTGAGTCCATAGCAAAGTACGGTAGTGCGGAGCACGGGAGTATGCGATTTGGGACACAGCCTTTGTGTTTATCATAAAGTCTGGCATTCACGAGTTGAGGCCACTATTAGCTGAAGATAAAAATAATTGTTACATTTTTATGAAAGTGTGAACATTGTGAGTTTCATGCCTCTAATGGGATGGAGAATCATATGCCTTATGCATTTTGTTTCTGCATCGCTCCCATTTCTTTTTCCAAGTACTAGTTTCACTGAGTCTTCAAATGAGTTGTTTCAGACTGCATAATCATAGAGCTACGTCATTTTACACATGTGCCTAAAAACAGGTTGGTATTACATTTTGTATATTACATTTTAAGCATTTGGCAGACATTGTTATCCAAAGCAATTTACATAGATTACACTTTCACATACAATCCATTTATACAGCTGGATATTTAGTGAAGCATTTCAGATTAAATACCTCAAGGGTACAACAGCAGCAAACCAGCTGGGAAATAAAGCCACAAAATTTCAACAACTTATTGTTACAAACCCAGTTATCTAGCCATTATGCTATCCTGCCACTCATTGTTTATTACTCATCAGAACCAAGCTCCATCTGCTGGTCAGATGATGAGAAATCAATACTCCATCATATAAAATCACACGTGGACTCACAAACAATCTTAGTCTTGCTTTGTCTATTAGTTTACTCTATTTAGTTATTCCTGTATACTGTTATGCACCTTATCTAGCCATATGTGAATCTATGAAAAAAATGTTCACACCCTAATTTATAATATATTTCCCTAATTTTCAGTATCCCTTTGAAGACAACATATTCCAGTCTTTGTTCTATCCACTCCAGACAAAATTCTTGGACACAGTCAACACATTGTGTGGCAGGATACCCCAAGTGTTCCTCAAACAAGTGGAAAAGACCATGAAGACGCTGTACGAACAGAGAGTGATCGTTCGTGTGAAACGGCCTCACCAATAATGTTTGTGGATGGGGAAAAAATATTAACTTATCTGAACTGTTCGCTCTATGCATTTTTAACTGGGAGGTGCATACGAGGACAGACAGAATGGAATATGAATTCTTGGTCTGTGACATTACAGCTGAATCTTTCCAAGGAGGATGTGCAATGTAAAGAAGTAATGCTCCTTATGTGGACAGGCTGCATCCTGATAATGTGGCCTCGTGTTCGTGTTCGGAGGCTTGGAAAGGATGGAACGGATCTCCATCTCTCAGCATCAGGAAGAATCTGCAGAATGTATACTGCAGGAGGCTCGACACCCAGATTTTAGGTTCTCAGAGAATAACATACAACTGAGCATTTCCACCAACGGTCCACCCCACAAGAATGACTACAGCAAGGGAAAAACCTGTCAGGAACATGTTTCCACTTTTGAGAATTGTTGAACATTTTTAAAAACCCTGCTTAAAAACATGGCTTTTCAAAAACTCACTTGTTCCTGATGTTCACAGTCAACATGGTATTACATCAGAGTAACATTTTACAGTGCTGGTCATCTCTGTTGTTATAAAAGCTTCCATTACCAAACTTTCACAAACCTGCGTAATGGGATTAATGTGAAATGGAGTATGAAATGTTAAATTAATATTACTCAGAAAGCCATTGCTTGAATCTGTTTTTGAATAAAAGGCAAAACTAGCCAAAGAGGTAACACTGCCAACGGTGTCGGGTAATATGTATTCAACAAATGGCACACTTCTCAGTACAATGGAGCCTTTTAAAGATATTGAAATGCATAGTTTCCTTACATTAACTGAACACTGCTCACTGTGTAACTAAAAATGGTGATTGTTACGTTATGCTGCATTAGTATATGGATTCTTCCCTGTCATTTACATTTAAAAGCGTAGAACAGACCGCGGCTATCGGTTTCACTTCACTTTCACAGCATTCTAACAGTATTTTTAAAAGATTGTTCTCCAACTCCAAGGTGTCAGGTCAGAATTGATGTCTGGCCTCAAAGTGATTTTTCTTGTCCCAGTTAAAGCTGCAGGAGCTGTTATTCTGTAATGTGTATGATTTAAGCAATGTGCCACAAGGCATCCTCAGAAGAACTTTCGCTAAGAGGTTTTAAATGAGCCCCCTCTTTGCCTGGAGGAGTCTGTGATTGATGTCTTTATGTCCAACAGAGTTGATGTCTGCATTTCTCATGTATAGCTTTAGGAGGCATCCATTGAGACGAAGCTTCATTAAGTCTATCAAAAGTGTTACCATGCGACAAGGGCTTGTACAGTATAGCAGTATCTCCCAACGAGTATGTGAATTCAGTCAACAAATCACATACTCACTGTAAATGTGGATTTGTGTGTTGGTGTGGTAAGGGGGTGTATGGTGAGACGAGAGGATCCACTGTCATAACAGTGGCCTAAAGGCCAGCAACAGTATTATATACACTTTTAAATTCATTATCCAATAAACAGTTTATCTGTGCACTTTATATCATTCCCTGCTTTTGGTTATTGCAGTACCACATTCGGAGCAGAATTCACCTGCAGCTCAGAGTTTTGGTACGTCTAATTTAACTGCACTCTTTAATTTTGGAAATGTATGGCCAAATACTAGAAAAGGAAACCCAGGGTTCTGTGACTTTCTGATCAAGAACTTGTGTTAACTATGATATGTGTAATAACCTCAAAATATTGTGTATATGTTCACAGTTCACATTTGGAAGTCTCTGCACACACAGTAGTTCTTTAGTACAATTGTGCAGACTGAAACACGCACCTGACGTGTAAATGTGACACAGATATTTATAACAGAAGTGTACAGCAAATGATCAGAATGATGTTTGAACTTTCAAACCCAAATTATTTTGTGGTTGAGAAGTATAGCATTGCTGCGGTCATCTTCTAAACTTTGAAACTGAAGACATGTCTCCAGATTGTACTTCCATGTTACAATGTTTACTTTTTCTGTCAAAATAAGGAAATGCACTTAAGGTTAATAACTTCCAAAGCAAATGAATGTTATCTTTCTGTGTCACGATTGCTTTTGTTCACATTTTTTGAAGAAAAAAAAAAGAAGTTTTTGCATTGCTATATTGTTGCATGAAGACTAATAAATGAACACGAAACATTGATCGTCATTTATGTTTTCACCACAGACACGGTGCATGCATACAATTTAAGTGTCCATACATCAGTTTTCTACTTCAACTGAAGGATAATCTGAATATAATAAAATGAGGGAGATTATATATTAACATTCTGATTTGCTGAAAGGTCATAATGATTTGTAGTAGCATCAACTGCAGTGTCTTTACAGTATTTAATATCTCAAGGTATCTTATTCTCAGTAGAATTATGATTGCCACCAAATATATATATTTTTAATCTGGTGTTGCAAAGCCTTTAATGGTTAATATGCATGACCATCAGCATGATTCATAGTATTTTAAAATATATATATAAATATTTACATTATTTAATGTATTCATTTATGTATTTACTTAATTTCTTTTCTTTTTTTGGGGGGGGTAATATGAGGGTCAGCCTTTCAATTGTATCTACTTTATTTTATTTGTTATTTTTACTAGATTTACTAGGTGTTGTGGAATATCAAACCATTCGTATTTTGCCATTTGTTTTGTTTTTTAACAGAACGCCATGCATGTGAGATATTTTGTATTTTGTAGCAAACCTATTTACTAAACTGCAAAATAATTTCAAGATTCGAACAAAAATAGATGCCCCCCACAAAAATTATTTAGCAAATAATTCCAGAATTTTTAAATTTCAAAAAGGTTTCAAAGTCTGTAAGGCCACCTTGCTTTTTACCATTATTATAATTGTAAAAAGTAATAAACTGCTCTGATATGTTTTGGTGAGTCACAACAGTCCGTTCAAAATACTTTTAAAATACTATAATAATTATTTGCATTGTCATATAACCCATGCATTAAAGTATTTGCATTACGTTTAGAATTATCATACAACCCGCATGATACGCTGAGCAATGAATTAGGTTTCAAATATAACTCAATAAATTCTCAGTGGTTGTTGAATTACATAAATAAACAGACCGTTTGTTGTAGCGAAGATGAACTTGGGTGATCTGAGCATGCTCAGTCAGCCTGCAACCAGGCAGTGACATCACGGGCGCCATATTGAAGTGCTGAATTTTTTTTGTGTCTCGAACGGTGCTGCCAGCTTTCTGTTTCCTGTTGGACTCCGGAGGAGATGGACAGAGAAAACACCACAAACATGGAAATCGACACGCTTTTGGAGGCTCTGAAAGGTTGATAGACGTGCTTTGGTCGTTAACTAGTACTAAGGGAAAGTGAGAGTTTGCGTTGTATGAAATTGTTCAGAATTTCAATGCAGTTGCTAACGTTAGACGAATGTAGTTGCTAGCTAGCTGGCTAACTAAGGTGTTGAATGCTTCTCTGTTAGCAAGCTAGCTAGCTATCTATCTAGCTAACAGTAACGAAGGTACATGTAATTAAATTTATCATCCGAGTTCTAAAAAAACTGTTAGTGATTACCCACGAGGATGCGAGTTATTTTAAGTTAGGGTATCACGATCTGCCCCTTAACCATGAAGCCGGTAACGTTCGCTAACATTGCCTTGCTAGCAGTATTTCTTACTCGCTAACGAACGTTAGCTCAGTGATGTTAGCAAAATGAGCCTGTTAGCTTCCTAGCTAACGTTAGCTGGATGGCTAACTGTTAGCTAGGTACATGGCATGATAAAACTGGCTAACATTATCAGTGCTAATGGTAGCCAGTTGGCTAGCTATTTGTAGGCTTTCCCCCAAAACTCGCTGATCGGGTACGTTAACCATGTAGCCAATTAAATCGCTTTTGATCGACGTGAAGTCGGAAAATTGAGGAACGTTGGGTAGGTAATATTATACATTTTATTAGTAACTTACTGGCTAACCTGATAGTTTGTAATTAACTTGCTAGTTGGCTATATAGCTAGCTAATGTTTCCGTCTTTACTTAGCTAGCTGGCTAGCTAACTTTTTTTATTTTTTTCCCACTGCAGACGATGTAGACAGGATTGAGCTAGCTTACGTAAAACTGTATGGTGCCTACGTTTTTTTCTCCAAATTATTGCTTAATCATTGAATATGACCATTTATTATACTGCAGATTTCGAGAAGAAAGGGAAGAAGGACGTGTGCCCCGTTTTGGACCAGTTTCTGGGCCATGTTGCGAAGTCTGGAGAGACTATGTAAGTATTTAGCTAGCTAGCTAGTCGCTAGGCCTGTGTACGTCTCCAGCGTAGGGAACGGAACACGGTCTTCTGGCTCTACGGCTAGCTTGTGAGTATGCATGCTCATTATTTGCAATAGTCGATGGCACTTGTGCACATTGGTTCCTAAGCATTTTATAAAATGCATGTTTTTATGTGTATAATTATGCAATCATACACACAAGAATGTGAGACTCACGACGGAAGCACACACACACCTGTAACAAGCTTGCTTTTATTTTTAACGGGCAACCAAGAAAAAGTTGACCAGCTCACATAGTTAATGACTTGATTGGGCACTATTGCTAGTTTGTGTTATTGTTGATTGTTAGCTGTAACTTTGCACTTGGCTAATGCCTTATTGTATGCTTGGTCTCTGATTGTAAATATGTTAGATGACTAATCATTTGTGCTGTCCCTCTTTTTAGTGAAACTATAAAATAGCAAGTTGATGTCGTATTGTCATTGGTTGTCATTACTTTTCTACGAATTATAAACCGAAACGACAACCTCCACTATGAACCTATGGTCAAGTGTTTCTGTGTTTTTGCGAAGATTTCCTTATGTAGATGGAAATTGGAATGTACCAAAATGGTCAGATGTTGTTGTAACTCAAGTGTTGCTTGTTGAAGTATTGGAAAATACTTGCATTTCTTGGCGAAGTTGTTGGCTAAATCATACTAGCTGTCTTTCATGACCACGGCTGGTTTATGGCTTCTTTTTTAAACGTAACCTCCACTACGCTGAATAGTCATACATGTCTTTTAATGACTGTCATAGTCCACCTGAAATCTACAGATTTTTATTCATCTATTTTAAATATTTATTTTATGAATATTTAGGGCCTATGTGATCCATGTAAATTATGTGGCTGGATGCAGTCAGCATTTATATATTAGCCTTGTGTGGGACACCCAGTTTAACATCTTAATTTGGTTTCATTTTCAAATACTTGGCTTTTTCTCCAGAAGATAACGGATGCAATTTAAGTCCTTTAAGCTAAACCGTTACCTCAACTATTTAAAATATCTCAAGTCTTTAAAAAGTAGTGTCACTTGGCCCCATGAGGCATGCCACACAGCCTTTCCACATTCTGCCGGATTCACACATTCAGATGTAAGAGCTTGTCTGAAGCTTACTCTGGCTCGTGGTGGAGTTGATTACCCAAGTTGCTATGCTAATGTAATTTTAACACCTCTTTGAGCTATATATTTATGTAACGCAGTGTCTGCATATCAGTCTAATGCTCTGCTTTAAAAGCAAAGTTTCAAAGAAAGTGAAGTGAACCAAAGTAAATGGGTTTACGGTGTGAACCTTTTTTTCATATATTTTTTAACCTGTTGAGGCAAATGCATTTAGCATAGTTTATTTTTCTGTTAATATTCCCATATATTATTTTGTCCATTCACTGGTCTTCACTCAGATGAAGGAAGTGGAACTGCCAGATTGGTCATAAGAATCTGGCTGACATTCTTGCCCTTAACGCTTGAGTCACAGCTTATGTCAACCCAGACCATGTTATTTTCACGATTAGTAAGGCAAACTCAGCATTTCTGTTTTGCAGGTGGTACTATTATTGCAACTCCGTTTCTCTGAAAGGAAATTGATATTCATTTGTTTACTTTCAGGCTGTTGACCCACATTTTTAACTCAATATTTCACTACCTTTGAATTTAAGCCGAGCCATAGGATATGGGTTAAGCTACAAAATGTATTTGGATAGTTTAGCCCTATTCCACTTGCAGTTCATTAAGTCAAAATATCATGTCCTGGGTAAATATTGCATGTCCAGATATTTATATATTTTTTCTTCCCATGAACCAGAAATGTTGTTGCGTTTCTTGATACAATTTGTTGATTTCTTGTTTTCCCATCATGGGTCTTCATTACCTTTTACAATATGAGGCAACCTGTTTGGTTACCTGCCCAAGTGGCCGCTAGAGTAGAGAAACTTACCAGCCACAATCAAAATTTTACCAGAATTTGGCTTGTGGCGGATGTTAATTTCACACCCTAGACATGACCAGTGTTTTTATTGTTTTGATTTGTCATTAGTGGCAGTTCAACAGTGTTTTAATCTGTCTTTAACTCTTTATATAGCACATATAGAAAAACATTCATTCTTTAATTGCCCATAATGGTAAATTGCAGGAACATAACAACTGTATACAAGACATCAATATGTTACGCTTCAAATTAGCAGTGCAAATCTCAGTTTAAATTCATATCATCATACAATATTTTTTTATTTTTAATTGAGAAAGTGTGTAAATCACTAATAAGAGAACAAAAACAACAAACGGGGTGCGTGCGTGCATGCGCGTCAGATCTAGCATGTCTGCTGGCCACTTTTCGTCCCCCACCACAACAAAGTTGTGGAGGGGGACTCTAATTTGATCCCTGTGTGTGTGTCTGTCTGTCACACACATGTATGTACCAGAGCCCACCACCAGAGGGGCGCTATTACAATACATTTCCCCATAGCCAAGTACATTTTGCTTTGTACATAAAAACTATGCTTGATGTCTCCGCAAAGTGGCATTTCTACTCAGCAGATCGTCGACTTTCTAAATCCACAGAGTTCAGAGCTTAAGGTGTTTAGTAGCTCTTTGTGGAAAATGTAGAATGTATATGCTTTTTTCCTTTAAAGGCATACTATGTAGTATATGGCTGTGGCTCAGGAGGTAGAGCGGGGCGTCCGCTGATCGCAGGGTTGGCGGTTCGATCCCCGGCTCCTCCTGTCCACATGTCGAAGTGTCCTTGGGCAAGACACTGAACCCCAAATTGCTCCCAATGAGTAGGCTAGCACCTTGCATGGCAGCTGCCGCCATTGGTGTGTGAATGTGTGTGTGAACGGGTGAGTGAGAGGCCATTGTAAAGCGCTTTGGATAAAAGCGCTATATAAGCGCAGTCCATTTACCATCTATTCTCGTTAATGTGATGGTTATATAAGACAAAGATTTTCTGGTTTTTAAACCAGAAAGATTTCCACCATCAATATGCTAATGAATTAAATGGAGGTGGCCATCAGGTATATTGTGATACAAATGTTCAAGAGAAATGTAAATTACATCCTTGCACCAGCAACAGAACAAGAGCTGCTTTTCCTCGTCATAAGTTAGTCGAGGGAAATCCTTTTTCCACTCTGGATTGTACCTGTAAATCTTCTCTCTTGTTTCGCCCTTTTCATTTGGCAGTGATTCCTCGCGGGCTCGTTTGGGGGTTTGGTTTTGCACTTCTCCTTCTTTACTTTAAGACTTGAAAATACCTCTTCGTTTTGTCGTCATCAATGTGTCCCAGATATATAGCTAGCTCGCTTGACTCGATGAGGAAAAGGGGATTGTTCGCTAGGAATTGTGGGATTTGGTGTTGGATGTATGGACTCTACGCAGACATGGTTTTTAATCGCACGATAGACCACAACTACCAAATAGAATAGCGAGGCGCATCGATTCACTTCACACAAACCCTCACTTCACACGCAAAATAAAAAAGTTTTTTTCTCACACACAGGCTATCGCACGGGTGCTACTGCAGAAAATTAATTTATTGCACAGACCGATTTTTCATATCAATCTACACTCAATAACCCATAATGACGAAGTGAAAACATGTTTTTAGAAATTTTTGCAAATGCATTAAAAATCAAAAACTTAAATCTCCCATGTACATAAGTATTCATACCCTTTGCTTTATTGTATTTTTAAAGTTTCATATTTCATCACATGTTCTTTGCATGCTCTCTGCATTTGAATGGATCTTTATGGGAATTGGGGGGTGAGACTAGATTCAGCTGTAAATTACACTGGTACAGTATGGAACATATCATTGGCTAATTGGCTGTAAGTTATCAAGGTTCTGCGCTATCGAACAGGCCCCAAACCATCACTCTGCTGCCAGATATGAAGTAGATGTGGATGGATCACTGCAAGGGTTATTTCTCCTGACTAATTTTACTATAGAACTCTATGGGGGAAAAAAGTCAGAAGAAACCCTTAAAGTGATCCATCCACATCTACTCCATATCTGGCCGTAGTGATGGCTTGGGGCTCGTTTGACACCTTATACCCTTGATGACTTACAGCCATTTCGCCAGTCATGTGTTCTATACTGTACCCGTGTAATTTACAGCTGAATCTAGTCTCACCCCCCCAATTCCCATAGAGATCCATTCAAATGCAGAGAGGTTATAGTAAGTATCGCTAGTAACGGTACCTGGAAATAATATATTGAGTCTTTTGATGTTGATGGGTCACAGACTTCAGGAAGTAACAGCATGCAAAGCATATGCGGCCATATATGAAATATGATACATTATAAATACATTAAAGCAAAGGGTATGGATACTTATGTACATGAGAGATTTTGTACATTAGCAAAAATTTCTAAAAACATGTTTTCACTGTCATGATGGGTTATTGAGTGTAGATTGTTGGGAAAAAATGGCAATTTTATCCATTTAAAATGAAATCTACAACACAAAGTGTGCAAAAGGTGAAGGGGTATAAATACATTTGAGCACCACTGTGTGTGTGTGTGTATATATATATATATATATATATATATATACATATATACACACACACACTAGGGGTGGGACAATGCACCGATGCATCGATCTGAATGTGTAAATACAACTGCATCGATCTGTAAGATTAGAATCGATAAGCATCGATTAATATCGCATTTTAAATGAATGTGCACATGTATTCATTTATTCAAAAAAAATATTAATTTCATTATTTAAAATATATATTTCTGAGACACGACTACTTTTAAAACTGTTTTGACCAGCGTCAATCCATGTTTCTGCTCCAACCCCCACGTAAGCGTGAGTTGAAAGCAGGGACAGGCGGGAATCAAGCGACAATGAGACGGACAGAGCGAAATGGCTAGCTGCGTGCTCGCTGAGTGTGACAAAAGAGACAGAAACTTAGGAATGTTCCGAACAGAAAATCAGTGGTATGGAAGCATTTCAGGTTTAGAAAGAAGGAGGGTGTACTTGACAAAACCGCTGCAATATGCAAGATCTGCCAAGTAGAAATCGGATACACAGGCAACACCACAAAAATGATAAACCATTTGAGCCGACGACACACCATTGACGTGAAGGACAGCAAGTGGGTTAGCAAGCTAAACTCGGGAGTAATTGACACTTGCCCTGAGTTTCCTGGAGAAATGGCCAAACAGTTCTATTTTTTTGTATAATTGTTTTTATACACATACTGTGTCCAGACAGTTAATTGTAAAGTGCTTTCTGATATTTAAATTTAAACCATTTTATTTTTACAAAAAAACGCACGCATACAAATTTGTTTCTATTTCCAATGTCTTACGTTTAATTAATTATTACTACGTGAACTGTCCGATTCACTTAATGAATGTCGTGGAACCTAGCTACACCATACCATGCAGAAAACATTTTAGTGAAAAATGTATACCTGCTCTGTATGAAGAGGTGAAGAAAACTGTTCGACTCCTTGCAAAACGCTACGAGAGTAGCTTTAACTGCGGATGGATGGGCATCTTGATCGTACGAAGATTTAGGAAAGTACTATGCATGACACTAACCTATAGGCTATTTCATTTTTCTTGGCCCAGTTTAGTAATTGTTATACATTTTGCCATTTTAATTTTGTAAATAAAGGAAATGTATTAGGGTACCATGTCTGACGACACTGTTTGAAAAACAATAACCTAAATAGGGCAACTTTAGAAAATACAGTTAGTCATGTTTATTGCTGCATTATTTGCTGCAGACAGCTGCAAAATATATGGCATGCCTTAACAATAAACATAATACTGTGAACTTGGCGTAAGGTTCTAATTGAATATTTAATTACTGCTGAATGTATCGGTATCAAATCACATTAGCATACCTATTACATTTTTTTAAAGTATCAAAATTAATCGAACTGAATCTTATTGAATCGTGGTAAGATGTTATGATGCATCGAACCTTTGCCTAAAGAATCGTAATCGAATCGTTATGGGATTGAATCGTCCCACCCCTAATATACACACAAACAAACACACGTACAGTGCAGTCCAAACGTGTTAGGACAGTGACACATATTTTGTTGTTTTAGCTCTACTCCAGTGCATTGGATGTGAAATGGAACAGTGACTATGTGGTTAAAGTGCAGACTTTCAGCTTTAATTTGAGAGTTTTTACATCCATATTGGGTGAACGGTGTATCAATTTTAGCCATTTTTCTACATAGTCTCCCCATTTTAGGGCACTAAGAGTAATTGGACAAATTAACATTACATTACATTTATTTGGCATCCAAAGAACAATACAATTAGTGCAATGCCATAGGAACACACACAACATCACACAGCAAATCAACAAGCAACATCACTTCACAACGTAGCTAGCAATAGTAGTAGTATACAGTCAACTATACAACACAATACTTCTAAGCTATGAATAGCAAAAGAAAAAAAAAAAAAAAAAAAATAGAAAATAGAATATATATATATATTATATTTATATTTAGTAGTAGTCAGTGTGAGTCTGAAAAGTGTGTTTTTCACCACGGAGACAAAACAGACAGCGTTTCAGCAGAGCGCAACGGAGTGGGGGTTCATTTTCCACCATGGGGAGGGAGCTAGAGTGAGAAGCTCCGCAGTCGGGAGCGAGTGCCGTTGTTGACACGGAGGGAAGAAGTGCAAAGTCGCCCTGCACAGAGCAGAAGTGGTCGGAGCAGAGTGTAGTTGCTGGCTCAAGTCTGTAGGGTAGGAGGGGGCTGACCTTTTGGGCTGCAGTAGGCCAGGGGTCAGAACTTTGAACCTGATCCTGGCCACGACTGGAAGCCAGTGGAGTGACCTCAGCAGGGGGGTGACGTGTGTGAACTTCGGGAGGTTGAACACAAGCCGAGCAGCCGCGTTCTGGACCAGTTGAAGGGGCAGAATGGCGCAGGCTGGCAGGCTTGCGAAAAGGGATTTGCAGTAGTCCAGGCGTGAGGTGACCATGGTCTGGACAAGGAGCTGGGCAGAGTAGGTGGTCAGGTACGGCCGAATCCTCCTAATGTTGTACAGGAGGAACCTGCAGGACCGTGTCGTTGCCCTGATGTGCTCTCTGAAGTCCAGGTCCAGGACCACCCCCAGGCTTTATTAAACGTAAATAAAGTAATAATAATAATAATAATAATGCATTTTATTTATAAGGCGCCTTTCAAGGCACTCAAGGTCGCCGTACAACAATACAAGATAAAAAACACAAAACAAAAAGTCATCGTATTTAATATTTGGTTGCATATCCTTTGCATGCCATGACTTACTGATTTTTGTGACCCAACAACATAATAAAACGCATTTTCAGGTACTCTTACAAGCAATACTATAACCTCTGCATTTCAATGGGTCTCTATGGGAATTGGGGGTGGGACTAGATTAAGCTGTAAATTACATGGGATAGTATGGAACACATAATTGGCTAAATTGCTGTAAGTCATCAAGGGTCTGAGGTATCAAACAAGCCTCAAACCATCACTATGCTGCCAGATATGTAGTAGATATCTGGGTCACTTTAAGGGTTGTTTCTCCTGACTTATTTTTCCATAGAGTTCAATTTGAAAATAAGTCGGGAGAAACAACCCTTAAAGTGATCCATCCATATCTGGCAGCAGATGAGGTGTGAGGCTAATTTGAGTATTCAAGTTTGTTAATTTGACCAATTACTTTTTGGCGCCATAAAATGGTGTGTGTGGGGGGGACTGAAGCGTAAAAATTAGGGATGTTAACGGTTAATCGATGATCGCTAAGAACTTGATTGCTACACAGTTCACCTGCTATGGATGTAAAAACCCTCAAATTAAAGCTGAAAGTCTGCACTTTAACCTCAGTCACTGTTCCATTTCAAATCCAATGTGCTGGAGTACATAGCCATTTTCTTCCATATCGGATGAACCGTTTAGAAATTCTAGAACCTTTTGTACATAGCCCTCCCCGTTTTCAGGCATCAAAAATATTGGACAGTTTAACACAATGTAGAATAAAGTAATCATTTTTAATATTTGGTCACATATTCTTTGCATGCCATGACTTCCTGATGTCTGTGACCCAACAAAATCTTATTTTCTGATACTCTTACAAGCGATACTATAACTTCTCTGCATTTGAATGGATCTCTATGGGAATTTGGAGTGGGACTAGATTTAGCTGTAAATTATGCTGGAACAGTATGGAACACATGTTTTGCAAAATGGCTGTAAGTCATCAAGGGTCTGAGGCAGGGTACAAAAAAAAAGGGGCGGAAACTATGTATAAAAGGGTTCACCCAATATGGATGCAAAAATTCTCAAATTAAAGCTGAAAGTCTGCACTTTAACCTCATAGTTTCATTTGAAATCAAATGTTCTGAAGTATTATTTACAACAAAAAATGTCAGTGTCCGAATAGTTTCCGTCCCCAATGATTCGGCATGTAGCCTACGCAAGTGTAAAAGTGCGTTAAAAGTGCGTGACGTTTCATAAACTTTTATAATAATAATAATACATTTTATTTATAATGCACTTTACATTAAAAGAAATCTCAAAGTGCTACAGGGTTAAAAACATAATACATAATAAAATACATAATAAAAACAGACAACAAAGGAAAGTCAATCAGGCAAATGCCTTTTTGAAAAGGTGGGTTTTAAAGTCCCGTTTAAAAGCATCCACAGTCTGTGGAGCCCTCAGGTAGTCTGGGAGGGCATTCCACAGACTGGGAGCAGCAGAGCAGAAAGCCCGATCCCCCATGGTGCAGAGCTTGGTCCTGTGGGGTTTTAGGAGGTAAGTGCCTGCAGAGGAGCGGAGGGGTCGTGAGGAGGTCTGTGGGGTGAGGAGTTCTTTGAGGTAGGGGGGGGCATTTCCATGAATACAGTGGTGGGTGAGGAGGGAGACCTTGTACTCAATCCTGAGTGGGATCGGGAGCCAGTGGAGTGATTTGAGGAGGGGAGTGATGTGGTCAAACTTTCGCACCCTCATCAGGATCCTGGCCGCGCTGTTTTGAATGTACTGAAGCCTTTTTAGGCTTTGGCCAGGGATCCCGATGAGGAGTGCATTACAATAATCGAGCCTGGAGGAGACGAAGGCGTGGACGAGCTTTTCCGCATCCAGAAGAGTGAGGGTGGGACGGAGTTTGGCAATGTTTCTGAGGTGGAAGAAGGATGTTTTGCAGAGGTGGTTAATGTGCGTCTCGGAGGAGAGGTGGGAGTCCATTTTAACACCCAGGTTGGTGACTGTTGTGGAGAGGGGTATGTTTTGGCCAGAGAAGGTAATACTGGTGATGGGGGATGAACGGACCTGGTGTGGAGTGCCAACTAGGATGGCTTCGGTCTTGGAGCAGTTTAATTGAAGGAAATTAAGCTTCATCCACGCCTCTATCTCCTCCAGGCAGGTGGTCAAAGTGGATAGTGACAAGGGTGCAGAAGGGGTGGGGTTTGTTCTTAAATACAGCTGTGTGTCATCAGCATAGCAATGGAATGAAATTCCATGCCTGCTGATGACACGGCCGAGGGGAAGCATGTAGAGGGTGAAGAGGGTGGGGCCCAACACCGATCCTTGAGGGACACCGCAGGTGACGCTGTGGGTGCGTGATTTGGCCTGTCCTAGGGCAACATACTCAGTCCTGTTTGTGAGGTATGATGTAAACCAGGTGAGGGCTGTGTCTGTGAGGCCAATGGTGGAGTGCAGGCGGTGAAGGAGGATGTTGTGGTCCACGGTGTCAAAGGCAGCTGTGAGGTCCAGGAGGATGAGAAGTGATGGGGAGCCGGTATCTGCTGTCATCAGGAGGTCGTTGGTGACCCGAACCAAAGCCGATTCTGTACTGTGTCCAGGGCGGAAACCAGACTGAAATTTCTCAAACAGACTGTTATTTTGTAGGTGATGATGAAGTTGCGTTGAGACTGCCTTTTCTAATACTTTGGATATGAATGGGAGGTTGGAGATTGGTCTGTAGTTTGCGAGAATGTCAGGGTCCAATGTAGGTTTTTTAAGGAGTGGTTTGATGACAGCAGTTTTCAGTTTAGGTGGGACATGGCCGGACTGAAGGGAGTGGTTTATGACAGTAGTGATGAGTGGACTAATAGCTGTGAGATTTGACTTCACCAAAGCTGTGGGGATGGGGTCCAGGACACAGTAAAAGTGTAAAAGTGCGTTAAAAGTGCGTGACGTTTCATAAACTTTTAAACCAATTTTAGCCGGTTTTTCACCTAAATGCTAGACTTTTCAACGTATAAATGTTCACTGGGAGGCAGATGTTGAAAATTTGCTGCGAACGTCACTTCCCTCAGAATTGTTTGACACAGGTGTGACGTTTAATTCTGCGTGGGTTTTGGGTTTAATTAGTATTACAAACTTGTCAATTCCGTGGAGTCAACATCACCTCTCGCGAACAGTGTTATTGATAGCTGGCACACTGGAGAGTCAGTAGGCTACAGTAGGCCTAATAGGCGATGTAGCATACCGCGACGCTTTTCAATTGGTTGCTTGTTTCACATTTATTTAATCAAAATATAACTTCACTCTGCAGTAGCCTAAGATTTGCCCGTGCGTGCCCAGGCGCCTGAGCACACACATGATCGCCGCCTATGGTTCAGATATATGAACATAAATTAACATTAAAAAAGTCTTAAAAATGTACACAAAAATAATGTCGGGTCTGTGCTAGATTTTGTTTGATCACTTCTGGGTGTAGGCTAGTATTATTTTTAATCAAGTAGGCTAGGCTACGGACCGAGAGTAGGCTATTCATGTGACTGGCTGGTGCGCTGACTGTTCTCTTCAGTTCGGCGTTATTTTTTACTTGGTAACGAACCCTGCCTTGGAAATTTTAGCGGAGTAAAAGTATCCATTTTATTTTTAAAATGTAGATAAGTGAAAGTAAACAAAAATAACTAGCCTACTTGAGTAAAGTACAAAGTCGTCAAAATAACTTTACTTTACAACACTGCAGTGCCTAACGTTATATGATCACCCTCCTCGTTGATCCCCACCCAGTCCAATTTCCAGGACGCTTTACATTTTTGTTTGTTTCCCCATGTGATGTTATCGTCGGCTTTTGGACGGGCTTCGTTGTGGGTAGGCTGCTAGAAAACGGCTAATGTCGTTAGCACAACCACAACACCTGTCACGAAAATACACGTCTTTCACTCGTCATTATAGTAACGTGATTCAATTTTTTACTATTTGGTAACGCATTATCAATGTTTCCATTTTCGTGACAGAAAAAAAACTATAAACCAAAAAAATGTCCTCAAATATCAAGGGCATTTTTTGCTCCCCTTAACTGATGTTCGAGGGAATATTATCCACTTTCAAGGGCAGTTTTGCCCCAAGCCCCCGTTAATTTCTAACCCTGGTCTGAGATATCAAACAAGCCTCAAACCATTACTCTGCTGCCAAATATTCAGTAGATATGGATGGATCACTTTAAGGGTAGTTTCTCCTGACAAATCTTCCTATGGAACTCTATGGAAAATAAGTCAGGAGAAGAAACCCTTCAAGTTGTCCATCCTTATCTACTTATTATGTTTATTAGTTGAGGGTGTCTTGCGAATTTTATTTAATTTTATGCTGAAGAATGTACTTTATTGTAAGTTATTGCATATTGAATATTTAAATGTACTGCTCAGAATCTTGTATTCAAAGGCATGTCCATGTAGCAAAATAAGCAGCAGGAACAAGACTGGTATGACTGTCCAGTATATAACTCTGGAAGGATTTGACTGTTGTAAATAATAAGTCCTGTTTTGGCAGAAATGGCTGTGTTGAGCATTTCCGGCTGGGCTTCATATGGTGACACTTACAGATGTTTTTTTCTTGATTGTTTTCAGGTGCTCCCTCTCCCCAAACATTGATTAACAGGACGCTTCAGTCCTGCCTTTTAGGCCTGTATTGTGTCTGCTTGAACCGATTCCATCTGCACTTTGTTGCCAGGGCAATCTGCTTGTATGTTTTCTTGACGGCTCTCGATTTCTGGGGTTGAGTTGCATGACCTCCTTTAAAATATAAAATACACGCTACACTTGTGCAAAACCACTTTTTGTCCTGTGATTAGCGTTATGTCATAAACATTTGCGGTTGTGTATTGGCTCTTAGAATGGCTACGTTAAAGCCATAAACATGCTTGCTGTTACGTAGTAACAGCAGTGTAGTACAGTGGTTAAGGAACTGGGTTTGTAACCGAAAGGTCGCAGGTTCGAGTCCCACGTAGGACACTGCCGTTGTACCCCTGAGCAAGGTACTTCACCTGAATTGCTTCAGTATATATCCAGCTGTAAATGGATACTATGTATAAAATGCAAAAAAAAAATGCTGTGTAAGTCGCTCTGGATAAGAGCGTCTGCTAAATGCCTATAATGTGTAATGTGTAATGTAATGTGTAGTAGACCATATTTGTTTATTTATTTTGAATTGATGGATGATTAAAGTAGTAAGAATACCACTTACAGTACCCTTAACTAATTGAACAGAACTGGATGAATGGAAGAGGTTTACAGTGTACTATATCATGTATCGTTGATTTCACGTGTGCGTTTTATTTCTCATCTTCCATTTTTTAAATTAATATGGAGATGTCTACAATGTAATGATTACAGCAAATGTGGACACTTAATATATGAACAAACTGCTTAACTACTTCCTGCCTTTAACCATTACCCTGTGTTGGCAGTGTGAACTTTGCAAATAGAATAAAGCTATCCGTTCTGATCGACCAGTTTGTGTCACCTAGTTTTGGTTCAGCTTGGATTTTGTAACCCATCTTGGATTCAGCACATCGATGGTCAACAGGTTGAACTGTTTCTTGTATCCTTGGCAAAGTGTGAAATGAGTGACGTGTTATTTCTCTGTGCACTGTGCTGCCTTTCCTAGGATTCAGTGGTCACAGTTCAAAACCTATTTCCTCTTCAAACTGGAGAAGGTGATGGACGACTTTCGATCTTCGGCCCCCGAGCAGCGCGGGCCAGCCAATCCAAACGTTGAGTGTATTCCCTTTGAAGATATGAAGGAGAGGATACTCAAAATTGTAAATGGGTACAACGGGTGAGTCACCTCACAGCGTCGGGAACGTTTACTTCAAGTAAATATCCCCATACATGGGTTAACTGTCCCTCCGGTGATCTCTGAGTCCCAGTTGATATGCGCCCCAAGTCCACGGTTATCAATCTGCCTGGCAGGACTTATCTTGATGCAATGGCGCCATCTGCTGATGGCATTTCAGAGGTAGAAAGCCATGATGCTTTTGAGCTTGTCGTCACACAAGGTTTACAGAGCACACTTTCTCAGTGTTTGTAATTTAATGTCGTAATTTACTATGCAGTTTCTGGGCTTTACGCTTGCATGCTATAAAGGCTGCAAAGTCATTTCGATTTTTTCTGCACTGGAGGTTTTATGTTATTGAATTTCTGATTTCTTGTTGCCCCAGAATCCCTTTCACCATCCAGCGCCTGTGTGAGCTGCTGACAGAGCCGAGGAGAAACTACACTGGAACGGAGAAGTTTCTACGGGGGGTGGAGAAGGTGAGCTCGGTCTCAGATCCCCCCCACCTCAGGTCAGGTGATATCCTATTCCTAGCCCACAAAATCACAGGTGGTGGGGGAAAAAAATGGAACGGCATCCAAAAGTGAATAATAAAAATTTAAAAAAGGTGCAACAATTGAGCGTGTACTGATTTGTAGAAGGCACTGAAGTTACCAGATGCTTATAGGGCTTATAGACAAACACAGAACTTTGTACTGTAAAACAGGGAAAGTACTGTGTCAGTAACACAGAAATAAAGAAAACCTTCGTGAAAAACGAGAACTATTATGTAGCTATCAGAGTAGTAACTCTGCCATGTGGGAGCCTTGCCTGATGGCCTCTCTTTTTACTTAACAAATATGAGGTCCTGTGGGTCCCTGTAGTGCAGTGGTCCCCAACCCTGTTCCTGGAGATCTACCATCCTGTAGGTTTTCACTCCAACCCTAACAAAGCACACCTCATTCAACAGCTATATATCTGATTGAGCTGCTAATTAGCAGAATCAGGTGTGCCAAATTATGGTTGATATGAAAACCTACAGGATGGTAGATCTCCAGGAACAAGGTTGGGGACCACTGCTGTAGTGTCTCGCCCTCCTGGCAAAACTAAAAATGGAGGATCCCATGAACATGGGAAATGTAGTTCTTCTCAAGGCACGCCAGCTCGGGGTCAATAAAATATTTCTTTACGATGTCTTTTCAGATGGATACAAAACATACGTGTTCTATTATCTAACGGTAGCTTATGTAAGCTATGTAATCGTCGTGATCATCTATTGCTTTAAGCACATTCAACTTGTTCACTATGTAGTTCTTTGGCAAATTGAGTGCCATTATGAGTGAAAGGTATATCAAAATAAAAACAGTGGTATGAAATTTAGTGTCAGCCTTTCCTTAAAGTATATATCCATGAACATAAAGTTCATTAAGTTGCAGTGAGGAGGCAGTCGGTAAGATGTCTGTTGAGCTGTAATAAGCTGTTGAATCCTTGTTTTACAGAATGTGATGGTGGTCAGCTGTGTTTACCCCACGTCTGAGTAAGTAATCTTTAAGCACATGCTTCTGAAGATCCTGCCAACAGAGCACTCCTCTCAGACCGTACACATTCAGTGCTAATTCCCCTCTGATCCTGCTTAGTTTGTCTTGTGTTTGATAATTGAGCCGGAATTATAAACGCACACTTCCTGCCCCTAAGGCTTCGGATTTGACAGACCCTTGACTTTTAAGTGTAGGCCCATTCTGTTGGCTGATTTGCGTTTTCCCCATTGTTGCTCTGCCTGTGGAGGAAAAAGAAAGCGTTATTTCTGGGCTAATATGCATTTCAAATCTTTGCCTTTTACTGCCTGTTGTAATTAATACCGCTTAGCTTATGTAACTGTGGTAAGCTCCCCTGAGCCATTTATCAATTGGTTTTAAGAGGCAGGCGTGTTAAATCTCATGCGCTTGTTGATTTTAAAACTCGTTTTTCTGTTCTGAAGGAAAAATGGGTCCACCACTGTGAACCGGATGAACGGGGTCATGTTTCCCGGGAATGCATCGGCTTTTTCAGACAGGTGAGGGAAGGAAATGAGCCTGGTTTACGGAAAGCAGAGAGTCTCGAGACACCGTTCAGATAAAGAATTAGATTTGTGTTTCGTGTTTATCACTATAATGAGAAAGCGGCTTGTTCGCTGCGACCGGACCCTTTATTCCTCTTGTGCTGTGTTTGAAGGAACTTGAACGGGCCAGACACTCCCAGACCACTCAACCGACCAAAGCTGTCCCTCTCCAGCTCGCTGGCAACAAACGGCCTTCCGGACAGTACTGAAAACAAGGCAGCGGCCGCGGATATGGGAGACAGTAGCCCTCTCAGGTAACACAGTCACTAGCGCCATTCACACTGCAGTACCAGCAAAATGCCCTTATTCACACCATTGACCGATTTAGGCATGGCACCAATTTGTCTTTTTGCTCCCTTTTACAGACACAATATGTTCTTCACATTTTTTAAATCTTTTTTTATACTGGGGCTGTAGGTAGATATAACTGACTTTCAAATGTAGCTTGATATGTCAGGTGTAAGTTGGCTGGTGAATTATGGGAAGCAGGATCAGGATGCATCACGTGTGTGTGTGTGTGTGTGTGTGTGTGTGTGTGTGTGTGTGTGTGTGTGTGTGTGTGCGTGTGTGGGTTGCAGCGATTCGTCCGTGTCAGAAGGAGATGGTCCCCCGGGCGGTCCGCTGAAGAACAAACACCAGGAAGACGAGGACGCCATGGAGGCCGAGCAACACGAGGTCAAGAGGCTCAAGTTCGACAGAGACGACGAGGACGAGGACGACGAGGAGGAAGAGGAGGGGGGGAAGGAGGCGGCCTGCCCCGCTGAAGCCGAGAGCTCGTCGGAAATGGCAGAGGAGGCGGAGTCTACCTCTGACGTACACGAGGAGGAGGACGAGAAGAAGAGTGAAGCGGCCAGCAGCGTGACGTCTGAAGACCAGGGTAGGGTTTCTGTTTATGTGAGGGTCGAAGGGGGCGGGGCTTGTGCCACACTGGGGTTGGGGTTAGGGGTGGTGGGGTTGGATGACAGACAAACGCATCCAACATGGGAAAACAAAGTAGCTTTTGAGATTAATTGAGAAGCAAGAGCGTGTGCGTCTCACCGTCCGTGCGTTTTCTCCACAGAGCCCTCCAGCACGCAGGCGGAGCCCTCTTCAGGAGGCAGCAGCGAGGAGGAGGCGGACAGGGAGGTGTCCTCCGCCTCGGCGGAGACGGCGGAGGAGGGCGGAGAAATGGACCAATCCCAGGAGCAGGCCCCGGCGGACAGCGCGGCAAGCCCGGAGGTCCCGGAGGAGAGCGAGGCTAGCAACCCGGTCAGCAGCAGCAGTAGCAGCGAGGACAGTGTGTCCGGCGAGGCCGGCTCCTCCAGCAGTACGCCCGATTCGGCAGCAGAGGGCGCCGCCGAGAACGGCACGCACGTCGCAGACACCTGCGAAGAGCCCATGGAGCAAGACTAACGACGCACCCTCGACTTTATACACTGTATCAGACAACAGCCGCAAGATCTCTGTAAAAAAACAAAAGTGGACCTTTAGTTTCCATGGAGAGGGCTGCCCTTCTACGGGCGCTCTGAGGGGTCATCGGAACCCCAGGCCCCGCCTCCAGAAGGCCACTCGTCGGTGGTTTGTGTATAGGTTTTTTTTTGTTTTTTGTTTTTTTTGCAATTTAAAAAGTTTTTAAACTGGAAGGTTATTATTTTGACAATTATTTTTTGAAGCTCATGACATTTGTTTCCATGCAGGCCTTCTTTCTGTTCCTGGCAGGTTTTTTTCCGCTCGGTCGTTTCAGCATTTGTCACGTTGGGTGCGTGTACCTCTTCATTTGTAAACAAAAACAAAAAAGAGAAAAAAAAGCTGTGTGGATGGCACATTTCACATCGTGGTTCTCTGGTTCTGTGGGTTTGTGTGCGTCGGGTGCGGGCGGGGCTGGGGTGGGGTGGGGAGGGGAGGGTTGCGGGGGTGGGGTGGGGAGGGGAGGGTTGGGGGGGTGGGAGGCCACTGTACCCTAATCGGTTCGACCCTGTGTGTTTTCATCACTCTCAGACCAGGATTAGAACACATTCCAGGAGCACTGCTTGGTCTGAACGCCCGGAGACGCTCCCCGCACTGAGTGTCCAGCAGACACGCCCCATGCAGCTTTCGCCCCCTAAATGCTAGAAACATGACTGATTTTATTTTTCAAAGGCGTTTGTGTTTGACTCGAGTTTTGGTTGTAGAGTGAATGTTTTTTTTTTGTTTTTAGGTTTATATATTTGCATCCGTTAGAGAATGTTTGATTTTTGGGTATCTCAGAGTTGCGTCTTTTTTCCACACTAGCTTCTCTTCTCCCATTTATTTTATGCACAGGTCATCGTCGCAAAAATCACACTGCTTGACTACATCAAACAGCAATCTAACATAGTAACTTTACCTTGTACAAGAGTCAGATACAAGATATATAATTTTGGGGTGCATTGAACCACCGTAATTTATATAAACTTTTCAACTGAATGACCTATTTTTTTGAACATACTTTTTTGGCAGCCAGTTATTGTTACCGATGTAATGCCAGCTGAAAGCACAAGGATTGCTTTACTCATCTTTCTCAACTGTCACATTGAATACAAAGTTCTTTCACTTACAAATACCCAGACAAAAACACTGGCTGCCAAATTTGTACCCGTTTCTGCAACTGTACTTTTTTGATATTTAGAATTTTTAAATTTCTGTAAAGTAGATTTTGTAGATTGTAATAAGTGTTCACTGCCTTTGTGAAACGGTATATAATTGTATAATTTCTGTGTAAACTGAATGCTTGGGCTTTCAATACAGTATTCATATAAAGCAATAAATGTCAATGTTCTAATTATGGGTATTCTGCTCTTATTTTTGTCGGAACATTTGCCGCCTGTTAAGTACTTTGACATGTCTGTCGATATGCTTATGTTGGACATATGGTAATTTTCCTGACATGTTGTAGGAAACTAAAGTTTCATATTCCAGTAACAAATCCTCATTAGTATTTATTGATAATGATAGAGACTCTTGCCATTTAATATGTTGTCTACACTGAGCGCTAAGATGCGTCCATATACTGCATATAACCGCCTCATTGTCTGACCCCAGTTGCTGTGTGTGGCAGGTTTCGGCTGGAATGTTTTTTTGTTTTTTTAGGACCGGTCTCCACGGTAACCTGCATCAGTGTTCAGTGAAAGTCTTCACTGTCTTCTGTGTATTATCTGCTGTGGGGCATTCATTTGGGGAATGTAGATTTTTGTGAATTGTGGGTTGACTTGGAAATGACTGGGATGCATCTGCTTTTTATTTTTATTTATTTATTTTTGTTCCCCCAATCAAGTGTGTGTCATTTATAATTTGTCAAACATTTACTTCTGCAGTTCTTGTAGGTCTGGAGAAAAATAGGCGATTTTTACTGCGAGGGATGTTGCATTTGAACAGTATAAATGCATGAAGGGACACACAAACACGTGTACGAGGGAGCACGCACATTCACACACGTGTACAAGCAGTCAGTAAACTATTATCTTGCTGTAATTTTTGTAGAAATTTGCTGGAGCTTGTGGAAATAAAAGGTGGATTTGGTAAATCCTTGCGGCACCGCACGGCTGCGTTTAGTTGTAGTTTTCAGCGGTGATCTCTAGGGAAATAATGACGGGCCGGGAAGGTATACGGGAGGGATTTAAATCAAACCAGCAGTAATTTGGCAAGGCCCCAAAAATGCCACCTTTATTAAAACGCCTGAGCCAATAGCCATTGAGCAGAATGACTGATAGAAATTTAAACCAGAGTGGTCGACCGTACATTCACATGTAAATCCACTGCATGTCCACTGCATTATCCATGGTCTGTAAAGGAAAGGATCTTTCTCAGTTCAACGCTTGACATTCAGAAAGCTGATAACTCGTTATCAACAGTGCATTATGCAAGTTCTTTACCTTGGAAATATTATAAAATAATCCGGCTCAGTCTTGTCTATGATGCACTGGCAATCTGCATATTTGCTAAATCTGCTCCTCTGCCTGAATTTATTATTCTAACGTGTTCGGGACGTTTCTCGGCGTGGCGTTCTTTTTTATATGTGGGAGGGGTGGAATCAGGCTTCTGTAGAGGGTTGGCTAGCTACTGCAATGACGGTGGATGGACAGTGACGGAGTTGGCGTGTTTTCTGTTACTTCTGGACCTGTGTGTGTAATGTTACCTCTAGCTATCCAGTTAGCTAAGTTTGGTAGCTAGATAGACGTAGTCTTGTACCTTTAGTGGGAGGGGTTGAGGATGGAGGGAGGAGTCTTTGATTGTAAACGCAGGACCACAGCCAGGCAAAAAATCCTGCATTGTGCACCTTCTAATATTTCTATGTAAATGATTTGCCAAATGGTTTACCTCTCCACTCCAGCGACATTGTATGTCGCCTCCTGCTCGAAGATGCAGACAGGCCACACTACCACGATCCGCTGTGTTGTAAAATAATGGGTTATGCAAACTAATAATGTGTGTGGTTGAAAGAGCCCTTTGATCATTTTCAAATATGCTTAAAGGTGGCGAAATGGCAGGTTTTCAATATGAGGCTTGCAGTGACTTCCTTGGGGATCGCTGGATTCATTACACACGGATATGGTCAACGTAGTTCATTTCCAGATGTCAAATCCTCATGTGGAGGCGGCTTCATTATTCTCTGCTTCTTTTGTGCTTTACTAGCCATGAGCCATTTACTTTCCGTTGGAGCCTGCAGTGTGCAAAGCTTTAACAATGACTTTCTAGCCTGTCAACATCAGAGCTTTGCTTAAGCCAAAGCCTTCCTGTTTAACCAGAAATGTATATGTATAAAAACTATAGGATTAGTTCATTTTTTTTATCTGTCAAGTGTGTGACAGGCAAACGGAATTAAGTCCCGTATATCTACTCGTAAATATTATAATAGATAACTTTGTGCACTTAAATCATGCCCAAAGCTGGGATTTAAACAGAAACGGAACCGTCATGCACTCCAGCTCTGGAATCTATGGCGAGTAGTAAACATGTAGTAGTTGGGCTCATTGGGCGATCGTTGATATGAGCCGTTTATTTTTGATTTTATGTTAATTTGGTCTGGGTTGATTCTGCATGTTTTTTTTTTTTTGTATATATTTTTTTAAAGTTGTTTTGTTTGTTTTTGTGGAAAGGTAGTTTTACGATTTCAAGCTCAATGATATCAATATATACAATATTTGTCTTTGGCTGAAAGATAAAAGTTAGCTGCTCTCAAGGACATTAAAGTGTTTGTTCCAAAACTTTGGCTGTCTGGTCAAGGGCTGCGATGCTGCTTGTTTACTGAAATAGGCATTCATATCTTATGTGTAGCCTTTGGCGAAGCTCCTATGGTATGATTTACACCGTTGTTGGCTGTGTAGCGGTGAAGCTGTGATTTATCGGGTATGTTATGAGGTGTCAGGAATGTAAGAAGACCCAGAATGAAAATGCCATTCATGTGGAGCTAAACTTCCTTTATCTGTCTGGACAGTCTTAGTGCATCGTAAAAAGTGTCTATATGCAAATGCTCATGTTCTTCGACTGTCCCGTAAAACTCGAGTTGAGTTAATACTGAAATCGAGAAACTTTTCCATCCATGGTGCATAACCAATCAGGCTAATTAATTCAGTTTCAATTTAATTATTGTAATCTCCTCTAACAGAATCCATGCCTAATTTTCATATTACTTTCACTGATTATACATTATGGTAAAGCAGGCCAAGTACCAACATGAGCAGGAAACCATGTCCTAGAGACTATGAGAAGTAATTTAACCACTGCTTGCATAGTAGCACATAGAGGCCCACGTCAATGTTTGTACTGTAATCAAAAGGTGTGTACTTCATGGTGTATGTGCAATAAGTAGTGTTTGAAGACAGAAGTCAGTCTAAAGCCAATATACATTTCCATTGCATTGCAAAGAAAACATTTTTTTTTTTTCAAATAGTCTGTTTTTGGAGATATCTGCCTGTACATCACGTACAGTGTTATGTATGCTATAAAATCATTTAGATACGAGTATGATCCGTTTTCAAATAATGAAAAATAAATATTTGAAATTGCAACCAGATTGCATTTCTGTTTGTTTCATTTGCTGTTCATCTGGTAGACCACAGGACCAGATTGGCTCCTCCTTCCCCTTTGATGGATTGGGCAGCACTGTGGCAGCAAACTGGAATGATGATGTTGTTCAGTGAAATGTCACATTGAACAGTTCCAGTTTTTCTTCATCGAATTGTCTCGGCTGCCTCCGGACTTCCACTTGTACGGTACCCACCGGTCTAACGTGTATGTTTGTTCACAACGGTCACTACGAAAAATATGTCCATTCAATCAGTTCACTCAGTTGATTGACTGATTTGAAATGGCTTTCATCACCGTGTTCAGTCAGCAAATCCGAACAACTGCAGAATCTTCCGCAGAACGTAACAATTATTGTGACGGACTTTGTCGACAAGCCTATGCAATAGTAGGTTTCAGTGACATCACTGACATCAACACCCTGTTCAAGCTCACCTAAATGTCTTGTCATTCCTGCATTTTGTTTGACTGGTGTTTTTGAGGGGGGGACGATCACAAGCATTTAGGTCCGATCCTTTCTCAGTGTGCCTCTTTATCTTTGTGTACCTTTGTGAATGCACCAAGAAGAACATTTCAGCAGCTTAAAGACCGGCTGTTATTTAAAATGGCAGCAGTGTTTGTATCAGCCCTTGCGTTGGTGAAATGGTTGAAGACATATAGCCGGCTTGCTAGGCGAATATAAAAGTGGTCATAATACAGAATGCGTTATGTGGAAAACCCCCTGCTTCTTTTAATTCTACGCTGGAATTGGATTGTAAGTTCATTGACAGTGCAGGGTGGCAGAAGACCGATGTCGAATGCAGATCCGTTGGAGTTAAGCTTTTCGCTCCGCATTCTCTGTATCATCCAACAGAGGATACTGTTTAGTTTCCTAACCAGACTTAACGCGATTACCGACTCGCAGAATGAAGATGCGACCTGACTGCCTGCAGCTGCTGATATGAGCTGGAGCACATCCTTCTCTTTGCCGGGTTTGTGGTGACTTTTCAGCTGCCACTGGCCATAAAAACGAATGTAGACTTTCAGGCTCAACTCCTGCGCCAATTCAAATATTCTGCCGAGGGCCGCTAGGACTTAAACAATCATTTCGCTTTGAGAGTGCTGTGAGGAATTGCAAGCTGCTCATTGGTTGCTATATTTAGTATGCCTTAAACCCAAACACCTAGTGTTTCAAAAACAATGCAAACACCTCAGCCAAATCAAGAATTTAGTCGGCACCCAGTTAAATATTACCCTGTCATACATGATCAGTGCCTTACTCTAAATGTAAGTGTCTAAATTGCAATGAATAAATTAATTACAATTACTAATTGATTTTTGGTCCTAAATCAATACTACACATAGAGAGAAGTGGGAAATTGAGTCATTAACAGTCAATGAGAGAGAGAGAGAGAGATGTTAAGCTCTATAACTGTATCAAAGCCTCTGTGTGAGATACTTTGTGATCGTATGACAGTGGTGTAGTCAGACTGGGCGGCGGAGGCCCTCAGAAGGGCTAGTATTTTAGTGTAGTTTTAGTAAGTGTAGTGCCAGTACAGTGTAGTTTAGTAAGTGTAGTGCCAGTACAGTGTAGTTTTAGTAAGTGTAGTGCCAGTACAGTGTAGTTTTAGTAAGCTGCACAAACATTTGCACTTCATTTACTTCATTTATATAACATATGTGTCATGCAAACACCTTCCAAAAATGAAATTATCTGCAACAACAAAAATTTAATTACTTCGACTTATGAGATATTTGCTTTCCACGAGCTGGATGAGAACCTTCAATAAGTGTAAAGAAACAAGCTGGCAGTTCTGCAAGCTCTTCAGTGCTACATTTTGTTTAACGTGCAGGAACAAAATCACAGGACCGATTTTTGCATTTTAAAAATGTAATTCTGTTATTGTTTATTTTCGGAACGAGGAACAAAAAGCCTTGCGCGGAGAGTGAATCGGCAAACGACAGCTGCTCTCCTCCATCTGTTCCACCACCCAAACAGGTGAGTGAACATATTGAGCACAGTTTCATGGCCTCCTCCTCTGCAGGGACAGCTCATCGCGGCTTCCTCTTCTGACTATTCCTCTGCTCCATATTATCTTCTAACATTTCATCATCATGTTAATTCCTTTTTGAATGACCATACTTTTTTCTGATTACAATACACACATTGCGGATCTTAGCCTTGGTTGAAAACATTTAAGTCTCAACGTACTTATTCCAACATAAAGCAGGTTTGGCTCACTGCCATTTGCTCTATCATCAAGTTTCATTTTTACAAATAGTTTAGCTTTTGTGATCAGATGAACACTCAAATGTCACCTCTTTCTAAAGGAATCATTTGGCTTACAGCACATTACAGAACAATAAAGCATAAGTTGAGCTTACTCATGAAAAAGTCCCGGGATGCGAATACAGAACATTTATTCTTCATATATACCAAGTTATTTCTGAAGTAATGCTACCTTAAGAGGGTACACCATTCCTCTGTAAGCACTGCATCTAATTAACAATGAACAGCTCTAATAATACCTCTGAAATAATACTATTCAGAGGTTGTAATTAGAGTAACAATATAAATAGCAGCATGTGCAGTGTCTGCCCTGGATCTAGTTTGAAAACCCCTGCTCTATGCTGCTCTATTGTAATGTCCTCATGTCTTATCTGTAATGTCCTCATTTACTCTCCGCCCTTTCCTCTCCTCTTTCTTTTAACAGTGCACGACTGCAGTTCACACGTGAGGAATGACGACTACGCCTTGGACAAGACGCATTGCCAAGCGTATCATCTTCCAGGCAGAGCAGTCCCTGTGCCATCCTCTCTACATTTTCACAGTGTTGTGCTGTACCATGCAGGTATGCGGTTTTTAGCCTTGAGTGGTCAAGACTACGACATGCAGCTGGTCGCCAGGACTGGGAGGCCCTGCTCTAAACATTGAGCATGACATTGTCCTGTAGGCTCAGGTGCCTCCTAGCTACTACAGTTGTGTGATTATTGATGTATATCAGTGATTCCCAACCTATGGGCTGTGGCCCACTAGTGGACCGTGAGGCTGGGCTGCCAAATTAGTGCTAAAAAGGTGGATATTGTAAGCTGAAAATATATTACCAAGTTAATTTATATAATACATAAGTTAGGCTGCCATATAACATTGGAGTGGCATTTACTTTGCTATTTTCCTGTTGATATAAAAATAGGGGTAGAGGCAGGGTGAGGAGTAAAGGCTGTTAAGTTTGTGAAACTGTCTGAATGCAGGGGTGTGGAGAAGTGAAAAAGCACCTAACAGGAACCCCAGTTCGCTAATTAGTTAGTGCATTATAACGCAAAAGCAGCATTAGAATATTAATAAAGGAAGTAGAATTTTAAAAAAAAGAAAAGGAAATAACTATTGAACATAATTTTTATCTTGTGCCCAGTATGTTTAAACATATTTTTATGTTAAATACCTTGCAAAAATGTAGAAAATCGTGACTCATCACAGGCATGAAGGAATGTATGGCACATTTATCTGCACCTACACTAGAACTAATTGCACTAGCAACCATGCTTGCTGTTGTTTTGGAGCTAGCTTGCTTGCTAATTCAAAATGGATTGGTGACTGGCATTAGGAACTCTAAAAAGGAAATGAACAACTTATTGATAATGGGTCAGCAAGTGAGACCCTGAATCAAAACATTAAACAAGAAAAACATTCATCTCATTGTGATAAGCTCCATTTTGTTTGTGGTCTGGTGTACGGTGGGTCACATTGGGTTTTGCATCGTTTAAATGGGAAAAGGTTGGGAATGGCTGATGTGTATTATACCATAGATTTATGGCATAATTACACATTAGAACATGCCATGATGTCATCTGAAGAACAAGCAATGAGACACTACTGTTGACTCCTCTCCAGCTGTCTGTCTTGGAAAATAAAATTATGAAAAATCAATGAGGTCTGAGGAGTATTATTCATAAACAGGAGTCTGCGTTCCAATTACAACTAGGGACAGGGGTGTATAAAAGAGAAACATATTTAGATTGTCTCCTGCAAAGTTGAAAAGAAGAATAATTACTCGTGGCTGACAGTAGGGTATAAGGTCTTGTCTGTTATTCACTTGTAGGTGGCCAGTAGAGACATATGAATAAGGAGATAACGCTGTTCAGTGGCTGCTGTGGACCTTAGGGTGCAGGGTAAAGTAATCATATTCATAGCCTTAGGTTCATTATGCTGAAATGAAGAGAGTTCTGTTGATGAGGCATTTATGTCTAGAGAACTGCATGTGGTTTAGGGCCGAGAGAGAGAGAGAGAGCAGAATTAAAGTTGTGACTTTCTCCAGTTCCAATTACCTGCAAGGAACACACTACCAACACGACCATTTCAGAGCAGAAAAGTACGTTGTGGCTGAAGATAACATCAGCAGCTTCATGAAGCATGTGTATTTAGTCCTGAGTTTCATATTTTTTGGCTTTACAAAATGTCTTTAGTGCAGCGATAACACTATGGGAAGGTAATACAAAATACATTTTTAGTCAACTAGCACATCATTATCAAGCACATCAACAACACGCTATTACAATGTTAAAAGCATCCCAATATTTCTTCCCCTTATATTAAGAGCATTTAATGCAACACACTGGTATTACTGCCTATAGACACTTCAGATGAATGGAGTGAAAATACCATGCATGGCACCAAACTTTGAGGATGTCGTTGCTTGTACAGTATTGACCTGGACCTTTTCTGAACAACTGGAACTGGATTATGTATTAAGATTTCATCTCTAATTTGAAGTCGAACATGTATTGATCGAAGTGATTTCCAAAGTTCGTAGGTTGCGGCCTACATTAGAATATTACAGTCTGATAAAGTGCTATAATTGACTTTGCTGGAAGCTGCAGTGATGAAGGGCACTTTATTTTTCCATCCTGCTACTTCAACTAATTGGAGTGAAGAGTCTGCTTTATTACGGCAGCAGGGCTTTTAAGAGTCATTTTGTGGGAGGCCTGCTACTATTTGCATGGTGCTGTAAAACCTGTGAATGGGCAGACCAATAAAGACACAATTTGCGCAATTTGTCCCTGACACCAGTGGTAGTGCACATGAGCGAGTCCCTGGATTTGCGTGTCCATTAGCTGCTATGTGTAATGCTAGTTAGACCACTGAATGATGAATCCATTTTCGAAGGAGGACGGCACTTATTGCCTTCACTCTGCATGCAAAATAACCATCTGTAAAAATATATTCACCTCAAAGTGCTCCAAGTAGACCCAACACATGTCCAGGACACACACACACACACATACACACACACACACACACACACACATCTTGCAGTCATGCCAATGATGACAAATTTGAATACCAAGCCACAGAATTTGGAAAATATTCACATGGCCATTCAGATACTGTCTTTTACAGAGCAACTGTATAAGAGGTTCAGAATTGAGGCTAATGGCCAGACCTCTCTACTCTGCACTGATTAAGAGGAATGGATTGTCACTTCGGCAGCCTCTCTCTCTTGCAAGGGATTCTAACTGCAGGAGTCTCAACGCTAAAGGATAACTGCAGCCAGTCTACCCCGGCACAGCTGCTACTACTACGCGATCTCCGCATCAGAACCTCTCAAAACCTGCTCTACCCTCAGCAGTCTCCCTGTGACAGCCTCATAATTAAAGGGGGACCATGGAATTGCCACTCTGTCACCCATAAGGCGGAATTACTGGACCTATACCTCCCTCCTCTCCCTTGTCCTCATGGAGACATGGATCACCCCTGACAACACTGCCACGCCTGCAGTCCTCTCTTCTACCACTACTTCTTCCACTCTCCTCTCCGCAGCTCTCTGGTTCAGGTGGTGGAACTGCTTTATTGATCTCCCCCTCCAGAAAATGTTCTGTCTAGACTCTCTCAATTCTCTGTTTCTTCATTTGAATATCGTGCTGCACCTATCCGCTTATCACGCAAAATCGCTCATTGCCATTTTGTATCATTCACCTTGGAAGTTTCTCTGATGAGCTTGACACCTTGCTCACCTCTTACCCCAGAGTATCCATCAGGAAACCTCCCAGTCTGCTGCCTAACTTCCCTTCCTCCACTCGATCAACCTCACCATGCTGCACTCAGTACACAAAGCTGGTACCCTTCTGGACATGGTCATCGTAAAGAACTGTTCCTCCAACAATGTCACAGTGACTCCTTTCCATCAATCTGACTGACACTTTTTAAAATCTTTCTCCCTCCCTCCCTCCCTCCCTCCCTCTCTCCTCCGAAATACCACCCCCCTGAGTAATCCTATTGCCTCTGTCTGCCGTAACCTCCAAAACCTCTCTCTCATGTCGTCCAAAGTTACTACCTTCCACTCACCTCTTGAATCTTTCTCTTTTCTCTCCACAGATGCTGCAACACACTGATTTATTTTCTCTCTTCCGCCCTTGACTCCCTCTGCCCTCTTGTTATCAGACCTTCTCAAGCATCCTCCCCCTGTACTCGACACCCTCTGAGACAAGAGGACCAAACTACGGACAGCAGAGAGAAAATAACGTAAATCCAGTTGACCTCTCCACCTACCAGTCTCTGCTCTCTGCATTTTCATCAACTGTCTCCTCTCCTCTTTTGTGAAACCAAAATAGAACAGTTGTCTTCTAATTTTCACAAATTGTTCTTCCCCTTATCTCTCTTGTGACTGCACTTTCTCTCTCTGGGGAATTACTGCATTTTAATGCCTGATCTATGCACTTGTATTTGCAACCAATTTGTAGTCTCCGAAGCATTTTCTAAATGCCAGTGAGTAGGGTTGCAAGTAAAGTTTTCAATTAAAGCACATTGGTTCAAGTTGGTAACTTTATAGGATGTGTGATGAAGAATAGTCCATGTCGGTTTTGACATGTAATGACTTTTTCTCTTAATTTTGTTCCATCAAAATCTGCATAAACATACAGTGAATTCTGTAAGTATTTGGACAGTGACACAATTTTTGTTGTTTGGCTCTGTACTCTTCCTATTTTAGGGGACCAAATGTAATTGGACAAATTAACATCATATTAAAGGCTATACACAGAGGCTGCTTCCTGCCTACCAACTACACAACAGGGGTGCGTCCCAATACTTTAAAAATGCACCTTCCTTTCTTCCACTCACCCCCTCTCCTCCATGCCCTCCCTCCCTCCACAGTCCCAATATTGGAGAAGACGAGCAAAGCAGCTTCAAACTCGGATTCTCCTCCCCTCCGGCAAAGCATACATCGACGTACCCTACTGCGGAAGTTTTTTCACATTTTTGGGTGACATCATCGTGCTCACGCCTAGAGATTGAAAGATGGCAACAGTGATGATGCATAGCTTTGCCTTAGAAGAATTTCCCCAAGATAATGGTGCCCCAATGCAAGATATTTAGTAGGTTATTAACACATATAGGACACAGCATCCAACAATGGATATGAAAATTCCAGTTTGTTTTTGTGATTCATATTCTACATACAAATTCGACAATTTAAGTCGGGGAAACAGCTTGACTTATTTGATTTATTAGCTTGATTTAATGTTGCTTAAATGAACATGACGATACATAAATAGCCTAAGCATACCATTTCAGCATGTGAATATGCATTCATTAATTTATTCAACCAATCGTTTTAAAAAGAAGTCTTTAAATTTGATTTCAGATGTTACAGTGAGAAATAATTTATTTTCGGTGTGAACACTGTGATACTATGAACATTGGTAATAATATCTCCGATAATATGACGACAATTCTTTCCGCCAATCTACAGAAATGTTTCCGAATTGGCCTATGTGATATGCAAGGAACTGGCAATAGAATGTAGGTTTTCACAGTATAGGTACAGTAGCCTATATGAGTTGAATTAGTGCTCGTCAGATATTGGAATTCTGGAATTACAATAAATTATGTATGCATATATCGTACTATGTGATGTTTACTTTGATATAATTTTACTGATCACATATTAATTAGTGTCTCGACGTGAACCGCAATGTCAGGTAGGTTGCATGTTTATACTGTAGTCCTACATGCAACTTGGATACTTGTAGCCTACTTGAAACTTACAAGATATTTTGCAGCTTCAAATGGGCTGACCGTGCGTAAGATCTGTGATTGGCGCTGGCACTCATTGTGGTCTCTGCGTCAGTCAAAGTTACAATCGGACAACTTCATCGTTAGTCGACAGCGATTTTGATGACGATGAAGCGGATTATTGGTTCCAGTTTTTTTCACTGCTGCTCGTTCTCCCCTTTCATCCCCTCCATTTCTCCGCATACTTCTGGGTGGGAGAGGAGTGGTAGGTGGTAGAGTGGGGGAGTGGAGGAAAGGAGATGGGGAGTGAAGAATATTGGGACACACCCAGAGTCTTTTTCCTTACACCCACCGCAAGGACGGCCAGAACAAGGTAAGTAAAAGGCAAAATCTTTATTGTTCGTATACCAAAATTCACAAAAGATGAACACACCAGCTGCAGACGCTAACCCCAGCACCGTCGCTTTCCGCGCTACCTGCTATCCACTGTCTTTCTGCCTAGGTATCTTCTCCTGAAATGCCTCCCCACCCCTCTATATACCTGGATACCAAGAATCAGCTGTGCTGCCTCCCCTCCAAAATGACCGGCAATCATCCAATTAGCCCGGAATGCATGCCACACGTGGCTCCCAATCAACCAATTACTCCGGGGTTCCAGCACAGCCAGGCTGATCCCAGGCCCAATCTCAATGTCCGCCCTGAGGACTGAGCTCCCACAGACTTTGGGTGACGTCACATGCGTGCCCAGCATGAGTGTGCGAGTGCACGAGTGTGCAAGGGCTCGAAATGGTACAAATAAGAGGAATGGGACAGCCGGATTGTGGAAAGTCCACATAAAGGGCTCGAAAAGTCCGCAACAGAGCCCTCACGCACTTACCGATTTTACAGTGGAACAGCCCTGAGCCCATGCAGACTTATCAGGAACGCGCCTCAAAGCCTGTGAGGGTATAAGGACGGACATTGGGATTGGGCCTGTCAGCTCACCTCCTGACATTAGCACTATCGTTCTGCAGAGAAAAGATCATGTTAATGTGATTTAATTTGGTCAGCCTATCCAACTGATAACTTGAAAATACTTCTTGAAATCTGAAACGTATACCTTATGACTTGATTTATTTTATTTATATATTTATTTATTATAATTTGTCTTGTTACGTTCCAACAAGAATATTGCGACCAAACTATCTTGGACTGATGCACACAATTAACTCTCTCTTGTGCAAAATAGGGCTTTCAAAGTTGATCTGATAAATCTACTTGAAGTTATTTGACACATTACGGAAGAACAGACTCAAGGCTGCAGCCTCGTAATTGAAACTAGTACCTCCAAAAGGGCTGGCTGATTACAGAAAATAGGCTCTGTGATCACTGCAAGCAGGAAGGCCTATAAGAGGAAGTACCCTTCCTTCTATCCTGTCCCAAATATGGGCAGATAATGGACATATATTTCATCAAAGCCACGCAAAGATCCACAATTTCCCCTGCTGCCATGAGAACCATGAGAAACTGCAAATCCAAGATATGTAATTGGAGAACCCCACTTTTTTTTAATACTTATTTTTCTATGTTAATTATTTACAGTGTAGCATGATACTTATGTGCTGGTAAAATATTAAATTGGTACTACCTGCCATTTTTTTGTTGTTGCATAAAAAAAAAATCACTCGGCTAAAAAGTCTGTTCAGAATTGACTCCAGCTGTAACGTCATTACTGGAGTCATTTGCATAAACCGGATGTTCTTCAGCCTCTAAAGAACAGGGTAGGTATACAGTTATGTGGTAACGCCAGCCTTTCTGTTCTTTACTTAGCCTCTATCTCCCTAGAGTATAATTACAAGAAAGTGGAGAGTTCATGACTAGCAAAACTGGCCATGTTAAATGTGCTGTGTCAGGGCACTTTTAATCTTTCCAGCTGCAATAGTAAGCGCTTCAACATTTACAGCTCTCTAGCCAAGCTGCCTGGTTGTGTACGGAGTCCTGTAACGTTAACCCATACGACCGATACCATATATTACCTACCGAACAGAATCCAATGCAGATTTCGGTGCCACTGTAAAATACAATGCACGAGCTTCCGATTGCTAACATTATTTAACGATGGCTCAGTCAGTGACCGCAGGTAGCTTACTGTTAGCAAGCCAGCTAACATTAAACTCTGTCAATTTTCTAAAAGCGAAACTGTCTAAAGTGTGGCTGTATTTTACCCAAAATTATTCAGACGAATGCTTAAAAACAATAGCTTGCAGAGGGGGGAACACGTCAATAATGTCGCATTTGTTGACCTATAGGATACATTTGAAAGCATGCAGGGATGCATCTTCGACTGCTTGAAAAGTAACGTCAGCCTACAGGCTAAGTATAATTGAAACAGTTAAGAGGTAATCGTTATATTGTATATATGTTGCATGTATTTGCCTTGTAAAAAAATATGTTCTTTAATGTCTTCGTTTGCTTTTTTATTTGTTTCTTCGGTTTTTCGGAGCTAAAGTGTAGTGTAGATAAGGGTGATTGTGATTCCGGGCCAGTTAGCCAATCAATGCAGAGCATGTGAAAAAAACCTGAACCGCCGACCCAAAAGGGGCTGTTCAGCTGCAAGAGTAAAATACTCACTGGGTTTATATTTTTTAAAAATATATTGCAAAACTTTTCCCCTTATAAAACCTTATCAACATGTTTGGTAGACATTTTAGAATAATATAAAATTGACAAAAAATAGTATGACATGGGACCTTTAATGAAGTGTGGGTGTTTAGTCTTGTACGTACTTTTGCTATAATCTGGAAACACTGGGTATCAATGCTGTCATACTAACAGAACTGTTTGAGTTCTTGAATTCAATTAATCTGAAATGTTAGACAGCCAGAGCTTAGCACCCCTCAACACCCCCTCCCACCAGCCTCAACCCATGTTCCTCTGTCCGGCCTTACGTCATCACCCAGGAGAGACATTTAAGATTCTAATGGTCAATAAAACACCTCTGACCAGACATACGGCACAGACTTCACACAGCTTCGCAGCAGGAAAGACCAGGAACGCGCAGGGTCGAACATACGGACTAATCAGCAGGTCTGTGATATGCTCATAAACACATCTATAAATTTCAGCATGTCGTACTGTTGTTTACCACAAAGTCGCAGTTTTGACTGCAGCTCCTACAGTGCAGCGCCTCGTGTATTAAAAGCAATACTCCTTGGGCGAAGCCTTCCTTTATAGAGCGTCTCTTGTGGCATGCTGAAAATTCAATTCCTTTTTCCTTGAAAGTTGAAATCAGTGAAGCCATTACATTTTCCTGAATAGCCAGGACGGAATAACTTTAAAGGGAGAGAATTTTAAAACTGTTGACACGGCAGATTAAATCCTGACTTCAGACAAATTGGACCCATTTCTCCTTTGTATGGTGGCCATGGCAAAGCACTTGAATCTCTCAAGCACAATGACTTTTGAGTGAAATACACATGTGGGCAAATTGCACCCTTTGGTTGAACCCTCAGATTAACATTTGAATTCTCTCTTTGCAGACGTGCTCAAAAGAAGACTGTGTGACACACTGTCACCGGTTGAGTAAAAATGGTTGTAATAAATTTCACATGTTCGAACTGGGTATTGTGAGGACACAGAAAGCCCTCATATAAAGACCTAGACATCAGTTTGAGAAGAAGATGTGTGCGTGTGTGTGTGTGTGTGTGTGTGTGTGTGTGTGTGTGTGTGTGTGTGTGTGTGTGTGTGTGTGTATTGAATTCATTTCTAAACAGAATGGCTCTACATTCTTTGAGATAATGATTCAGACTGGTCTGTGGACATGCTATTGTGTACCGCTCAGCTGGGGAGATTTGGCCCCGCAGACTCAGATCTCTGTGGTTTGAGGTTGTTTTTTTGTACATCATGGCAGGAGGATGCTGTGTTGTCTGGAACCTGTCACTGTGATCCTTCTGTCACTCTCACCAGCTGGCTTTGTGCTGGGGACCACAGTCACGGCCTGTTAGGCCCCATTATGTGTGCTGTGAGCTGACTGCCAGCCCCATGCTGGGAAGTTCAATTACACCAGGTGTGCTTTTACAGACTTGCTGTCACTGTTTACAATCATTATCAAAACTCTCACAGCGATTGCAGAATCAGGTATTGTACAGTGGCAGCCTCACAGCAAGAAAACCACCCCCCTCTCTCTCTCTTTCCCCCCAAACTTTTATAATCTGAAGTACATTTTTATGTAAACACAGTTGTAGTAGCAGCGTGACTGGGTATTGCAAAGCTACGGTGGCCGAGACATCCGAAGCAACGCAACATTATCACAACATGAATGCAAATCGGAAAACGCATTAACACATAAGGAAATTTACAAATAAAAGAACTCACCTTGCTAAATCCTCTCTAGGATATTCTTGATACGACCTTAGGCTGTGTTCGAATCAGACCCTTATCTACTGCGTCCTGTGTAATGTGTACTAGAATACTATATACTGCATACTGTTTAGTGACATGCAGTATGCAAAAATATCCATCCTCCATACTATTATCAGCGAAAACCTGGAAATAAGTATAACATTCAGGGATTTTAAGTACATTACATTTAGAGAACATTTGGCCAACTTAAAATTCTCATCCAGTGTACTCAAATAGCATTGATTCAGACACAGCCACAGTTCTGTGGATCCAATTGTGGCTGGTGCCGCCTGTATTTTGGTCGTTAGCAAACACTTAAATTGGGTTTTCTTATTTGTTAATGTGTTTTCCAATTTGCTTTCATGTTGTGATAATATTGCATTGCTTTGAATGTCTCGTCCACTGTACAAAACTTTGTTTGAAGTTTCCAGATAAACAGAAACAAGAACATGAAAATAGACTAGTCCTAGCAGCTGTTTAAAACAAACAAAACATTTTTATAAAAAAAACAGGACTCTCCATTCTAACATCACCCATCGTTGCTGGGCTTACTGGGCTACAAGCCATTGCGCTTCAAGCGTTAGAGGCCACCGGAGGAAATAGCTCTGGTTCCTTTTTTCCCCGTGCAGGCTGCAGGAAAAAAAAACCCCTGAAGCCGAACATCTCAAACGCGCAGTTGTTTCCATTGTGAATCAGATGAGGGTAGCATACTAATATATCTTCCCTGAACAGATGGTGTGAGGTCTCAATCGCACCCTGTGAGTCTGAATCACAGCTCTCTGTATTTCTGTCTCACTTCACTTTGTCTGTGTGTGCCCTTTATTAAACAAGCCGCTGTCTAATTATCAGTGAGGAGACGGGGGACAGTGGAGATTTGTGTCTAATACAGAGAGGGCAAATGCTCGCTCAAATGGGAACCACCCACACACTGTTCCTGTTGTGGTCTTATATTCATCTACGCCTCCGTATCTCAAGCCACAGCATATTTTTTTATCAATATACAGTTTCTCTAAAATACAACGATGGTTGGTGTTCCCATCCACGCCCATGCAATCAGGGAGAAGTATAGATAGATTTTGTTTAATGTTCAGCTTTATAGAAACGGCGCGTAATGGTAGGTTTTTCTTTCCGTGAGTTCGATGTGGTTTACAGGAACTTGAGGAATCATCTTGCTTTTACCTAATCCAAGAGCATACCCATTTTATTTTTTCCTTTCCTTTATGGAATGAGTTCTGTTTTTCTGTTATATGAAATATGGTTTTATTTGCCCTGCCACTGTAAGCAACATTGAACAGGTTTGTGTAGATGGCCCAAAGTGATTTTCCTCAAATAATTTCAATCCCTTTTTTGCACATTCAAATTCACCTTTCCGAAGCACTCATAAGCATGCAAACACAGATGAACACACATGCTCACACAGACACACCTTTGTTTATGTGTGTACATTTTTATTTTGTGATCCAAAACATCAGAATTGGTCATCCAGCACAGTCTACAACACTTTCAAACAGAATATCAAAGTTCTACAGACTGGGAGGTCTTGAGAACTCCAGCCAGAGTCAGTATCTCCAAATCTATACTGTGGGAATGGGAAAAGAAGTCAGAGGGACAGTTTTGTGCCGACGGACCACGGTGATTTATGGTTCAACAAGGCAATAAACAAAGACAACCATGCAACCTTTGACCTTTACAAGTCCAAGCAAAGTTCAAAGGTCAAAGAGGTAATAAGGGAGATTTATGTTTTGTTTTTTTTTGCATTCTGCTGGCCAAAACCATATTTTGCAAGTTATTTTTGTATGCTGTTACACTCCCATATAACAGTATTGTGACACAACACATCTAAGGGTCTCATTTTTGCAAAATGTAATCAGACACATTGTGAAATGAAACTTGTATTGTAAGAGAAAGAAAATGTATTGTTTGAGAGTTATAAGGAGCACCGATTCTCTGAAAGATGCTGATATTCTCTGCTGAATCAACAGAACCTGTGGCCGTGTAGCTACACGCCCAGGCACTTCACCACCATATTTATTGACAAGTTATAACATAATTAAAGCACATGCCATATGATTACATCTAAACACCACTATTCCCACTGACACTTTTTCCAAATGAGTGAATACCCTTGAAGTATGTTAATTTATTGTTAAAATATCCCACTAAGATCCTATTCTTAGCCATTATAAAGATTTCTAACACATCAAAGAAAGAGTTTCTTTATAAACGCACCCTCCAAAAATGGCTATTTATCCATAATAATACAATATTTTCGTAAGCACATTATTTTGTGAAGACGGTAATTTAGATTTATATTGTCTGGAAGACAATGGCGCTTTTTGTCTAACCGTAGATTAACTGTAATGACACGAATATGGAATTTTTACTTGCATTGTTCCTCAGACCTTGTGTCTCTGTACCTCTTATACAATGACAATACAGAACTGGCTGTCCTCGCTTTGTGCACTTCATACAAATACATAGCCTACATGCAGAACTGCACTGCTCTGTTCCTCTGTTTCTCATATATTACAGGCTATTACTATGCAGACCTATTCTGGATACAGTATAATTGAATATTGGGAAGACCTGTCTCCAAAAATAAATTCATCTTTATTTGCTATTGGTTATATCATAAAAGAAGTGCACTTTAATATTTTAAATAGTACATTGATTTTTCTCAGTATTTACTATTCTTACTGATTTTTCTTTTTCAGTTTAAGCATACTGTGCACATTTGCTTTTTACAGATTTATATCCAACTCAATTTCTATTGTATGTGTACAGTTATGGATCTGCTATATGAAGGTATATATTTTCAAATTCAAATAACTGCATCTTAATCATCAAGTTCAAATGTGTCTGTCTTTGAGATTTATGGCATATTTATTGCCATAAATGTTTTATTTATTGATTTGTAAATAAAATGTATCTAGATTTAACTACCTACCATACCCATTAATGTTAATCAGAGTACCATCGGATTGCTTTGTTTAAAATTTAACAACAGTACTGCAGTTGGTTGGGTGGGGAAAGTGCAGTGAGTATTGCACAAGTTCTTTTTGGAATATTTCTCAAAAATTAAATTCATGTAAGATGTATATTAATTTGCAAGATATTTTCCTAATATGATGATTACTCTTATGCCCCTTTTGTTCCAGAAAAGTTGGTAAAAATTGTTCACAAATACCTTTTTGAAAAATAAGAATGCATTCTTATTTCAATAAAATGAGTGGAAGTATCTGTTTAAAAAAAACATTCTTTGTGGTGTGTGGGAACCAGTTCAGTGTATGTGTGTGTGTAAAAGTGCCCACTGGGGAGTTGGGTGCATGTTTCATAGCTCATGTACCTGGCACCACAATTTTCAACAATTTTGCTCAGAGTGAATGAGTCTTAGAGCCATGGATATCCACAACAACATTATGTCTTCTCAATCTCTTCACCCGAGTGGCTGTTATCTCATTTGTTCTCCCTCCTCTTTCTCTCTCTCTCTTTCTGCACTGTCCCAGCCAATCGTCCTTCACCAGCTGGGGAGAGAGGAGGAAGCCAGGTGGGCCAGCTGGCCTTTCCGGTTGGTCCTCACCCCTCTCTGCCCTCATTGCAGAGGTGTCATTGTTCACGGGGGAAATTTCACCCAGTCACAGGCTGCCAGTCACCCACCGGCCGGTGCAGAGTCGCTTAAGGTAACAGTAAAGCCGGCGACATTGTGAGACCCACCTGGACATGGCAAGGGTCCCCAGAAAGGCAAAGGTCTATACACTGATGGAAATATGAAGAGCTCATTTGAAAGAGGACTTTTAAGACCTCAAGGAAACGATAGTGTTGAAGCATTTTGATTTCCTTTTCTGGTTACATTTTTAAACATGGTGCAGTGTGGTCTTCCAGGTGATGTGATTAGAGTGAATGAGCTTGTAGAAGTATAGCTTGTTTGCAGGGCAGACTCTCAGTCTCCAGCCTCTGTCTCACAAGTAATGAGAATGGGGACCGATGGTGAAGCATCCATCAATCACTGTTTATGTCATCCATATCTGTGGAACAGGTTACTCTACCATTGGGGGAATAGATCATTTTTCTAATTCACTCTACTTCATTATCATAAAGATGTTTTGAGTAACTATGAATATATATACACCGGATGTAAATTCTTATGCGAGCACTACAAAAAAGGGCACGTCAAGAAAGACTCGAATTATTGAATAGGGTGTGGCAGCAAGGTCTACTACACGGTCATATGTTCAGTGTTATATCAACTCGGATTAAGTACATTAAGTACAGTAGTTATTTTACTCAGTGTAAATCCCTCTTGGACTCATATAAACTCTGTTAGAGCTCAATTAGCAGTGAAAATGTTATGCGAAGGCAGACATCTGGGACAATTCAGTCTACTGGCAGCCAGTGGTTACAAGCATGCATGGGTCTTGATTTACCCCCTCTTCTCCCAATTTTGCAACGACCAACCACGCTGCAATGATGAAACACTCTCTCCTCCGAGGCGCGTGATGTCAGCTCGCGCAGACATGAGTCAGGGGGGGAAGACATTCACGTGCCTCATAAGAGACGCCATGTGCAGGCGCCAATGAACCAGCTGTGGTTACTGGCGCGTGATGAAATGCTGTCATCCCAGCCAACTGAAAGCCTTCCATCCCTGGATAATGCTCGAGCCAATTGTGCGTTGCTCTGCAGGGCTGCTGGGCCACAGTCAGCACTGGCCTGGTCGGGATTTCATACCACGCTCTAGGACAATGCCTCAACGGGGTGAGCCACCCAGCAGCCCCCAGACTTGCTCCTTGTAACCATGCCTGTCACATTTATCCAATAAATAGATAAATTAATTAGAAAAAACATAACAACGGTCCTGGTAGTGTGCCTGTTCGAATTGAAACTTTCCCTAAAATATTTTTAGATTTAAAGTCCACGTTCCACTATACATCACATGAAATGAAAGGTCTTTAAATATTTTAAAGGTGGATTTAAAAAAAATAATAATACATTGGTTGTGTGTGTGAGTGACAGAGAGAGAGAGGGGGAGAGAGAGAGACATGAAATGCATTCAATACAATTGAATCTCATCACCAGGTTGCACCAGGTTATTGCCTTACTTGAGAATAATTTAAATGTTGAAATGTAATCCTGACATAGTGAACATCCTCATAAACAATGCTTTCTAAGTATATTGAGAATTCAACATCTGATAATTTATGAATTTTTGTTGATGGACAGTTGGTGTGCACTGGCTTTAGCTGAATTGGATAACCACTCATCATTGTCATAAGTCTTTGTTATTTCTTCTGGAAATTGTATTATTTTTAATCAAGGTGCAGGTAGATTTATAAGGTTATCCAAGGAAATGATATTCTGTCATCAATCTTGAATCTATAGGGTGTCACTGTTTGCCTGTGATGGCTAAGCGACAAGATGAAAAGCAATAGCTTTGATTTTATTCTGTCACTGCTCATTCGTTCAGCTGCACAATCTTTTCTGCTTCACAGTTTGATAATACCATTTATATTTATACAAATCACAATAAAGTGATCAAGTTTAAAATAAAAACAACATTTACACAATATGAACACTAACAACGCACATGCAAGATTATTTTTAGAATTAAAATGCAACTTTTTATTGAATAATACGATCCCTACATCTGACATATTTATTTCTATGTGATTATATAGTATGTGTTCCACAGTGCTTTAGGCTATTGATAAAAAATGATTTGAGTGTGATATTTATGACTGCAGAGCGATTGATGGGCAGAAGCATTGAATTTGTGGCAGAAATTGAATCCTTGCTGCGTGTCCAATACCAATATTGCTGGTCCCCTGAACGTGTGTGGTGTTTATGTGTGTATAGGGGGGGGGGGGGGGGGGTTACATTAATACTGCGCAGGAGGAACAGCCATTGTGGATACAGCTCCACATGCCATAGACTCAAGTGCATACATTCACACTGCACTGTAGGTGCAGCAACTGTGGAGTAGCTGCACAATGCACATATACAAACCCTTGCATTGACTCTGCATTAGTCAATGCAAAGATGCAGGTAGTGATGCAGAGATGCACGTATTGATGCAGAGATGCAGGTAGTGATGCAGAGATGCAGGTAGTGATGCAGAGATGCAGGTAGTGATGCAGAGATGCACGTATTGATGCAGATATGCAGGTAGTGATGCAGAGATGCACGTATTGATGCAGATATGCAGGTAGTGGAGAGCAGCTGTTCCACTGTACAGCCATACCGGAGCAGTGCAGTTCACCAGAGCATTCCTGCAGCACTGTAACTGTTCTTTAGGTCAAAAGCAGCTAATGGTAAGTTTGCAGTTAATGGTTGCCCAACATGAAGCCTGGACCGCAAGTGTTCTCACTCTTGGTTTGATGTATGCAAAAGGATCATTTCATAAAAGTAACACACCAACAGGACTTAATTTATTCCTCGTGAATATAACCTGCAACCATTTTTTAAAATTTCTTAAGTTAATATTTGGTAGTAACTCATTTTAGAAATGGCAAGTTTGTGCATATTCCATATTGGCTGTTATTGCTTGATTGTTGTTCCAGTTCTATTCTGATAGTTATTCCAGTCAATAATGCTTTCTAAATTTTCAGGGAATTCACACATTGAACAGTTGTAGGTATAAAACAGGTGCAAGTAAAACATTTCAAATTAAACTTTCACATTTGGGAAAACATTTAAATATATGTTAATTAGATAGACACAACAAGAAATGTTGGAATCAGGATACCAGGAATCCCTCAAATATGCAATGAATCAGTCCAGATGGGAAATTGTTGTGGCCAATAAGTCATTGATGGAAACATTGAACATTCCATCAGGCACATTCCACAAAATGGAGAACTAAAATTGTAAGGTTACATAAATTCAGACTAATGCACAGGTAGGGAAATTGAAGGCAGTTCCAGATTCTGATGAAGATAAATGTACAGGTAATGTACCTGCGGAATTATATCCCATGGCACAATTACGATCAGGGGTTCCAGGAATATTTCATGAAGGCACATATCAAGGTTGTGAAAATGTTACTTTCCATGCAGAAGAGCTACTTATTTGGTAGGAATAACAGATGTATTGAAATTAAATCTCATTGCTTTGTTGTCTGCATGTAAATGAGGCCATTCTGAGGGCCAAATTTCGAAAACATCCAAATTTCAAAAACACCCATATAATGTCTCTACAGGGCTTTTGATACAATAGAAACAAATGCTTGATCCTGTCTCCTCCCACAGGAAATAACATTTTCCCACAAATCTGTATCTTGGCAAAATGTAAATCTAAATTATTAGCCTTTGAAGTTGGAGTTGCATGCTTAAGTGTGCCAAAGGGATTGCATTCTATTTAATCTTGTTTTCTTTGGTTTCAATTCCCTCCTCATTTTCCAGAAGCAACATTGCCCTTAACCCGCTATTTTATAAGTAAATATGGCACCAGCTGCAATGTATATTTTAGCAGCATAAAATATAATCATACACTATTGATTGCTTGCAATACGCTGACTAAATGAAAGGCTTTATGAAATGCCATCGCTGACAGTCCTGCTTAAGAGCACCTAATTAGATCAGATCCCAGGTATTGAACGCCAGTGCTCAATAACAAGCCATTAATAACTACAGGTCAAAGTATTTATGCTCAATAAATTCAAGCAATGGACGTGACCACAAGTCAAAGAGAAAGGGAAAGCTATTTATGCTTGAAGAACGTCAATGATCTTGTTATGGGCTAAGTGAAATCCATTTTCTTCTTTTTAGACCATTCTACATTTATTCTTGATATCAATCTATATGTAAAGGTATTTACAGGTATGTGCTCTAGCAATGTAATTCAATGGCTAAAAGAATTGCAGAGATTTTAACCCAAAAATATAGTACTGCACTTTCACCAGTGAGGAAATAGTGTATACCTACAGTAGTTGTATGATGGATAATGTGTGAATCTATGCAGTGGGTGTAAGATAAGAGTTTCTGATCATGAAAGTAAAAATAATACAATGATGATTCTTTCTGTTAGTGCTATGAATATTGTACTAAAATAAACAAATCGGATCACCTTCACATTTGTGTGAACCATGCTGGTGAAAGCAAAATCACCCATCCTAAAGTTAAATTAAATCCACAATGTCCAGATGTAAGATTTATGGTCAAGGGACTTTTGTGCTGTGCTCAGTATAAGGTCATGATTTATTGCCTTAGTTCATTTTATATTTCATGTTTGATTAACTAAACCTCTCAGCTCTATATTTTTTATTTTGCCACCTTGATGCAGCCAGAGTGATATTTTTTTTGTCTGGAGTTAAGAGATGTGAATCTCCCCCCTTATACAGCGGCCTGTGATTTAGCCCCATTTTATACGTGGCCCGTAAACATTGGGTCTCAGCATTTAGTCATACAACTGTCAGGCAATTTCAGCTTCATTTTCAGTTAGGACTATTACACTGTTTACACTTTACCTCTACTATCATCTACTTATAGATATACATCTACTGTCCATAGCTGCTGATTCATTCTTGATTAATCATACAGATTAAGTGTAATGTATAGTACTGTTTTACTCTCTCTTTCTCTCTCTCTCTGTCACACACACACACACATACACACTACCGGATAAAGAATATTGATTCTGTCTGGTTCCCTTAGTCAATGCTAATTGATCACAGTAACATATTCTACTAGGAGAGGCCAAATGAGCAGGCATAACCTCTGGGCATAGTTGTATTTCCTTATAATTGGGTAGGGCCGACAAACTGCTGACTAGCACAGACTGGCTTAACTACATAATTAAGGTCACTTGAAATACATCATTTTTTCTTGAGATTTTTTCTTGAGTATGAATTTCACACAACACAAGTCCTCAGTGTTAGCAACAGAATTGTACTTCTTTTCTCCTGTATGCATCTGTAGTCCAGAAATGAACATTTATTGGCCAATGTAAAAGTATTTACCACACTGTAAAATGCCATATTCCCAGTTCATTATTGTCACTGCAGTCACAGTGGCATCATTGCCCTGACGAGTAACTCGTTTAAAAGGGCAGATTGTAGCATTGAGCAAGCCTCACCCTGTTTTTGCTGATTCGTATCAAACCATAGAAACGTGAATCCAAATAATATGTATTGGGGCTTCTTTCTAGCATGGAATATATACATATTTTATAAATGCCTAACAGTTTCAGAATAATGCTAAAATGTTTGTCTCTCTTAGTAGCCCTGTCTCTCCCTCTCCATACACTGCACGCTGCATACAGCAGCATACATTTGGATTTTTTAAATTTATTGTTATGTCACATACATAGTATATCTTTACTACCTGTCCCCTTATCCATGCATTCCGCTTGAGCAAAATGCATCAAATTGGCCTAGCAGTTATTTCATCATTATTTCACATCGATTTGTTATTTGTCACAACCTTTAGTATAGACTGAATGCCTTTTGGTGAAGTGCACTTGCCAGCACCAGATCCTAAATAAGCTCTTTACAAGCTCAAGTCCAGTCATCAGTTACTGGACTGTTACCCTGGAATGTCATTATTTCAGTTTAGGAATTTTAAGGAATTAGGAGAGCGCTCCAACACCAGACACAGAGTGGGTGGATGAGAATAACACGTTCATTCATTTGAAGATAAAAATAAAAAACACCATCAAAGTAGAACGTGTGATCAAACTAATCTCACCGCATCAGGGGGAATGTCCCGGAAATTGATTGCAAGCGCTTTTGTTTGCCTTATATGCCATATTGTTATCTCCCATTAAAGAGTGTGTACACAGATTTCGCTCAGCACATAAATCATAGACTTTAGGTTCAGTCAGCCCTGTGGAGAAGTGATCAATTACATTCCAACAGACAGAGACACTACCTCGCCCACTTTCATGGCTACTCTTATTATCATACTTATTCCGTTAAAGTAATGCAGATTAAAACCCACGTTGAAAAATATGTTATCCAGTATGATCATTTCCAACAGCCAAAAACAAAAGGACTATATGATAAGTTGGAGAGATAAACATAGATATGATATGGACAACTATACGCATGTGGATAAACCACGAAAAAGACTATGGAACGCTACAGTATGGTCAATAGCTAGAGTGCTAGTCATTAATTTTTGTAGGCCAATTCGGAGGTTTCTTCCGGGCATGGGTTCCCTCGCCGATTTCCAGTGGGGTTTTCGGATTCGTGCGGATATATGGTCTGTGGTTAATATAAATTTAAGAGAATTTTCACGTTTTGTTAATAAAGATAATCTCCACAAATAAATGCACCCTGTGATATTTGAACCACACACACAATGAATATAAATTAAATATAACGTTATGTTAAAGTATGCTACATTAGGCTACTACAGCAATCGGTTTTATTCCATAACACCACCACTGAACAGTTTTTCGAGCCTGCCGTCCTCCCGTGTTCAATAGGCCCCAGCGCTTTGTAGCCTATTTGCTACCTCCTGGAGCAAAGCAAAATCCAGAGCTGCCTGCATAAATAGGCCTACATACGCGATTTAGGCTGGTCCTTTCTGATGTCGCAGGTTGCGATTTTCTTTTGGGTTGTTTTAAAAAAAATCTGGGCGCTAACTATTGTTCGAAGACATTAGCTAGCTTATCAATTTAGATATTAATTTAGCTATTCCACCCCCTCCCGTCCACAATCGCCATACTCTCCCGTTTGTTTAGGCGTGTTTCTGACGGGGAGGTTGATTAACTTAAGTCTCCCGAGTCATTTGGCAATGCTGGGTTAGCTAGATGGAAAGCTACCGATAGCTCAATGCATGTAATTTTAACATTTAGCTAGCAAGCTAACGATAGCTTATGGCAATACGTTTTAACTTAAGTTTTAAATTAGTCCGAACTAGCTGCCCAGTGCCCTCGCTGGCTGGCTATATTAGTTAAGTTAGCTAGGTACGCCCTAAGTGCAGCTAGTTTAGCTGCACTAGATACTTTTATTTTGCTTATAAAATAAAACGTAGCTTCAAAAGGCAGCTAGCAAACATTAGGCAATTGTGGTAGTTTACTAAGTCATATATGGCAAGCTAGCTAGGAAAATAGGCAGCTAATTGGGACTAATAAGGTAGCTCGCATGTTAAAACGGCTTGCCGCACTAGCAAGCTACAAAGACCTTAGTTTTGAATAGTATTCATATTCTTGAATTTCATATAAAACAAGTTGATGTAGAAAAGTTTGAAAGGAGCGCTGACACGACTAGCTGCGAGCTACACTTGACAGCAGCCAGGCAAGGATCTGCTGAGGTAATGTGTATTTATTCCGAAAAGTTGTAGTTTGAATATAGTTCTTTTTCATAATATGAGCTCGATGTCTCGCTATGGGATGTGACCCTCCGCAGCCCTGACAGAAGTACCTATCTCAAATAACCAATCCTGATTGGTCAGAGAAGCGTGTCCCTCCGCTGCGTGATGTAGTCCCCCCCACTACAAATACCGCAGCAGGAGGACACGCCCGCCATTCTAAAAATTCTTCTCACCTAGAAGCATTATCTCACACCGAGCCTAGTTAGTTTAACTGTCCACAGACGGAATTATTTATTAGCTTCTGTCGACGGACGCTAACTCAGCTCACTATATTCGCCGAGGTTTTGCACGCCAGCTCCCCTCGACGTTTCCTGCTAACACACCAGTTAGCCTCCTGCTTTTAACACTCCAGTTATCAGCATCTTGCTTTTAACACGCCAGTTATCAGCCTCTCGCTTCTAACACGCCAGTTATTAAGCACCTGCTTCTAACACACCAGTTAGCTAGCTATCTGCTCCTAACACACCAGTTAGCTAGCTACCTGCTCCTAACACACCAGTTAGCTAGCACTTACTGTAAAAGACACCCGCGCACCAGCCGGTGTTTTTTGCCCCCATGGCGTCCGCTGCTCCTCATGCCAGAGGAGACTCCCGGCCCTGCCCCTGTGGTGCCCGGATTTCGGGGAAGGATACGCACCCCGTGTGTGTGAGTTGTCTCGGGACTGACCACGCCAGGCTGTCCCTATCCGTCCCCGGTTCGTGTGTGCATTGCAAAATGTTCACGACGAAAAGCTTGAGACGCCGCCTGGCTCGCCAAGCCAGCCTGTCCGACCAGGACCCGCTTCTGACCGCCGCTGCCCCGGTAGCCGCTGATGAAGAGGAGCCCATGGTAGAGGAGGTACAGGAGGTGCACACCGACTGGGCCGCCCTGTCTGTGATGTCCCCGGTTCCTGCCTTTCCTTCCGACGATGTGTTAGAGCTGGAGTGTGTAGAGGATGACTCCGATGATCCCCCTCTCATTTCAGAGAGCGAGGATGAGGATGATGCCTTAATCACTCCGGTGCCGGCTGCAAAGCCGGGGCTGCTTTCCGGGGGCTCGGAGGACGGCGAGGACGCACGTCCCTCGTCCCCGGTTCCTGTGGTTCTGCTCGACACGTGCAAGCGTGCGGCAGCGAGCATGGGTATTCCCTGGCCTGCTCCGGTGACACAGCCCTCGCGCTCGCGCTACGAGGGCAGGCTATTAGCACCGGGCGGTAACACGGCCAAGCAGCTTCTTCCCGTCTTTCCTGACTTACTGCTCGAGCTCACCAAGATGTGGAGCGACAAGCCGTACAGCGGAAGGAACCAGATTCCGGGTGCCTCCGTCCTCGACACCGAGAACATGGAAGCCCTGGGTCTCCTCGTCATGCCCCCGGTCGAGTCCCCGGTTGCAGCGCATCTGTACCCGGGTGGCGCCATGGCTGGCTCAAGCAGACGTCCGTCCCTCCCCGCTAAATCGGAGCGTCTTCAGTCTGCTTTGACCGAGAGGGCGTACAAGCAAGCCGCGCTCTCGATGAGGGCTTTGAATGTGCTGTCGCTTCTCTCCGCTTACCAAGCCGACATTCTCCATGGTGCACCTAGCGCCGCGGTTTGGCGCGAGGCGGTACGGACCTGTGCCTTCATGTCCAGCGGGTGGCTGTGCTCGCCACGGGGAAAGCTATGGCTTCTCTCGTGGTCCAGGAACGAGCCAGGTGGCTCAATCTCGCCAGGCTGACTGACAGAGAGCGAGATGACATCCTGGACGCGCCGTCATACCGGAGGGTATCTTCGGCTCAGCTCTGACCTCCATGCAGGAGAGAGCGGAGGCGAGGAAGAAAGACAACGAGGCGTTTGCGCTCTGCCTGCCGCGTAGAGCCCCCTCGCCGTCTCCCCCGCCTCGGGGAAAATCTTTCGCCCAGGCCGCTGCTCAATCTGCGCGATTTAAGGTCCCGAAGAGGCCGCAGCAGCAACCTTCCCCGGCCCGATCCCAGTCGCCTGCCCCTCGGGTTGGTTGGAAGGGTCCCCCCGGCGCTCAGCCCGCAGCCCCGCCGCCTCCACCGGCCGCTTCAGCTGCGCAGGGTAGGAGGAAGAAGAAGGCTACTTGACCGCCTCCGCCTTTTCTCCGGGTGACGCGCCCATCAGTTCCCCGTTCATGGGCTCCACCAAAGAGGTTTTTAAGTGCGCATCTCCAGTCGCTGATCTCCGCCCCAGGGCCAGACGAGACGAGGAGGGACATTGTCACCGGGCTGTTTGCCGTTGCACAGCCGTGTTCACATGTCCACAAGCACGCGCATACACACAATGTTCTGCCTTTGTTCAAAGAAATAAAGTTGAAAACAAAATGTGTAAAAAACACCGAAAACAAAGCAAGCACAAACAAAATGAATGCTTTGCACATAAGCAACATGTCCGCCGGGCATGCTGTCCCTCTGTTGCCGGCGATGGGCATCCCATTTCCGGCTACGGAGGAATTTACCCAGGCTGCTGCGCGAGTTCGCACATGCGCAGTACGGCCCGAGGGACATTCTCTCGCTCTGCCACTGGAGGGAGCCATACCACCACTTATGAGCCCTCCCGTGTTGGCAGAGCCTCAGCCGATATTCTCCCCTTCACTGTGTTTCCACATTCAAAAGTGGAGAGAAATAGGGGCTCATCCGTGGGTATTACGCACGATAGAGCGGGGTTACCGGCTGCAGTTCAACACTGTGCCGCCTCGTTTTTCCGGCATAATACAGTCACGAGCACAGGGACGTTTAGCTGGCGTGCTAAAGGAGGAGATAATGTCTCTTTTAGACAAAAAAGCTATTCAAATCGTCTCTCCCGAGCAGAGTCAATCCGGGTATTATTCAAGATATTTTCTCGTCCCCAAACGGGGAGGGAGAGGAATTCGCCCTATCTTGGACCTCAGGGCTCTGAACTGTCACTTAAGGAAATACAAGTTCAGGATGCTGACACAGGCATCTCTGTTGCGTCTAATAAAACCAGGCGACTGGTTCACATCAGTGGATCTGAGGGACGCTTATTTCCATATAAAAGTGTACGCTGCCCACAGAAAGTATCTGAGGTTTGCGTTTCAGGGAGTGTGTTATCAGTACCGAGTGCTCCCGTTCGGACTTTCCCTCAGCCCGAGGGTATTCGTGAAGTGTACGGACGCGGCGGTCGCCCCGCTACGGCGGGGGGGAATACGCCTGGCCACATATTTGGACGACTGGCTTCTCCTAGCGCGCTCGGAGCAGGAGGCCAGGTCGCACACGGAGTTTGTCACACGTCATCTGTCAGAGTTGGGCTTTGTGATAAACACGGAAAAGAGCAATCTCTCACCGGGTCGAGAAATAATCTTCCTCGGGTTACAGCTGCTATCAATGCCGTTCACTGCGCGCCTCTCGGAGGAGAGGGCGAACAGTTTCAAGGCATGTCTTGCTCCTTTTCAGAGACACTGTTACGTCCCATTCAGGGTGTGTCTGCGCCTGCTGGGCCTGATGGCCTCGGCTATACACGTAATACGCCTCGGTCACCTCCACATGAGGGAGTTTCAGCGCTGGGTTGCTGCGCTCAGGCTGGACCCCGTGCGTCATGGCGCACGGAGGATTTTGGTGACGTCGGATTGCGTGTTGGCCCTACGTCACTGGCGGGCGCCCTCTTTTCTGACTCAGGGTGTGCCCCTGGGCACCGTCCTGTCCAGGAAAGTGGTCACTACGGATGCCAGCCTCCAGGGGTGGGGCGGCATTCACGAGGGCAGATCTGTGAGGGGCCGCTGGAGCCTGGGTCTCCAGCGACATCACATAAATTTTCTGGAGCTCTCGGCAGTGTTTCTCTCTCTGAAACATTTCCTCCCGTTCCTCAGGGGTCATCATGTCCTGGTGAGGATGGACAATACGACCACGGTGGCATACATAAATCACCAGGGGGGTTTGCACTCACGTCAATTACACATATTGGCACGCAAACTGATCCTGTGGAGCAGTGTGCGTCTCCTGTCATTGAGGGCAACGCATGTCCCGGGGACCCTGAACGTGGGGGCGGACCTCTTGTCCAGGGGTGCGCCCGTATACGGAGAATGGACTTTACACCCTCTCGTGGTGACTCAGATTTGGTCCATTTATGGCCGCGCCAAAGTGGACCTGTTTGCGTCGGAGGGGAACACCCAGTGTCAGCTGTTCTTCTCCCTACACAGTCGGGGGGCCCCCTTGGGGCTGGACGCTCTGGCGCACGACTGGCCTCACGAGCTGCTCTATGCGTTTCCCCCTCTGGCGCTGGTTCCTCCCACCCTGGCGAGGGTGAGGGAACACAGACACTCTCTTATCCTGATAGCTCCACACTGGCCGGCGATGCACTGGTTGGCGGAGATTTATCAGTTGCTGTGCGCCCGGCCCTGGCAGTTGCCAATACGCAGGGACCTGTTGTCACAGGGGGGGGGGACGGTGTTCCACCCACACCCGGACAGGTTACAACTGTGGGCGTGGCCCCTGAGTGGCTCTCTATGACCACTGCGGGCCTTCCTCCGAGTGTGATTAACACTATTCAGAATGCTCGGGCCCCCTCTACCAGGTCTTTGTACACTGGTAAGTGGGGGGTGTTTGAGCGGTGGTGCCATGATCGGAATCACACCCTTTTCAGTGCTCTGTTCCGGTGGTCTTATCATTTCTTCAGAGCCTCATCGATGATGGCAGAGCCTTCTCGACAGTCAAAGTGTATCTGGCGGCCATTGCCGCCAGTCACGTGGGCTTTGGGGACAAAACAGTGAGTCAGCACCCTCTGGTGTGCCGCTTTATGAAGGGTGCCCGTAGACTGCTCCCAGTCTCCAGGCCGCTTATGCCCCCATGGGATCTGACGGTGGTTTTGGAGGGGCTTAAGGGTCCCCCCTTTGAGCCTTTACAGGGTGCTAGTTTGAAGCATTTGTCTCTTAAGACAATGTTGTTGCTGGCGCTCGCTTCCGCGAAGCGGGTCAGCGATATTCATGCACTCTCGGTGCATCCGTCATGCACTCAGTTTGCCCCAGGGGACGTAAGGGTGTCGCTGAGACCTAACCCAGCCTTTGTGCCTAAGGTGGTGGGTTCATGCTCCCCGATTACTCTCGCTGCGTTCACAGCTCCAGCTGCTGACCAGCGGGCTCATACATTGTGTCCGGTCCGGGCCATACGTTGTTATGTGGACAGGACTCAGTGCTTCCGACGGAGCGATCAGCTCTTTATTTCCTGGGCTAATCCCAGGAAAGGTCAGCCTGTTTCGAGGCAGCGCCTCTCACACTGGCTGGTGGAAGCTATAACTTTGGCCTACGCTAATGAGGGGTTGCGCCCGCCTGCGGGCCTGCGCGCTCACTCTACACGGGGCATGGCTGCATCCTGGGCCTTGTTCAGGGGGGTGTCTATTCAGGACATTTGTGCGGCGGCGAGTTGGACTTCGCCTCTGACTTTTGTTCGATTCTACATGCTGGATGTGTCGGGCCCGTGCGTTGCCAGCGCGGTCCTTCAGGCCTAGCATCTGGACATCTGGACCCTCCCATCGGTTGGTGGCTGTTCGATAAAGCTGTCTGGCAATTCGGGAGTAACCACATCCCATAGCGAGACATCGAGCTCATATTATGAAAAAGAACTTTAGGTTACTGTCGTAACCCCGGTTCTTTGAGTAATATGAGCGAGATGTCTCGCCAGACAACCCTTCTTGCTGGGCGGTGAGAAGGAATTTCGGGCTTTAGAATGGCGGGCGTGTCCTCCTGCTGCGGTATTTGTAGTGGGGGGGACTACATCACGCAGCGGAGGGACACGCTTCTCTGACCAATCAGGATTGGTTATTTGAGATAGGTACTTCTGTCAGGGCTGCGGAGGGTCACATCCCATAGCGAGACATCTCGCTCATATTACTCAAAGAACCGGGGTTACGACAGTAACCTAAAGATACTCTTTGAGCCGGCTCTTTTAGGTGAACGTTGGGAGCCGACTCGCATATCTGAAGAGCCGATTTGTTTTGTAAATAAACAAGACAAGAATAGTGGTATTATGGTCATAATTTTACTTGTGTGCTTGTGGTCTTGGTGGAACTTTTATTAGTTTGTCTTCAAGTATCATCTGTAATCAAAAATAAAAAAAAATTTAGGCCAAAAATAAATAAAACCACTATAAGAAAATAACATTAATAATAATTTAAAAACCAGTTTAATTGTTGGTCAGTTTAATTGTTCTGATGCTGCAGTTTTACAAATTTTTTGTAATGGCGTTGTAGCGGTACAACGATGAGCCAAACGCGATGAAAGAAAAGAAAGAATGAAAGAATCTCCCAGCCGTAGCCGAAACCAAAAACCCCCTAGTAAAACGGGATAGCCACGTAAACACGGGCGATACTAATACGAATAGAAAGAAGAGCAGCAAAAACAAAGGCACCCTCGGAACGTGACGATAACGCCCAATAAACGGTGAAACAAATGAAAATAAAATAAACGCTCACGCCCTCAAACAACAAAGAGAGCGGGAGTGGAAAAGGAGAAGTGTAAAGAGGGAAAACCTAAACTATATTCCCTGAGCTTCTATGTAGTTATCTAAGTAAAGTTCTACTACGCGAATAAAGAAAAAACTATCTTTTTTTTAAACTGCGAGCAGAGGAAACAAACAACAACCATAACATTCGAGAAGGCACGAAATGATAAAGAAGCGTCAGGAAACGGAACTCAGGGGTTTAAATACCTCCTGACGCGGACGACAGGTGAACCAGATAATCACCTGGGCGAAAGGAAAATCCCGCAAGGGAATGCGGAGAAAAAATCTGATAGACCGAAAAAGACGTAGAATTAGAGGAAAGGAAGGGGGAACCCTGACTGATTTTTTTTAATGCATTTATTTTATTTTTTGTTGTCATGATGCAATATTATGTTCTATTTTATGAATGTCTATTTTGTTTTGAAATGTTAAACTACGCACTGTGTTTTTTGTGCAATTTATTTCAAGACATAAAAATGCCCTACTTTCAATGCACATGTGTAATAGCGTCTTACTTTCTTAAATTACATTTATTTAAATAGTTTTTATAACAAACAAAATGCAAAATAATGTTATTTTGGTAATTCGAAGGAAAAGTAAGATTCCTTTGAACAATTTAAGTGATAGATGTGCACAAACACCAATCATAGGTCAAAATATCGCTAACTTTGGCCGATTTAGAAAAACCGGAAATGCTGCTGAATGAAGAGCCGTTTGGGAGCCGAAAGAGCCGGCTCTTATTGGTGAGCTGAGCCAAATGAACTGACTCACTGAAAAGAGCCGGAATGCCCATCACTAATAGAAACTGGTTAACATACTTTTAAAAACCATATAAAAGCCTAAGAATTTATAGTTAATATTTGAATATGTGTAATTTATGTCGCAGAACAAAACGTGAAAACTCAGGCTCATATTAACCAGACCTTATATTCGGCACGAATCCGAAAACCCAATGTTAAACCCCCATTGGAAATCGGCGAGGAAATCCATGGCTTAAAAATGCACTTCCGGGTTTTACGACTACAAACTGTAGCACTATTGTTTACGGTCCTATACATAACGGTATTGTGAATTCCAACAATGTTTCAATGGGTATTTCACTTTCTGGGGTTTTGTATTATTTCAGTTTTAGTGCTTGTTTATGATTGGTATTTTCTTGCTTCAGACCACAAACCTCCCAGAATGCCCCCATACCTCTATGTTGTCAGAAGCTTCTGTAAGTGTCCAAAATATCCTTCAGCACACAAAGACTGACGACCATTTGAAACCTGCAATAAAACTTAAATATATTAAATAACTCCAGAAAATGAATTGTCCCTTTAAAGATAGTAAATGTAAATCAACAGGCTGCCTGGATTTAACTGTTGTAAATGTGGTGTATAATTTGCTTTGTTATATTAATCTAACACGCGAGTGGTCTCTGAAGTAATTAGACTGAGCCATATCAGACTTAATCAGGGTGAAGTTCTGATGAAGAGGCCAGGGAAGGCAGAGGCTAGGTCAGGTCAGTGACCCCTGGCTCCAGTGGTCACCTGTATGCGGACATCACTCACCTGTCCTCTCTGTACCCCTTATCTGCATACAGCCAGTGGCGTGTGTGCATCAAGGCCGAAAATAATTCCCTAACCTCTCCCTATCACTGTAGTCGTGCCCTTGGGACAAACACTCTTTTGGCAACGCCCAAATACATCTTTATGCCGATGACACTATACTGTATTGTTCGCACTGATCACTTCCCCCTCACCAATCAGTGGTCAACATTCAACACTCCAGTCAACATTCTTTGCCATTCAGAAAACATTCACTAATCTACACTTAACTTAAACTTAACACGAAGAAAACCAAATGCATGATCTTCAACAGAAAGTGGCTAAACTTTGGAATTTGTCATCGTACAAATATCTGACTTCGGCTAGATTCTACATTTCAAACTCACATCAACACAAGATAAAGTTAAGGCTAGACTGATTTCTTTATCGCAACAACTGGCCAAGATGTACATACTTCCCATTTTTGATTACTGTGACTGTTACCAGACTGCCTCTAACACTTTTTTGACAAACTCAATGTGCTATATCACTCTATCCACTTCATCACCAATGCCCCTTTCACTACACACCACTGCACCCTAGACTCCCTTGTTGACTGGCCATCACTCCACACCAGAAGCCTCATTCCCTGGCACTTGTTCATCTACAAATCCCTCTTACACATTACACCTCCCTACCCCTCTAATCTCCTGCATTATTCCCAGAACTCATATAACCAATTATAACACATTGGCCATCCCCAAAACCTCAATGACCTTCTGTTTCCCATGGCTGGAATACCCTACAATCAACTCTCAAAAATCTTAACATGTCGTGACCAGCTAGGTTATATTATATTATCACTCACTTTGTTTTACAGGTTCGGATCCCCCTGAAGCACAGTCACCACACCAGGTAAGTTTACTTCAAATTCTTTTTTTTATTCACAAGTTAGCAAGAGGGAAAACACAAACCGTAAAAGGGCACCATTATGCCTTCAGACCTATAATGGTTTAACATGCAGTGGTACACTCCAAGGAAAATAACCTCACGGTTAATAGCACAGCAATTAATTAATTAATCACAATAGATCAGGCTTTACACAAAAAAAGTACATAATTCACACACATTAGTGCTCAAATATAGGCTTCAGCACCGTTACTGCGGTCAAACCCTCCCACCTAAACTGCACTGTTGATAGTCAAGGAAGGAGGGGAAAGGGAATAATAAAAAGTCCGTCAATCGCCGAGCAAAATAAAAAGAAAAGAACACAGGCACAATAACCAGCACCCTGGTTCACACTAGTTCTAACTTCAGTCGATGCCGACAATGTGGCCATGGTCATCAGCATCCTGAGCAGAGTACACGTCACTCCTCAACGTGGCTCCTTGGCGCTTAGGGCGGGGAGTGGGTTACACCTGGAACAGCAGTAGCTACTGGTCGCTTCCCTTCGCCGTCGCCGGTCGATGTGGTACCTCGAAGAATAAGGGAAACACCGCAATGAGCGCACAGGGAGTTCTTTTTTAATGTTCATTCACCCGAAAAATAAATCAACGAATGGGGAGGCTACTTTCCTTTAGTCGGCGTCAGAAACGCATGTAACTGGCTGGTTCTCTGATCATCAGTGGATGCGGCAGTCTGACGTCGGCTTCACCGGGACATCTAAAGTTTTTAGCAGCCAGCTCCAACTTTGACCTCACTCTCATCTCCCGTCTTTTCCCGTTCACCTCACCGCCACAGCTCTTCTTAATAAAAGAAACTCCACCCAATCGCAAACAGACAATCAATCATTCAGCACTCCCCTCCTCACAGGTCCACCTATGGCGTTCCAGAGCAGTTGCAGTAAATCGGTGAGTTTTCCCCAACAGTCTCGTTACTCAATTAATCTATTTCAGTTCAGTTTCGGTTTTCCCCCATTTCAATTCATTCCACATCCCTACAACCCGCAGACACACAATAGCAGGCAATAGCCTATTGTGCATGCATGTCTCCATATAGACTTGGTTCATTCATTTACATGCTTCTTCATGAACCATAGCTCAGGTCATGCGATTCATTGTATTTCATTACACATTAAATACTGCTCATCTACAAACTCTTTTAATGTAATTGTGGGCTATCGGTAATTGGATAACTGTTCTCATTCTTGTCAGTAGAGGGCGTTATGGTTACGCGAATGTCTGCATGTATTTCTTTGGAACGCATGTATTCTGTATGCATGTCTCTCTCCATGTCATTATCTTCATGCATTATTCATCATTAGTTAACTACCAAAAATAAGTGATATCTGATCAAAATACGTCATTGAAAAGCCAAGTTTCTCACGCATAGCCTACAGATCGCTGCCTATAAATCCTTAATTCCAACTTGCAAAAACTAGGCCTGCCTTTAAAAGTATTGATATCAAAATGTGGCCAAGTTACAACTAACAATATTACCTATTGTAGCTCACTCTAAATAAACTAGCTCTATTCCAAAGCAATGCTATCCAAACTTTTCTAAATTATTTAATGCAACTTGGCCCTGTGTTTCTTCATCTTGTATGGGTGCACTTCTCACCGCTCTGAACTTTGGATGCTGAACTAAATGTGTGCCTTCGCTTCAGTTTGGAGGTTGCTGTGCACGCACATGAACAAACGTGCAAAACGTCCAAGGTGTTTGAAACAGACGCGTTGACTCTCTTCTGAAAGACACTCACAATTACCCCCAACTGTGTGGTGTATAACGCAGATAATTTTATCCCTGCCATTTTAACAACCTAGCATACGCTTATATCAGCCACTCTCGTGCTCTTACACGAGACTTATATCGGCCACTCTCGTGCTCTTACACAAGACTTATATCTGCCAGTCTCGTGCTCTTACACAAGAAACATACTTTTCTTCTTTGTATCTTATTTGTGCAAAGCCATGACAAACAAACCAAAACAAAAGGCGTCCCTCTATCTCAAATGGCTCCCTGAGACATTGTGCTTTGGTGGCCCTTACCAATTGATATACGTATGACTGTAGGGGACCAGCCTTGCCCTTACAGCCAGATGTGACTCAGAAATTTAAATTAATCATATGCATAACTTGCTCATAGCTCGTTAAAACACATTTCTCTTGGCTGCAAATAGTCTGCTGAATTACATTTTCCATTCTCAAGCCTTCTCACTGGTTCACTGGTAAATTAAACTAGAAAAAGAAGACAAATTAATTTAGCTGAATTTGTCTAAATCTGTTGATGATTCAAGGGAAAAAATTAAGTAACAGTGGAATTTAACTGTGACAGACTAATACTGATTGGATCCAGGGGTCAGTGTTCTAGACTGCCACCATCTGCTACAGTACCAACAGGGAATAGTATTACACTGGAAGACCTATAGAGGGAGCAAATCTACACTTTCTTCTGATAGCTTTACTGTGGTATTGGTAATGTCTTTTTTTAATAAATCTGTACACGTTTTCAATGTCTTATCTAAAAACTATGTATGTGTCCACTCACTGCTGCAGTACCTTGTTTATGTATAACACTTGTACCCTCTGATAATTTTGAGTCCGCTTTTTAAATTTTAAATTTTATTTATGGATGTATTGTTCAGCCCTGTTATTCTGTGCATATTTGAGCTTGGGAATTTGTGCAGGATCATATGGGTTGACATCAGCACCTGACATACCCAATTCCTGTACTGTTAGGCGCCACTGCTCCACTCTGCACTGTCCGAGCAAAACATCGTGATGACATATATCGCACTCTCCTGTGCAAGCATTAGCCTGTGTTTACTCCATCCTGTTTTAAATTTTTTTAATACATTTCTTTTAGTGGTGATGCACACACTCTTACAAACTCACCAAACTATCCTACAGACTTATTCTAATAACTGTCTGTTGCTAATCATAGGTTGCTTTCCTTTCTCATGTTTCAGTATCACATCTCACATGCATATTGCCAAGAAGATGCAGACTTGATCTTTGCCTGCGCTTCTCAGAGCATGCTCATTCCATTATGTTCTTTATTTGCTAATATTGCTTCCAGCCGCCCCTTTTTGCGAAAGCGTCTTTTACGGTCGGGGATACGCTTCCATCTCTGATTGAACGGTGAAGGTCCTCGGAGGACAAAGCAATCCTCGATTGGATGGTGATCTCATGCTGAACCGGTCATATCTTTCCCTGATATTGTTTATGGGGCTCCCATCTTCTTCCGTTAGCTAGGAGACATTAGCGGCTATGGATAAACTCCATTCAACTGTGCAATGAAACCAGAGCTTTGCATTCCTCTGCATTTTCTCATTTCCAGTCCTCGCGCAAAGGAGCATCACCAAAGGCAGATCTAGACTCACACCGTGGCTATTTCTAGCGACCGTCTGGTGGTGTGTGGGATGCAGCGATGTCTTAAGACAGCGGTGTTCACACAATACTGGCTCTCCTGGGGCCCCCAAGGTATTTATTGACTTTTTATTTACCTTTGTGTGTGTAAACCCTTGTGAATTCACCTGTTCCTAACATTACCCCCCCAACTGTTTTACCTGTTTTTTTGTTGTTGTCAGTACATTACATTACATTATAGGCATTTAGCAGACGCTCTTATCCAGAGCGCCTTACAAAGCATTTCTTTTGCATTTATACATAGTATCCATTGATACAGCTGGATATATACTGAAGCAATGCAGGTGAAGTACCTTGCTCAAGGGTACAACGGCAGTGTCCGACCTGGGAATCGAACCGGCAACCTTTCGGTTACAAACCCAGTTCCTTAACCGCTATACCACACTGCCGGCCCAGTACACACTTTAGCTTCCTGTCATCTATGAGCATGGATGTTGTTTATTTTTAAGAATATAAAGATAAAGATACTGTTATTGCTGGAAGCTGGCTTCGATGCTGTCATAGCAAACTGGATAAATTGGTCCCAGTTTGGCCAAAATGTTCGTCACAGGAAAGGGTTTCTCCTCACAGAAAGGAAAATGAAGACTCGACGTGAAGCAACAATAAAACAGAATAGTAATTCTTTCAACTAATCTTTCAAAAACTGTGAATACAGTTCAGTGCATTTTAGGCCAGTTATAAACAATAACATCTAGGTCGATCATTGCTGGGGTGTTGTCATGAAACTCCACTTCCTTTGGCAAAAAAACAGCTTATACTCCTAAACAACTTCACCCAGGTGAGTGAGTATGCCAAGGTTGAGATATAGGTTGTGAATACCCAGAGGAAGAGGAAGCCGGGAAAACGAGGCCCATGTGAATAGGTTTTCAGAATGCACACAAAGACATAATAAGGGAAACTTAATTAGCTTTTTAAGCTGCAGAAAAACAGAGCAGCAAGGTTTTCTTGGTGAAAAAAGCAAGGCTGTACAATACTGATCACAGTGTCAAGCAGGGAACCTCAGGTAATTCTCTCATGTTGTATTACTAATGTTGTATTGTAATACTTCAAAATGGCAAACCTCAACGGCTTTCAGAAAAACTGCACCATGTAGGCTACTGTATCTCTCTTCTGCAAAGATGTACAGGGATTCAAAGCCACAGGCTATTCTATTCATTGCTTCAAAACACTCACTTTCCCTTTAAACAATCGCTTTATCAGGATTGATGAATATATACTTTTTTTTAAATACAAATTGCAAACCCAGTTTTTACACAGCTACCCCTATTTATGACTTTTTATTATCCAGATTTAGTTTATGAAATTTCAGAAACATGGATTTGAAACTACGACCCAAAAACCTAAATGTGAACCATTCCAAGGAGCTGGCTAATACACTCTCTCTAAAGAACTAGAGGGTTATGTAATTTAATTAATTAATTAATTAATGCAGCAAAAATTATAGAAAATATTTAGGGAAAGGATTTAGATTCTGGGCTTTAACACAGGTCTGCCCTCTGTCAAGACGTAAAAAGCGCTCCTTCATGGTTTTCATTACTATTTCATGACTATTTCAGACCCCACTACAGCCCTGTTACTTAAATCATGGTCTTATAAATAAGGGCTGACAATGGCTGGTTTCCCACGCTCCCTTTACCTGGGAATCAGGTGTGAAGACAGTCTGGCCAATCAGTAACACTATTTGTTCAGGTAATTACCTGGGATAAAAGAAAAACCACGGCTGGGTTTGGATTTGAGGGCCAGATTTGAGTACCCATGCACTATATTATCCTTTCATGGGCTCGAAAATCTCAGTAAGGGAGGACAGACTCCTGTCACAGTGTGATATATTCCTAAATATTAGAAGCTTTGCTCGTATTTAATAAACTAGTTTAATGTAAGACTGCCCAAGGTCTGTAACTGGACACTGTTTTGGCAGGTCTACAAAAATGCACTAATCTCATTCTTTACAGAAACCCAGGACCCTTTTAGACATTAATCATCAAAGCAATTGTGAAAATAAAAAAAACACACAAAGAACTTGCACCACCTTTTTGAAAGCTCATCAAATATAAAACAATAATTTATTATTTCTCTCATTTTACAAGACATCAAATTGTGTTTCTAACTAAGAATTTGTTAAGCTGCAATATTTTGCTCAATACATGGAAACCTACTAAGGCATGGCTACTACAATGGGCTTTAGTAACACAGAAAGATCTGGATATTAACAAATGAATGACAAAGGCTTTGTCTCTTTCTGTACATGCATAATGCTTTTACTTTGTCAGTTGGCATCTGGGAAAAGATCGGACCATTTGTAGCATGATATACCTTCAGGAAAACATCTTGCTTTATTCTGCAACTTTAAAACAAACTAAAAAGCTGTTTGCTTAAAAATGATATTCTGTTAAATTTACAAAAGTCCCTCAGACAAAAGGATTCTGTGGTGACCTTGAAGCTAAATATTTTTGTCATATTTGTGTTTTTGTAATAAGCAAAACATATGCATAAACAGTAAAATACTGATAAAAGATAATTGTTTCCAAAAAAAAGAATAAATGTTGGCTGTTTACTCTTGGCAAGCAAGATTTCAAAAGAAAAAAAGGCATACAAATTGTATGTTTTTTTAGTTTTTTACATATTATTTAAAATAATGAGTACAAAGGTAGAAAGGCTATTGAAAAGCATGTGAAGACATTTTCATATCACCTTCAGAGTTTCACAGACCGTTCTCAAACCGCTCTCTGAACCGTCCTTTCACCTGCAGATTCTCAAGTTCCTTCAGAAAAGGCTCCTCTTGTTTCATATTTACAAAAAGTTGCCGCATTGAACGAGGCAGGTATCGCTACCCCGACCGGTAGTGTCCTATTTACAGCGCATAACATAAAGGGGAGGGGCCACCTACACGGTGGTAACGGACAGGAGGGAGTTGTACACTCGCGTTCCGTCGGGCGACTTGGTGCCGTGCGTCAGCAGTTCCTGGATGGTCATCCAGTTGTCAAAGATCTTCTTGTTCCTCTTCTTCATCATCTTTTTGTGGCTGAGTTCGATGATGTTGAGCTCCTTCTTGTCGTCCGCGCCGCTCTGCTCCTTCAGGCAGTCGATGCGGCTCTGCTTCATGAACTCCCGCCGCTGCCGCTGCTCCTTGGCGCGCACCACGTGCTGCTTGCGCTCCTCCTTGCTCCAGTAGCGGCCCATCTTCATCTCGCTGATGGCGTCGTCGTCCGTGGTCATGCCGCTGCGCTCCTCGCGGATTCGCAGGGCGCGCTCCTTCAGCAGCTTGTCGCGCACGGGGCGCTTGGTGATGTAGCGCGTCCCGTCGCTGCGGATCTTCACTTTCCACTCCATCTTGGGATCCAGGTCGCCGGCGTCGACGGGGTCCCTGCACATGCTCACCAGGCTCATCTGGCTTTGGGCGTACTCCACCGCTGACTTCTGCTGGATGAGCTGCATGTAGCTCTGGTAGTGCTGGGCGTGGGCGGGGATGTGGGCGTGCTTGTAGGGCGAGCGGGGCTTGCGCTCCTTCCCGTCCGGTGGTGGACAGGGCTCCGCCTCCTTGGGGCAGGGGGAAGGGTGCGGCCTGATGGGGCTGGCCTCCTGCACCGGGGACAGCAGGGGCTTCGGGACCCTGGGGCTGGCGGCCGCTCCCTCGGCCGCGCCCTCGTTGCCCCGGCGCAGGGAGTTGTCGGGCGAGAGCTCGAGCGTGAGCGGCGTGCTCCGGCAGCTCTCGCCTGTGTTGTAGGCACTGGAGCTGTCCTTGTCCGACTTCTCTGGCAGCTCGGTTATGTCCGAGAGCTCATGGCGGCGCGCGTCGATGCTGGTATTGTAGTTGCGGAAGCCGCTGTTGTGCAGCATCCAGGACTCGCGGTACTGCTCGCGCAGCTGCTGCATGCGGTGCGCCCGGACGATGTTCAGGCACTCCAGCTCGATGCTGCGCAGCTCCTCGTTCAGCAGCTCCAGCTCCTTGTCCACGCCCTCCCGGTCACCCCCGGCGCCCGAGCAGTACAGGCCGTGCTGCCCGGCGCTCTTCACCTGGCACTTGAGCTCCAGGAGCTCGCGGAAGCGCTCGCACTCGTCGGCCGGGATGCCTAGGAAGTCGGCGTCGGCGTAGTCGGCGGAGATGAAGGACTCGCCGCTGAAGGGCAGGTCCCCGCTGCCCAGCGTGTCCTGGCTGTAAGCCAGCTTCCTGCGGCTGCCCAGCGTGTTAGAGGAGGTGGTCTGGTCGTCGGCCAGGTTCTCCTGCTCGGAGCTCTCGTCGTTGCGCGTGCTCTCGTCCGTTCGCCCCACCCCGCTGTCCTTCTCCAGGTGATTGGACAGGAGGGTGGCCGTGTCTGTGGTCCCGCCATCTTCTTCATGCTTCTTCTGAAACGAATGGAAGACCATAAGAATTAAATAATGCACATATGCCATGGAAACACACACACACACACACACACACACACACATGCCATGGAAACACACACACACATGCACACACACACACACACCAGGTGTCATGACATGCTCGTCAGAAACCCTACTGAGCTCCTGAACATTGGACCACAGATTACTTATATACAGTACATGTTAACTTTAACATAGATGCATAGAAAAGTTTACAGCACTGTAAGTACATCTTAATTTTGTATAAGTGTTTGTGACAATTATGGCTAAGCATTTGCTCACCATTGCTAGCAGGAAGCTTTTCTTTTGTCACTTATTCAGATTTTAATATCAATGTGTTATGGTTTAAACACAAAAATGTGCGATTCCTTACTGAATGTCGTTGTCTTGGAATGTAAGGATTTAGTCTGAATAAATACCAGATTAACAAGTAATAACATCTATACATTGAATAATTCAACTAAAAGGAAAATTATAAATATGTTTGATAAAATGACAGCCCTAACACACACACACACACACACACACACACACAAGAATGCACACAAACACACACAAACAGCTGATATTCATAAACTGAGTCCAAGACCTCACACTGAACACTAAAACAAATGTATATGCAAACAACAAGTATGAGGTTGCAACTCTAATCTTTCAGACATTGTGTACAGCATAGAACCATGATTCACTTGGATCATAGGTGACTCATTTAATCAAGGCATTCCTTGAGGGCATAGACTAGACTGCAGTACAATGTATGAACACCTCAAAATCAATGTACAATACAGGAAGTAATAAACTGATATAATTATGTCTGTGGGCGCATTTTCTTTCTTTTGTTTTTTATTTCTTTGGAAACCTGCAAAAAAGAAGGCACAGTATTGACTATCTTGATCATATTGATGCGCTACAACGTGAACTAGCCTTGATGATATTGTTTGATAATTTGTCGTGATAATCTGACAATCTGCTTTTGTCCTGCTACATGGGAGGTCTGTAATTTAGTATCTGAGGTAATGTTATTAGCAGTGGCTTTTCTGTCAGAGCATGCTGGGTAATATTTTACACTGTGATGCACTGGTGCATCAACACAAAAATGCAATAGATTCATCTGAAAACAATCACCAGGGCAATGATTGTTCACCAGCACTAATAGGATCATACTCTCACGCAATAATTTATATTGTTCTATCGTTGTTGAAAGAACGATTTTCGAACCTGTGACTGAATTAGACCGGGATGGAATTAAGAGTGCAGTCTTCATAATTATAAATGGGTGACATTATTCCCTGTGCTGATCTTACTGGAGCTTGACTGCAGTAGAGCTGGGCTGGTCCATTAGCTTACCCACTGCAGCATGCTAGCGGTGTATTTGGGAAACCGTTTCAGTTACGACAGAGTATACTGGCTTACTTACTGCGCCGTGCTAGCGATGTACCCGGGAAAGCGTTTTACTCTGGACAGAGTGCACTGGCCTACCTGCTGTAGCATGCTGGCGGTGAACTGCATGGCCTGGTGATGCTGCTGCTCCAGCATATCCATGTGGAGGTCATCCAGAAAGTCGTTCCTGTCATCATCCATCCATCCCTCATCCAGCTGGACCACAGAGACAGGACATCAGAATATCACTCTCAGCCAATCAAAGTCCCACCTTGCTGTCACAGGCACCGCCCAGCTGCTCTATCTGACCACACTTAGGGGCATCTGGAACTGCGCTTAAAGACCCCCCAAGGAGCTTTCAGCCTCCACAGCATGTGAATGACTAATGCCAAGCACACACTACATGACTTTTAAATCTTTACAAAATCCCATCTGAGGAGAGCAGCTCACATCTAACGACTGTCAAATGACAGTCTTTAAAAAATAATCTGCACGATACAGCGCACACTAGGCGACTTTAGGAAGACCGAGAATTACTTGGAGGTCATACATCACAAGATTTCTGCACAATTTATACAGGACTAAATCAAGAGGTCAAATTTCCACGCAAAGTTGCCAAGGCTACGGAAGTATGGATCATTTCAAACCGTTTTTCGTTGCGTTTGTTGTGCGCTGTTGACATTCTAGTAGAACGATGCGTCACTGCAAGTCAGCCAGGACTCCTGACAAAATCAAACCAGTTTGAAAAGATTGTGGGCTCTCCCGACGAGGTCCAGACCGGTTCACGACCGAAATAATTGCATATTTGACCATCTCAGATCAAAAGACCGTTCCAGCCGACGGAACCAAGTTTCTTGCAGATTTTTAAAAGATTATCATAGGACTGGAAAATTTGTCGGGAGTTCGTCTTTGACGTCAGAATGGGGGCAAAAGTCGTGTAGTGTGAGCTCGGCATAAGCTGACCACAAATTCACAGAGAGAGACAAGTGGGAGTTTTTATTTTCCATTGACAAATGTTATGACTCAGCATTCTTCAGTAATGGCCTAATGCTTGTCATGCTAAATCTGTATGCTGGGCCGAAAGCTAAATTCATGATGTCTGACAGCCCTTTGTCTCTTCATTGTGTATTTGCATGTTGACATGAATGGCTGATACTTTTAGCTTGTCTTGAGGCCTTTAGCTTTAGTCTCTGTCACCGCTGTCAGAAGCGAGAGATAGAAGGCGGCAGCAGCAGTGGTTTGTCAGAAGGCTGGCCAATCAAATCCCCGGTGAGGCATGGTCATTGTATCTCTACGGTTAACAATTAAACTTAAATTGTTTCTATATTACCCAGCTGTATAAATTAATAAAATGATCATGCCCAACCACCATGATAATCAAGCGTGATACCAGTTTTCCTGTCACCATTATCACAAAATGTCAACTGCTATACAGAGTGTGTCTGCATACTACAATGTCCTTTTAATCTGCTTTATTGTATATTTACTATAGTGCCACATCCCAGGTGGAGTATCGCACTGTGCAAGGTAGTTAACCTGTCTCGTTTCGCAATAAATTGTAACCCCATACGTGATAAAATCTAAGCAATGTAAGTCCCCACTGACAAGGTTATCTACTATAGAAATAAATTATATATATTATCAAGAAAATGCAGTGATAAAAGCCCTGTATAGGGCCCATGTGATAGGTCTTTCCTTCACGGTGTGTGTAGATGTACCTGTATCTCTGGCCGGGCCACGAGCAGGCAGACGTTCTTGCTCTCTTCACTGGTCAGCAGAGCCACTGCCTCTTCCCGATTCTGCACCTCGATCCCATTGATCTTCAGTGGAAACGAAGACAAAACTGAGCCACACACTCTGGGAAATAGAAACCCAGCAGCAACTCTTATACAACTCTTATACAATGGAAGCTGAGTGTACCTGGATAATTCGGTCACCTTCTCTGATCCGACCGTCCTTTGCAGCGATGCTGTTTGGATCAATCTAAGCAAAAAAAAAAAAGATTTAAATCAATCTTATCTTAAATGACCTAAAATATATTTATATTTTATCTTAAAAAGGAAAAAACATTTTTATCTGTTCAACATGTTCAATGTACAGGCTATTTAGATTCTATTGGTAGCGTAGAGTAGAGGATTGATTGCAAAGTAACCCTGTTGGTATCTACATAAGTGATACACCAGGAATCTGTTAATAAGGAATTAATGATGATTCATTTGGTTTAACAAAAAAAATTGTTAACGTCTGCTAATTTAAATATATATTTTTAAATAAGTACATCATCATAACATCGGCTTACAATACGATACCCATACTGTGTGTGATTTTAGTTTGCAAAAATCTATTTGTCTATTTAAATTTGATTAATTAAAGTTATTCATTTATTTCACAATATCTCCCATGTATGCTTGCAGTAAATGCTTTTTAATTGCTACATGGCTGACCAAAACAAAATAAATGAAACACAAACAAAAACTCAGCTAAAAAAACTACCTTGATAAAGCACAAAATAATAAAGCAAATGTTTAGTGAAAGATTTCTAGAATTATTATCGGGGCTACACACGAGAGGTAAAGAGTCATACAAACAAGGGGGAAAAAATGTAACCATGGCAACAATAAGCCAATAAATGGAGAACTAAACAAAATGCCATCTCTGGTTCCTTACTTATTCCCTCTACCAACACTCTATGTGCAATCATTTGTGCCATTTCATTCACTTTGTACTCATGGTTGACCAACTTCACATAAAAAAATGTTAATGTTGTTTTTGCTCTCTAGTCTACCCACAATGCTGTTCTGCAACACACCTCGCTCACGTAAATCCCAGTCTCATCTTCGTCATCAGTTCTGTAACAAACCGTCAGTCCCAGCTTGTCCTGGATATTTGCTCTGTATAAATCCACTTCCTGAAAAGACGAAAGATGCACAGTTTAACATTTTGAGCAGAAGAGTACAATTAACGATTACAAGAATTAAAATCCTTGCAATCAAACTTGACAATTCATTCACTTACTGACCAGGGCAGTTGTGGATTTTGTGTAAGATTTATAAGCTGAACAGGGATTCGTTTAACACCAGATGCAATACAAACCCATATGGTAAAAAAATACACAACCTAGAAAATGTTTGCTGCAATCACTCTTGTTGAAAATGGACCCCCACCTGCGATTAGGGGAACATGACGCTGTGCGTTTTAGATAGGGAGTAGTGACAGAATGAAAGATGCCTAATTTATTCACATATCAGAGAAACATCTGCCAGGTAGTGGCTGAGCAGTTCTATCACTCTTCACTTGTCAGCACCTGTAATATGTGAGATAAAAGGCACCCAAACTGCCTCTCCTCTCTCCTCTGCTGTGAAACGAGTTACTACCCCAGTGAGGCTAAATTCTAGTTTCACACTACAGCAAACTCTCATCAAATAACAGAAGAAGTGTACATGTGTCTATAATCTACTATAGGACAGATCCTCACTCCACGGAGCCTTAAATGAGTATATGAGATTCACGGCTCCCTGGAATAGCTTTTTTCATTATGTGGGATACAAAATGGGATTTTATTCATTTCAGAGAACTTTATCTTCGACATTATTTAGCACCGTTGACAGATGTTTCAGTCTAATCCCAGCGTGCTCAGTCATGAACTTTGAGAAATGAGTTCACTCAGTTTCCTCAATAGCACTTTAACACTTCAGTCTCAAAGGAACAATGACATAATGGCCGCCTGTTCATTCCTTCATGTTAAAGATTCGATTCAATGGTTCGATTCAATTGGAGCCTAAATCAGGTGGAAAAGTTGAATGCCATTATAAAACCAAGCAGCCAAACCCAAAACTGCTGAGAAAACACTGATCTCACAACAAATGAGCAGTTTCAAGACTCTCTTTGCTACAAAGCCTCAAAGAAAGCTGTGGTGTGCCTGCATCTCCATTACAGTACACAGCGGTTTTCAGATGGGAATCAGCCAAGTGATAGGGAGCATTTATCAGTCCTAACAAAGCACAGATCTGCAGGAGGCTGTTAGGGCTTTGTCTTTGCCCTGACCCGGCAATTGATCTTTGTCTGTGGGATCTCTGCAAGGTTCCTTAGTGGTCTTCAGGTCTAGAGAGAGGTCAGAGGAAGGCAGTCTAGTGTTCATCTGCCCGGAAGCCGCAGAAGTTCACCTCTCGGGTCTTACGGCACGTGTCAGAAACGCCATTATTAATGGTCAGGACGGGGCCAAATGGTGAGTGCCCGGTGACCTTAAAATCTTCATTTTTTATAGATATTTCCATCACTGCTATAATATGGGCATTGTTAATACACATCACACCAGCCATCACTCTCCCATTGTCTGTGTCATCCAATTATCTTTTTTGCCTGATCTGCTCGGAGCCTCTGGGTAGGTTTTGTCCAAAGACGTATTAGTTGTTGTCACAAATAAGTAATGATGTCACCGTCTGGCATCTGCTCAGGGTGCAGAATACACAACCCGCTCGATTGGTGTCTGGCCTGCATTTTAATCGCCATACAAGGATGAATTAGTCTGAGTTCATCAATAACACATATCCCATAAACCTCGGCATTGTGATGACACGTGTATCCAAACACTGGAAACAAAGGCGCTTTGAGGTGGGTGTGTTGGAAAGACACGGCTCCTGGCTGAATGGACCACACTTGGGAGAATGCTTCGCATGTTGTGTGTGTGTGTGCGTGTGTGAATGTGTGTGAGGTGGGTCTTTGTGTGTGTGTGTGTGTGCATATTTTTGGGTGTGTGTGCGTGTACGCACACCTGCATGCGCGTGCATGTGTTTGGTAGCGATAGTCACCTCGTATTCCAGCTCCTCTCTCTCCATGTCCTGCTGCATTCCCTCAAGAAAGTCACTGGGGTCAAAGTATTCATGGCCCGGGGAGTGTCTATAAAAACAATACCTCTCATAAAAATATACACTAGGAAATAGCATACCCTCAGACACCCATAATGCACTGCTGTGGAGAACTTTACAAGATCATCCACTAATAAATGTTTCATTACCTATGAGCCTCACTGTGAGGGTGTGTTATGTTTGATGCGTAAAATTAACGTGCCAAAACTAGAACGCCTTGCTCTCATGTCTTAGACATTTTGACAAAAAGCAAAAACAGACAAGCAAAGCGACACATAAAGAACATGGAGGTTTTTTTCAGCTTGTCGACAAATGTAAGGTTTTGAAGTAGAAGTCGGACTGGTTTACTGTGATGTGGGGGTGGCGAGTACTGGATGCTATGCTGACATCACAAAGCATGACATCACATGCAATAAGCAGTGACACGCATGCTCTATGATAATACAGATAACGGCCAAATGGAGCCAGTGACCCTGCCATCTGTGTTTCCCTGATAAAGCCCCATTTGGATTATTAATTTATGTAATAATGCCGAAGATCATGTCCATCCCTATCCATCACAACCATATTGTAGATATGTGTGAGGTATGCATTACAGCATAAAAGCTACATAACATATACGTATACCTTGTAAGTAATATAAGATATATAGGCCGTTGTAATGTTGTTAAGGACACATTCTTTTCAGAATATTAAACTTTCTTAAGTCCCATTATGTCTTTATTTAATGTATTTGTTCTCTCTGAACACACAGGATGTCAGCACAGGCAGACACGTGACGGACAGATGTCACTCACTCCTCTGGCAGCAGGTACTGCTCCAGCACGTCAACGGGCGGGGCGGCGGCAGGCAGCTTGGTGAGTGCCATGATGTGCTGGAAGGTGATTTCCGTCTGTGTGCTGATGTCCACCACCTGTGCGTCGGAGGCGGGGCCCACGGCTTTGGGGCGGGGCGCCCGGCGGAGCACCTGGACCACGATTGGCTCCTTAGCCGTACGGAAGGCCTCCACCGCTTGGTCATGGGTGGCCTTGGAAAGGTCCTTCCCATTCACCTGTGGGGACAGGACACAGACGCATGCAGGACAACGCTGTTAACACAATTGAGTGACATGCAGACAGTGGCTATGTTTCTATAAAAAATGTCCACGTGGGTAAATACCCCAGGATTAAAACCAGATTCTAAAGGCTCAAATGTTCAAAACATTACGTACATTAGGTTGTAATGAGCAGCAACATTTTGAGATGTTCAGTTACATAATAATAAGATCACTCAACAACACGAAGTTGGTAGAACAGTGAAAATATATCAGGCTGGTTTCCATTATATGGTCAGACTTGGTGCATGAATGAATGTGGCTATGTGACATCAGCTGTTTTACATTTATTAATTCAGTCATTTTTTTTCTATATACTCAAATGACAGAAAAATGGGTTGTAAATGAATGGGTCGATTTACTAAGTTTTGCATGTAAAAATCATGTTTAACTACATATTTACAATGGGGGAAATAAGTATTGGACACGTCAACAATTTTATTATCAAACATATTTCCAATGTAGCTATTCACATGAGATTTTGACCAGACATTGGTATTAACTCAATAAAACTACACAGCTAAAGAAATTGTAACGTTCCAATTCTTTAAAAAAGTTATGTGCAATAAAGTGAAATGACACAGGAAAAAAGTATTGAACACGTTAAATTAAATGTGGTAGAAAAGCCATATTTTTTATATTTGGTTTGCTTTGCATGCCATGACTTTATGATGTCTGTGACCCAAACAACACAAAAAGGCTTTCTTCTTATTATTATTGCTGGTACTCTTACAAAGCGATATATAAAAGCTCTGCATTTGAATGGGATCTCTGGGGAATTGGGGGGTGAGACAAGATTTAGCTGTAAATTACACTGGAACAATATAGAACACATGGTTGGCTAAGTGGCTCTAAGTCATCAAGGGTCTGATGTATTAAACAAGCCTTTAACCATCACTCTGCTGCCAGAAATACAGTAGATATGGAAGGATCACTTTAAGGGTGGTTTCTCCTGACAGATTTTCCTATTGAACTCTATGGAAAAATAAGTCAGGAGAAGAAACCCTTCAAGTTATCCATCCATATCTACTGTATTTCTGGCAACAGAGTGATGGTTAAAGGCTTGTTTAATACATCAGACCCTTGATGACTTAGAGCCACTTAGCCAACCATGTGTTCTATACTGTTCCAGTGTAATTTACAGCTAAATCTTGTCTCACCCCCCAATTCCCATAGAGATCCATTCAAATGCAGAGCTGTTATAGTATCGCTTGTAAGAGTACCAGCAAATAAGATATCAAGAGCCTTTTGATGTTGTTGGGTCACAGACATCATAACGTCATGGCATGCAAAGGATATGCAACCAAATATAAAAAATATGGCTTTTCTACCACATTTAATTTAGCGTGTTCAATACTTTTTTCCTGTGTCATTTCACTTTATTGCACATAACTTTTTTAAAGAATTGGAATGTTACAATTTATTTAGCTGTGTAGTTTTATTGAGTTAATACCAATAACTCCAATGTCAAATAATACCAATGTCAAAATCTCATGTGAATAGCTACATTGGAAATATGTTTGATAATAAAATTGTTGATGTGTCCAATACTTATTTCCCCCATTGTAACTGTATAAATCCTGTTATGTTATGGAATGGCTGTTAAATCGTTTTTACGTAGTATAATCATTAAGAGTTATTGGTGTTATTCTACATGACAGTGTTCTGAAAAAAATAAATAAATCTACAATCTACATTGTAACAAAAAACTGTATTTTTAAGGTAAAATGTTTGACACTGTCAAAGTCATAATAATGGCAATAACTAATTATTTAATGGCAACATTGCTGTCAGTCTTTTCACCGTTTTATTACGAGATATTTTTTTTACAGTGTAACCATTCCAAACACACAAAAGCTCTCATTCAAATATGTCTGTTTGTGGCTGGAGTAATTTACATAATGACACTAGTTGATCACTTGCAAAGTGTGAAATGATAACATGTGCAAATACCTTGGCTGTGCACGCAAAATAACACCCTTTATTTGGGTTCTGAGTAAATCAACCCCTTCGTGTTGCCATTAGATAGCCAGTGACAAGTGACTCTCCTTAAAAAGAATACAGCAGGAACAGCACTGCTATAGTCCAGACTGGTTCGAGTCAATGCAAACATCACATGAGCTGACCCTAAATCAGGTCCTGAAAGCCTGGCTGTGGGTCAACGAGGTCACGGTTACCAGGGAGCTGAGTGAATATTTGCCTTTTCCACCCTGGAGACGCAGGTCGTGTTGTGCGGCTTTACAGATTATGGCGCTTAACCCAAAAAAACGGCTGCTCAGACATTCCAAACGCACGGTTCCCAGTAGCCGCTGCAATACCTACAATCGCTCTAAACTGTTGTGGAAAATCTTTCTCCAGCACTAAAGGCACAGGACCAGAGCTCATCACAATAAGTGTAATGAGAGGGTAAGTAGCTACTGAGAGGCTTAACCAATTAACCCTGCAGAAACGGATGGGTCCTGTGTTATCTTTAATAAGCCAGGAGGAGTCATTCATCACAGGTGTTATTGAAGACGTGAAGGGCTGGACTCTTGAACTGACCTTCCCAGTCTCTCACTGAAGGCCTATTGAGTTACCGCACTGGGACAGAAAGAGAGAAGGGGATGTGTGGTGGCTTGTTTTTGTGTGGGGCTCACAACGCCAGGTCATATAAAGTGAGACAAGGTGACGTTCATCTCTCTCTCTTTCTCTTTCTCTCTCTCTCACACACACACACACACACACACACACACATATGCGCACGCACACACACACGCAAGAACACCACACACGCACACACACACACACACACACACACACACACACAAATGCAGGAGTAAGGGAAAATTGCAGTTCAACAGGCCGTCTAAGGAAGGCCCAGTGGTGTTGAAACAGCCTTTCATCGACTGAGTAAATCTTATCAGTCCTCCTCAGCTCCTTGTTTTTGTTGCTGATGAATAGCTGCAGGGATGTTCCATCGCGTTATCCCGGTGCGTTCTCTACCTCAGCAAATCCCAGCCAAAACAACTTCAGCTAGCCCTGCCTTTAACTCAAGGGTTCACTGGTTTAGAAAATAGACTTCTGGAATAAAAAAATATATATCCTTTTTTTCTAAACAAAATATCGAGAAATCAAAGGCGGTAAGGCAACACGAGGATTTGGTGGACAGGCGCTACGCTAATTTCTTACGAATATTAAAGTCAAGCAATGATGAGAAGTATGATAACTTGTTAAAGCCTCTTATTGGTTTTCCGGGTCAAAGCGCGACTAAGCAGAATGGGACGTTAATTAGAACGAGCCTGCCTTTCATTAATAAAGGTCGTTAGACAGACTGGAATGAGGTGCCCTCATTTAGCTGAGTCATTTGTGGCCGGTGAAAAATGTGGCCTCCCCTCGGAGGATTATCTGTGCGCAGTATGTTAACCTGCTAAGACTCGTTTGCGGGAAAGGCTACAGCGTGTCACCGAGAAGAAGCTAATTAAGTGTGGATGAGCCGCTCGACCCCGCGCCTTGCTGCAGCCATGACTGATGAGAGCGCGCTGCAGCTGTTTGGGACAGACAACCTGGCCACGCCTCCTATCCCTACATGTGGACGAAAGACAAAGCCTTATACGGCAGACCAACGTCGCATTAAGCGCAAGCATTTTACGCTAAACTCTTCAAATCAATAACATTTCCTCTACATGTGTGAGCACTGTACATAGCGTTTATGCAGCATCATGATATTCAAACTACAGTTGTTCTTATAACATCTTACTTACAAAACATTTGACACTATGGCTTAGTGCCCTGGTGTTCAAATCACGGCCCTTGAGGTCCGAGAACTACTGGTTTTCCACCCTCCCTTTTACCTGGGAGTCACGAGTGAAGACAGTCTGGCTAATCAGTAGCACTAATTGTTCAGTTAATTACCTGGAGAAAGAAAACCAGGACTGGATTTGGATTTGAGTGTGCTACATTTAAATGCCATGTGAAGGTGAAGTATTTTAGGTCTGTCTCATTGGATAGTTAATTCACAAAGAGAACAGACTTGAGCAGAAATAAACATATATTCACACGCATATCCAAAAGTAAATGAATTTGCCCAGTACTGGAGTTTGAGTAGGATTATAGTATTATAGGTACAAAGTAAACAGAATAAATGAAGGATAAAGACCCTGTCATTTCAATAGTTTTGTCATGATTAACATACAGGCAAAGAGACAGTGGCATGAATAAGCTGAACTACTTCATCAAAGGCAACAGCCCAATGGCACACATCCATGGGAATGGATGCGCAAGACCACGGAGAAAAGGGAGCCGTTTGCCGGCAAACGTGCTGGATCGCGTAACCTCATTAAGATGCCGGACACCAGAGCTGAGATCGCCCACCTGCTAACAGCGGATTTGGCTCCGGTGCAGACGACCTAGCCTACCTCAGCTTATCAGAGTTACCACAGCTACCCCGGGTCCCTCGCGCCATCCGCGTGGCATTTGGAATTTCTCAATTTATGATTCCTGGATGTGGGAGAGCTTAGATGTAATCTGCGCTCGGGGCTCTTTCTCATTTCAGATCCGCGGCCCAAAATAAGCTTCCTCCAGGAATGATGAAACCCTTGAAAATTCACATGAAATAAAGTGACGCAACAGTGGACAACCTGTGTTTTTACACAGGAATCTGCAGAATGCACGCGGAGGTAATGACTGTGAACTGCTATTTTTTTGAAAAGGGTGATATCTTCTACCACTGACAACACTTTCTCATTCTGCTTTCCAGATCAGGGCTGTATAGTTATAAGATTACCCAACCAGAACTACAGCAATGTCAATCACATCCATGTTTACAAATAATGACACTTGCGCTGTTTTAGGCTTTGTTTACATTCATTTATATTCATTGCTTTTAATACGTGGATAGAGGTTCTGAGATTAGCATGAGAATTTGGGGGGCTTTTTTTTACCCAGTGTCCAATATGTTTCACCCCCTGCTGATATCTACGTTAACAGAAATGAAAGTGCAGAGAGACGGATGGAAATTGCACTCTCCAACTTTGAAGAGGTTATGCGCTCACTAATAACTAAAACGGATTAATGCTAATCCGGGCCTGAAGGATAATTGGATCATCCCAGATGGGTTCAACTTCTACTTCAGAAACAGCAAATCTTGTCAAATAAGAAGTATTCTTACTATATCTTCCAACATTTGCATGTACAAGGCAATTGTGTGATACTGCTGCAACTGGATATTCATGCTGATGCTGATAATACAAGGGCAGGCATAGAATATGGAGGATGGAAGCATTTGTTTAGTATATTACTGATAGAAATTCTTAATCCTTAACAAAGACATGATTTACAACTACGGAAAAATAACTGCATACTGTAAATTGGATGCTAGACGCGGTTCCCAGATCTACATGCAGTCTATCCTTGCATATAGGCAAATTTATCCTCATTAAAAACCAAGACACAAATTTGGCTTGAAAGTACACAGCCTGTACAACATATCTCTCTCTCTCTCTCTCTCTCTCTCTCTCTCTCTCTCTCTCTCTCTCTCTCTCTCTCTCTCTCTCTCTGTCTCTCTCTCTCTCTCTCTCTCTCTCTCTCTCTCTCTCTCTCAGGAGCAGCAGTTGTGACAGTGTGAATCATATGGGAGGACTATAAGTGTTTCTATGTCTCCACGCTCGCTCTCTGGACTCCGGATGCCTTGTTGCCCTGGAATCCTGCTGTTCCCTGGAGGCAGCGACCCCTGAACAAAGCCCCGCCCCCTCCCACAGAGGCCAGAGTATTCCGCCTGACTGCACACGATGGGGGCATTCCCACCCAATGGGGTTAGGATGGCCCCCATTCACCAAGCTCACCTCTGACACCAACCACACAGCTCCACAGGGAGAGGCCCAAACACTGCACTCACCCGCACCGTGCTCCCCAACTCTGAACCCAACACTTAATCCATTTGATTCCATTCTTTTAACTCTCTGCTCTCTAACACTGCACAGCGCCTCTTTTAAACCAGAGACTCCAATCGTGCGTCAGTCCACCTTAGGAAATCCCCACAGACGGCTCAAAAGGTCCATCTATCTTAGGGTGTAAGCTTGAGTCAGTAGTATAGCTTGACCATGCAAAAAGGGAGAAATTGTTTTGCCCCGCCACCACTAGTTTGACAAAAAAAGACAAAAGGGTTCACGATTAAAGAGCACAAACTTGCTTATCAGTGTGGCAGAAATCCTGGTCCAGGTGACTTAGTTTAGAACTTACTCTATTCCTGCAGCAAGAAAACATCTACTCCTGCTGAATGGCTGAAGCTAAGCAGGTAGGCTTGTTTAGTACTTGGATGGGAGACCTCCTGGGAAAACAAAGTTGCTGCTGGAAGTGGTGTTGGTGGGCTAGTAGGGGGCAGTCTTCCCTCTGGTCAAATAAACCCAAATGCCCCAGTGCAGTGATGGGGATGTGCTGTAGGAAATGCTGTCTTTTGGATGAGACGTTAAACCGAGGTCCTGACTCACTGTGGTCATTAAAGATCCCATGACACTTATCGCAAAGAGTAGGGGTTTCCCCGGTGTCCTGGCTAAACTCTCAACCCAGGCTCTTTCAGGTGGCTATATTAGGTGGCTCTTTCTGCCACCTAATCATCCCCCAGTTTAATTGGCAAAAAATTATTCTCTCCCTCTCCACCTCAGCTTATGTGTGGTGAGCATTCTGGTGCAAAATGGCTGCTGTTGCATCACTCAGGTGGGTGCTACACATTGGTGGTGGTTGAGGTGAGTTTCCCCCTCATCGCTTTGAGTGTCGAGAAAGGCACTATATAAATGCCAGGCATCCTCGTCATCAACACTACCTTTTTCGGTCACGTTCTGTATGGCATTATGTCAAAGCAGTCAATTCTGGGGCAAAGACCTCGTAAACCATTCTTAATGAATGTCGTGTGATATTTAACACGATGAGCAGCAATGAGGTCTGAAACCTCATTACAAGAGAAATGTATTCAACTATTGAATATTATTCAGAGCCATAGATAAAGGACCAGTGCCTGCTTCAATTAAGATGTCAGGCCTGCATCAATCCTGCACAAAAGTACAGGGGTTCTTCCTCCCCTCTCTACGGTGAGAGGGCATCCCTCATTGGCTCCTGCTCTCCGGCCACCCCCGTCAAAGTTTGTCACATCTGCGGCGTGTCCTCAAAGCCCTTAATGCCGTTTAAAATCCGCGCAGTTGTCTGGGCGGCTAAGAGCTCCCGACGGGAACGGCAGCATGTTCCGCCGCCTTTGCGCTCGACCCGGGGAATGCAGATGAGGCCTGATTGAGTTCTCCGTGCTTGGCGGCAGGTGTGTACGCAGGGCCTAAGCTCAGCCCGCTGACCCGCTGCCAGAGACGGGTGGGGCTTTCCCCCTCCTCTGCTGCAGCTGAGGCAGCCACAGGGATCCCAACAACGGCTGATAAAACACATAAACACATAGTTAAAAGAAGACAATCAGAAACTGCGGCATAAGGATTTATGAGCCGGATTCCAGTTACTTGCTTCTCTGCTTCTCTTCTATGCTTTTCTGATTTTAAAGGTTAAAAGGTAGTTTTAAATTGTTAGGGAATTATTCTGGTATTTAGCTTGCAATTACTTTTTTATCATAGATGTATTTTTAGGTTTTCTGGAAAAATTTGTTAAGTGTTTGATATCGAGCCCTAGGATAAAACATTTAGTTTAGATGTATCAAGAAAACACCCAGGCTGTGTCTGAATCAGGGCCCTATCTACTGCGCCCTATCTCCTGCGTACAGTGCACTGGCAGAAGTGTGCTGTTTAATGTGCACTGTGTAGTCCGTGACGTGCAGTCCGCAAAAAATATCCGCCATGCTATTTTCCAACCGTACTGTGGAAGTGTCGTAAGCAGGTCGTAAGATGTCCCACCAGTGTTGCCATGTCCGCGGTTTTACAGCTAAATTGGGCTTGATAATTGGTTTATTGGGTCAAAGCGTGACTTTCAAAGTGCTGTCACGAGTAAAAATGAAAAGTTGCAAAGCACACACTTATATTAAAAGGTAAAAATATGACTATTTCTATTTAAAATACGTTGGTTTTTCCATTAAAAATATATTTTGGGCTAGTTTTAAGTCGCCATTTGGCTGGAAAGTCGTGCAAGATCTGGCAACCCTGCGCCATACTCTTGCGCTGCCATGTCACGTGTTGTTTTTGTTGTATTTGAAGGAAAACTCATTTTTTTAAATGAAGCTTCACGTCATATGTATGCGACCAAAGGGTTTGTGTACTTGAAAAGTGTGCTCCCGAATGTACGCAGCGAAACCCCGGAATGAAGTGCATCATACGGAAGTTTAAAGTATACTATATTTAGAGAAAACTTTGCCTACTTAACGACTTTTTCGCCCTGTCTGCTCAACAAGCCTACCTAATAGTATGGAAGGGTGCTGATTCAGACACAGCCCCAGTCAAACGTGACTGATTTACCAAAGGGAACGGCCAACCAAACGCCTTCCCTGAGTCTTAAAAGTTAATTTTAAGAAGATGATTTAAAACATATTAAGCTGGGCTGTATTAAATGCCGACTCAAACGGTTTATTCATGAATACATAACTGCTGTCTGTCAGGCATGTGCCATGAATTTTGAGGTGAAAAAGTGTTGGCTTGCTCTGCACCTCATGTTGCGGTAGCCTGGGTAGGATGGGAGCAGTCTCAGCCTTGTGTGAGTCTCCGAGGGAACGGGAGAGCTGCCAGAGAGAAGCGGGACAGACCTTCACTTGTAGAGAACTGTGAAAATCCTGGGAAATGCAGTCTATAAACGCCTGTTCAGCAGGCCACCAATGTCACAAGCTTTTCTTTTATGTCTCTCTTTATGGTCCGATACACTTCTTAAGCAAATTCTTAAGTCTGTATTTTACGAGGGGGGTGCTGGGGGGGCTCTCAACGGCTGATTTGATAGAAAACATGTAGGCTTGAAAGCTTACTTTAAGATGCTGGGCGGTTGAACGGTTCTAAAAGTGGCTCAATTCAGCTTGAAACAACAGCTAATCCTTCTTTTCTGTCACATTTAACAGTTCTGACAAAAATAAATTCCATTAAGCCTGGTTATGGCCTTTCTCTGCATATGTGTTTTATTCTTTTCAGTGACTGAGGGGAAACAGTTTCTCTGAAAGAGCAGATCTTTCTCGGGCTTACTTGAAACACAGCGGCCATTATTTAACATAGTCTGCTGTGTTACTGGGGAACAGAGAACAAATAGTTCAAAACAAAAGTACTTAATAGGCATAGCTGGCTGAAATAAAAGACTATTATTTACTCCCTCCTAATCTCATTTAAGCAAAGGACCTTTGAGTTATCCTCAGAAAATCAATAACACACCCATATCACTTCCTTCAGGCTTTCAGCACTGCCTTCCTTTCTTGATAAAAACTCCTTTGAGTGATCGTCGAAGCAAATCTTTTCTGATTTTTCACCACCCTCAGATAAATCAAATGCAGGCCTCGCTCAGGCCCACTGCAGAGCCGTGTCTGAAGGCAGTACACATGCACTGACCTCAGTACGGTCTGTTCCGGAAACATTCCCACTCATCACGCAAGCAGCCCCTGCAGCTTTTAGGGATAAAAGTACCAATGTTGTCATGCGTTCTCTTTGAGAAGAGGAGCTGAGAACTCAGAGAACGGAGACACTGTCTGTGTCTCAAACCGAAGGCAGGTGCCTCGCTGCCTTGGTGCCTTGCTGTCGTCTTGCTCCCTCTGAAGATACCTCAAAAGGCAACGAACTTGGGACACACTTCGAAGGCAGGATAATGTCACGTGAGATCAGTGTTTACGCTTGTTCATTACGTCACTACATCAGCTTGGTAGCAAGTTAGCTGGCTAGTTGCTGGAAAGCTCACGAGGCATACACTATTCCAGTGAATTAAATAATTAAAATACATTTTTAAATATAACTACAACAAATTATGGAGTTTACTGCGTATTCAGACTGTAAAAAAGCTCCCCTGGTGCGGCGGCAAATACCGCATCGTTGTTTTAGGCCCCCATTAATGTAACGGAAGTGAGAACCCTGCTGTAATCGCAAAGACTTATGGGATATCATACCCGGAGAAGGTTACATGCGATGCTGCCTTCAAATGCAATTTTATGCAAACTTTGGAATGAGACGCGCCTCGATGCCTTCCTGCCTTCATTTATTCCGTTTGAGACACAGCCGCTGTCTGAGCCATGTAGAGAGTGGAGTAGGTGAGGACAAAGGGAGGGACAGGGGTTGGCCCAGCGGGGCTAAAATCACAGACAGCAGCTTGAGAGAAGGGTCCTGTCACCCATTATTAGAGTGGTAATGTCAGTCCACTGCTCTGAGGCTCCCAATCTCCGCCTACCAGCCGGGAGACATGCTCATTTCTCCCTGTCATCTGTGTAAGGGCAGACAGGAACATATTTCCCAGCTCAATTCAAAAGCTGCTCCCTCCCACAACCCCCTATTCACCCAAGGCCTGCTGATGGTTCAGAGAGGGTTTAAGTGCTGCACCAGACTGGGGCAGCGCATCAGCTGCTATGCTTGTGTGCATGTTCGTGTGTTTGTGTATGTGTGTGCGCGCGCGTGTGTGTTTGTGTAGAATCACCTGCTCATCCCTAATAACAAATCAAATGCAATACATGGCCTGCAAAGAGGGGAGATTATTATAACTGATTATCTCTCTCTCTCTTTGTCACACACATGCGTGTACGCACGTACACACACACAAACACACGCATACTCTCTCAATCAGATGCGTTTTCCAGTTATCCCAATCAGACCCCGATGCTGGGATACTACATATACACAGGAGGCCTCGCTTTACAGACGGAACAAAGCACTGGTCCCATTGAAGGCAATGCACACGCTCCACTTTAAACACACCCACACCACTGCGTTAACTCTTAATGAGGGAGCAGCGAGCCGCTCCTTCCCATTGGCCACACGGGGTACGCTCAGTCTGCACACTGATAATGAGCAATAATGGCACTCCATCACCGGCATTTAAAAAGCCGCCGTGACTCGGTTCACTTTAATAAGCCCTTAAATCCCTCGGCCCTCATGTTTTATTCATGACCCTGTTGCTGCACGATGTGGGGCACATTGTTGTATTCACTGGGTACATGTGTACAAAGATGATTTGTTCTCTTAATCAAGCGGTATCGCTGTCGAATGCTTTTTTTTTTGGGCCGGCGGTATGGAACTGAACATGGTACACGTCTGTACTGACCGGCGGGGTATAACCGTAAGACAGGCGGCAAAATAGCATTGCTTTGAGCTTTGATAAAAAATAAAAAAATTGATTTTCCACAAAGCGTACCGCGACATTGTGCTAGCTCAATCTAACAGACAAACATTACACACTGTGACCAATCACCTGCCTGATGTCTGAAAATATAGACTGTATTTGATCATTCCAAATTTGATCATTACTATTTGAGCAACAGTAATACCTGTTTCAGTCAATCCCTATAAATCAGCCCTCCCTGATATGAGATTCAACTGTAGCTTGAAAAGAAGCTATGCAGTTAAAATTTGACACATTGCTGTACCGCTCAGCTAATTCTGTTGTATGCGGTGACCCCTCTGTTGTGACTGTCAATGGTTAACAAGATCAAAGGCTTGATTTTAAAGAATGAAAGCTGGCATTTTTATTTCTTGTTTTTGTTAACAAGCATTTGACTACCGATCCAAGCAACCAATTAGTGATCCCATGGTCAATAATCAAATAATATTTGTCTGCTTTTTGGTGTGCAACTCTCAAAACTAAATCTAAAGTGTTTTCATCTGTACTTGCATTGTCTGTGTTGGTTTGTGTACATGTGACCACAAACTGTATTGTGTAATTTGTGCTTAGTGCCTTTGTGTTGATGTACTTTTGTGTTTGTACGTGTTGTTTCCTTGCGCGTCAGAGCAGTGCACACTCTTACTGCGTTAATGTGTCGCGCCTCCACTGCGTTGGATCTACCTGCGCCGATACGTCTGCACTAAATGTCACACGGCGGCGGTGTGCCGCGCTGCGCCGTCTCTCCGCGCGCTGTGCTTTGTGGCTAATCTGTACCTGCCGCGCCGTGTGGTCTGCACGCGGCGCATTGTGACCGTGTGCGTTCTGATCAGCGACATGTGACAGAGCAGACTGAAGAGGAGCGCTGTGCTGAGCTCTCCCCTGTGGCTGCTCGCCACCTGCTCCGGTGTTAAACAGATGTGCAGGCGCAGGGGTGAATCTGCCTCTTATTAAAGGGACCGCTCTGGGCGTAGCGCGGGCCTCCCCCCCGCGCTAACGGCTTTGTTATTACGTCCCGGCCTCCGTCAAGCCTCATTAGGGCGTGCGCTGCCTCCGTCACGGCTGCATTAAAGACAAAGCTTCCCTCTGTGCTTTTCGGCCTTGCGATGAGAATAACTGCTCTTTCTTTTTTTAAAATAATGGTTTCCCCTCGGTCTGACTCTTGACACGTCAGTGGTTTTCTCTTGCGGCGTGTCCAAATCCCACGTACCTCGTGCGGCAGCCCGTCACCCTGGCATACGTTTCACGGTCATCTTTTAGTTCGTTTAAATTTCAAAAACAATATCTGGTGAAATTCTAAGTAAAAAATGAGAGCCGCATCAGCCAAACAGTGCATTTAATGTTTCCACAGTGTATACTATAACAGATTTAATGTTGCTCTACTGACAACTCTTAGAATAGTCCATGTTGTGGTTAACAGAGAGAAAACAGTTGTGGGTAATGAGCGACAGAGGACCTTTGGAAAATTGATGTGAGGCTCACTTCTGTAAACACATATTAGAAAGCCTAACAATGAAAATGCACACTCCGTAATTACAAAATCACCGTGGACAAAAACGAGGCATCAAATGTGGCCTGTGTTGCCTTATCCGATCAGCGTCTGCTCCCGAATTACACACAAGACCCAAAACGAGCAACCGAGCAAAAAAAAGAACAAAAAAACAACAGTATTAAAGAAAAACAGTGAGCAATCAAACAGACAGGAGATGTGAAGTGAACAGATGAAAGCTGGAACGGCACTGTTGCAAGTGTGTCTGGTTAGGGGACTTGAGCGGCCGGCTTGCGGGTTTTTTAAAGTCCTAATTAAACGGGGGTCTTGTGAGGCACAGACAGGCGCCACGGCCATTACAGGCCACTTTAGGAGAGATTAGGAGCCTCCAGACTGTCAAACAGTGTTTTGGAGCGCTTTACCTCTGCCTCTCTGACAGAACCACTGGAGCTTGCATCTCTGCGTGGCACATACCTTCCCCCTTTGAAGAGGGAGCTCTGGGTTCAGTGCAGTTAGCGAGGTCAAGTTTACACAGGGAGATTGGAGAAGTCTCAGCGCATTGCCTTCCCTGGGCTCTAATTATCTTAACTGATAGAGAAAACTGCCTTTAGGCGCACTCGAAAAACGCACTCCCTAATACACCTTTTTGTAAGGGCGGCCTTTGGATCCGCTTCGCGAGCCGTGAAAGTAATCATTGATGTTGATAACGGTTCTGTCGTGTCCATTGTACTGTAATTGCACGAGAATAAGTTTGAGTAAAAAAATAAATAAATGACAAAGCCGCACAGCATAAGCAAACGATGCAGAGTTATCCATCCGTTATTGCCAATTTTACGGAAGACACGCAAGCTTAGCGAGCCTCGTTTCTGAGCCGAAAGCTCTAAAGAGCCGCATTTTCATGTCAAAAGCCAACTCCCCCTGGCAAATTGAAGAAGCTAATGATGATGACTACGCACCAGTGGCTACGACAGAATCAAAAGGACGCAAATTAGCGCGGGTGAAGGCGATTATTTTCCGAGAGATATTCTCCGTTGAAAAAGAACAATGTTTTACTGTGTTATCAGTGACAGTAACCGAGTGGCTATGACTTTTTTTTGCCTGATTGCGGAGCAATACGGCACGTGTGCAACAGGACAGCGGAGGGGCGTACGGCATCGTTAAACCCACAGAGCTGTGAATGGAGAGAGCTGGCAGCGTGCCTTACTGAAGACGATCTCTGTGTATTATCTGCGGATGAAGCAGGACCGAAGCCCGGTTAGATCCCTTTTCTGCTGCCTCCCCCTTCCCCTCCAGCCAGCGTACGCCAACACCCTGTTCAAGGTGTGTGTCCTCTTAAACAGTGTTCCCAGAGACGCGCGCCATTGAGCGTACGGTACAGTACAGTGCAGTACACACACTAATACGCTGAGAGTCTCTGAGACCCTGAAGGACGCCAGTTGCCGTGCAGGGGTTGAAAGTCCTTCGGAAGGAGCGCTCACGGGTCGCTTTCTAAATTCTCATGTGTCTACGCTGTTCATTAGAGCCACGCGCTTCAGGAGGCTTTGGCGTCCGTTGACAGAAGGCAGCGATGGCACCGAGACTTAATTCGCCAATTAAAGGATAAGTCTTGTATAATGGTACGATATCTTCGGTCCTGAAAGCCAGAAATCTCACAAACGGCTAAATGGCTTCCAGAAATACATGACCATACTGTGTGCACAGCTGTACCCTCTGTCTCCCCGAGTCCCCAAAACACAGGAGTCCATGTTTGTGCAAGTCAATCACGTTTTCTTTTTGGGCCTTATCCTAAATTCATCAGAAGAGGCAACGTAATGCCTTCGGGACACTGGAGCATCTTTATGGCCTGTCAGCTGAGACGGTCGAAGGCTGCCACAAACACAGTGCATTTTGTCAAGCACATCCAAGCATTATCTCCGTAATCACAGGCACCCAAATTGGGGTGTCAGGGTGAGGTTTTGTGATGAATGGGGCTCGAGGAGCGAACGCAGCAGGCCGGCTTTGTCTTGCTCGTCCTCTGCCTGGTCAGGTGGTGCTCCCTGTCGGAGTAATTGGCAGAGGAGCGAGCGCCATAAGACTGCCAGCATGGGTCCGTCAGCTAACAGCCTGCCAATCAATGGTAATTGACAGATAGCATGACAGACTTGCCACTGATCAACTGTAAGGAAACAAAGGGTTTGGGCCTCCTCTCCTCTCTCCTCCTTCATCCTGGAATTTGTCACGAGCAAAGGGAACGGAGGAGAGCGACAAGTCTTTCTACGCCTGCTCATCTCATATCATCTGTTAGATGTATTAGGCAAACAAGCCTTTTAGCATGACAAAACACACGCTGCCAGTGTCAGGCAAACCTTTTAGTCTTCCAAGCAGAGCCAAGCATGATCAAAGCTCAGCACTTTGAAGACACAACGCTGAAATGCCAGGCGTCACCTTGGAACCTTTGGGTAATGCGAAAGAACGGATTTCTTTCTTTATAATGCAGAGGAAAAGTGATGAATTAAAAAAGTAGCTCATTAAATTCACTTAAATCAAACACATCAGGCCCCGCATTCGCTGTTCACTAATGGGGCTGGAAATGATAGCTGTACGAGCATAATATCCCTCTTGTGCCTTTCACGGCTAGCACAGAAAGGGTGCTGTGTGGAGATGCATTCCTTTCATGGTGATAAGTTAGCCTAAATACAATCTATGCTTTTGAAAGGCAAAGCCATTCAAAGGCTTCTGTTAAATCTACAAGCCAGAGTGACAGTATTTTTCCAGTTAAACACAATGTGACTGGTCCATAAATCCTCTCAGATGAAGACACTTCTGTAAAGCCATCATATTGATACAGAGAGGGGAAATGTGAGGCTGAAGACAGCATGGTAAATGGGGTGCCCTCATTTCTCCCCGCTGTTCACAATCGCAGATTTACTTTGGTACCTCCTCACAGAACAACATCCATCTGCCTCCATCATGGACTTAAAAAATGAAACAAATAAATAGAAGGTAACCCCTGATCAAATCCTCATTCCATTATCATCGGAGCTGGAAGGTTTAACTCACTGAGAACAGTAGAGCTAAATGCATGAAAAAAGCAAGACCAGAGCACAGACACAAGGACACAATGATACTGATGTTCAGTTCATCTGAGGTCACAGGAGACAGAGAAGACTCATGATTCAATTCACAATCTGCAGATATCAGTGTGTTTCTTAGCATTCAAATGGATTAGAGACATTAAACTAGAGGTGTAGGCTACATATACAGTGCTGCTCGAAGGTTTGTGAACCTTTTAGAATTTTCTGTATATCTGCATAGATTCGATCTAAAATGTGATCACATCTTCATCTAAGTCTTAAAACTTGATAAAGTGAACCCAGCTCAACAAAAAAGACAACAAATATCACCCCCCAATTCCCATATGTTTTAAGTATCATATTTAATATTTGGTCGCATATCCTTTGCATGCTGTTACTTCCTGAAGTCTGTGACCCATCAATATAGAAAGACTCTTGATATCTTATTTTCAGGTACTGTTACAAGCGATACTATAACCTCTCTGCATTTGAATGGATCTCTATGGGAATTGGGGGGTGAGACTAGATTCAGCTGTAAATTACACTGGTATAGTATGGAATACATGACTGGCTAAATGGCTGTAAGTCAAGCCCCTAACCATCACTCTGCGGCCAGATATAGAGTAGATGTGGATGGATCACTTTAAGGGTTTCTTCTCTTGACCTTTTTTCCCATAGAGTTCTATAAGAAAATGAGTCAGGAGAAATAACCCTTGCAGTGATTCATCCACATCTACTCCATATCTGGCCGCAGAGTGAGCTGGGTTCACTTTATCAAGTTTTAGGACTTAGATGAAGATGTGATCACATTTTAGATGGAATTTATGCAGATATACAGAAAATTCAAAAGGGTTCACAAACTTTCGAGCAGCCATGTATGTCTTTTTTTATATGAATTTTCAGTTGTAGTGGGTTTTCCTTTGTGGATACATGTTTGGACAGCCTTGGAAGCAGGGGTCTGCCCTGGCTCTGCATTTCTGCATGCTTCTTCAGCTTCTTTGCACACATGCAGTTTGGGCAGGAGCCCTTTAACTTGCTCTATGCAGTATGCACGCACACAGCATCCATGCTGGACTTCAAAAACTCAATTGAATCAGTAATCACCTAAAAACACCTAACATTTTGTTAACTCAGAAAAGTTATTGTGAAAGACAGCCAAGCCAAAATGAGGTGATTCCACACCATTTCATTACGGGAACTAAACAAAAGTAAAAGTAAAACATGCTACGTAAGTGATTGCTCATTAAACATAAACCCAAGTAGAAGTCAAACTGGGGTTAAGGACTGAAAACCCCACGGTCGGCACTTAGCAACACAGAAGGAGGAGGTGGGCTGCAAATTGCACGTGCGGACGGAAACATTCAGTCATCTGTCACTGGTCCCGGTCACTCTCCTTGTTTCTAAAGTGCGTGACCATGCCTCGACCCTGTGCTCACAGACCATGGGTACTAAGCGCACCCGGCACCCCCAGTCCCCGCCCCCTAGTCCCCGCGCACGCATTTCAGCCCTCCATGCTGTCACTCTAACTACAAACTAGCTGCAACAAATAGGCACCACTGCCGAGCATTTTCCCTAGCAAAGGCAAACGGAAATTACAATCGCCGGGGCGGGAGTAGCATCCGCGAACACAAAACAAAGCACGTGCAGTGATGCTCGGTCATGTACTTCATCCTAAAGTCATGCACATCCTAAAGTCATGCACATCCTAAAGTCATGCACAATCTAAAGCGCCTGCAGCCCCTTCAAACTGCACAATGTCCCTCTTTTGCTTCACATGCACGGCTCACTGAATAAAAGTAGCAGAGAGGCTCTGTCTTCATTACCTGACAGACTTCGTACAGCAGTTTGTATTGCTCCTCTGGCTTCTGCAGAGTGCAGAGGCGGCATCCCATGGTGGAGAAGCGTCCCTCTCCTTTCCCTTCCTCTGGCCGAGCAGGAAGAGAGAGACCTCAGCTGGCTCTCTCACAGCGGGCTCACATGTGGCTCTCTCTCTCTCTCTCTCTGTCCCTCTATCTTGCTCCCTCACTCCCTCTCTCTCTTCACCCCCCCCTTCTCTCTCTCTTGCTGAGGATATAGGTTTGTCTAAATAGATTTACATGGATGCTGCAGGCACCCGCGTGCGAGCATGTGTGTGCGCGCGCGTGTGTATGTGAGCATGCTCTCCCTTACTTTCATACACTCACTCACTCGCTTGTTCCCTCAGTAAGTAAGTCCCCCCTTTAGACCCTGCTCAAGCCTCACCACTGTCTATATACACCCCACTCATGCATATTAAGCAGCAGCTCATTGAATATTCATGAGGGGTTGCCTTATGGATGGTGGTGGGTGGGCGTAATTGCAGACAACGCCAATGAAGTTTCATTAATTGACAATCATTACTTCTATTGTGCTTGAACACAATGGAGTGGAGCGGCGATGGTTTATTACTGCTGCACACAAACCTCTCTCTAGCTCAGACCTGAATATCTGTTCGCTACTGAAAGCCTCTTCTATTACATTCACTCAATAGTCAATAAGCTGACCACAACAACCACTGAAGTGGAAACCGCTTCATTCTTTCTAATGTAAAATTAGAGACGCATCTCTATTGAAGGACATAGACGTGGAATGAAAACTCAGTGGTCAGTATGGACACAAAAGACAGGACCATTAACTTTTCAATGGGGAACATGTAACCAGTCAAGAGGGTTTTCTGCTGGTGCCAGGTTTCCCTTTGTATTTCCAGCCCTGACCTTTCACATACACATTCTCCAGTAAAAAAAGGCAAATAAAAGGGACTCTCATCTCTTCTAGCGCTGGCCCTAATGTATGGGAGTGCGGACAAGCAGACAGAACATGCGTGCTCGCTTTCGAGACGCAGGCGGAGACTGTCCAGCTGATAAAATGTGACACGCATTCATAGCGTCTGCGCTGTAGTCCTCGGTCATGGACGCTCTCCAGCACCGGGCCTGACGGAGGAGGCGGGCTCAGCCCGCGCAGATCTGGCGCCCGCGACCTGGCGTCTTTCCAGCTGCGACGCAGCCAACCAACACAAATGCCAATTACAGGACCCGGGGTGGGCGCTGGGTCGCCCTCTTGATTATTCTGCACTGGCGGCATCGGCTCCAAACGACAGAGCGGCCTTGTCCGAGGATGCGCCCCAGTCCGGCTCACACAATTAGCGACTCCCTGGCCCACGTCTGATGTCACCTGACATTTTAATTACAGGCCCCGGGACAAGAGGAGCTGGGAAGCTGACCAGCGCTCACAATTCCGCGACTCCGTGCGGCCGGCCGACGCTGTGTGGCTGACACCTCGAAGGAATGTTTTAAAGCTGAGCTCGCCTGCAGAGGAAATCGGTCCGAGCCAAAATTCCCTCCCGTCTTATCTGCCCTTCGCTTAAGAGCAATGTTGTTGGAGGAATTCAGCCTCAGCCGGGCTCCACCCTTCTCACGTCTAGCCTAATTCATACAGAATGTGTCACACGACGGAGAGATTAACTTGCAGGTTGGCCGTGACGAATGAAGCTCGTGTACCTGTATACATTTCATGGCCTAATTCAGTCTGAGGCGTTATTCATGGTTCATGAGGAGGGCGACAGGAGCTTCCTGAAGCCAGATATTCCCACAGATTCTTATCCGCGAGGAAACGTCCCAGTGCCACCACGACAACTGAAAAAATACAACCGTCCTCATGCATACCGTAAACCCTCGGTTTAAAGCGTCCGTTAAAACTATCCAAATTATTTAATCGGTTTCTTAAGTAATCACATCGCCACCAGGAAAGGATTATGATTTTTTTCCCACAACCTTGGCTTCAAAATTCTCAGTCCGGTTCTCACGCAGTCGAGGTCGTAAAAAAAAACATCACATAATCCAACAATGCAATGAGAACGGGAGAGACTAATGCCAGAGGCATCCTCTGAGTGGAGGTCAAAGTACAGTAATTGCAATTATACTTTAGCTCCTTTATCTCTCACATTATCCCAAAGGTTGTTTGTTTTTTATCAAAAGAATCGCCCTGATGGCCGCTGTCTGGGCGGCATCAGCAAAAGCACCCTGCGTTTGGCTTAGTGCATGACCGGGTAGCCCGGAGTCACGATGTAGAAGCGAGATTTAGAGAAAGCTTTCTCTGCATGTGCAGGTTTTAGAGGAGATTAATCTATGAACGGAAACACAAGCTACCTTTTCCTCGTTCATAAAAAAAAACCTGCATTTGGGAAGCACCTCACACCTACAAGAGCTGAAAAAAAGAAAACGCTCGGAAAGGGACAGAGACAAGGAAATGAACAAACGGAGAAATAAATAAGCAGACGGAAACAAAAGCCAATCTACTCCCACTCGTCCGCTTCCTCGGAGATGACAATCAAGCGACGGTGACACCGGGGACAAAAACCGCCTGTCAGAACACGGATACCGCATTCATCAAATTAATTTCTTGTTGCCGTGCCAACGTAGCATCTGCCCCCCCCCCGACCCCAGGACACGGGGCTGAAACTTGTTCTTTTGGCAAACACGCTTCAAACATCGTTTTGATCTGAGGCACTGGATAAATGTGCAAACAGCAGCAACAGTTCATTAGCGGCGAATATATTCCTGGACTCCCGCGTGAGTAACAAGTGAAACTAAAGGTAATGATGTAATCCAGCCTGTCACTGTGGGTACGTGAAAGAGGGGCACAGAAGGTGGCGGGCGCCTGGGGACTGGTGCTGCTGTGTCCCCTCCCTAATTAACTAACTGATCCTTTAAACTGTCAAACTGAGGCCCCGGCTCCACGCTCCACGGAGTCATTCATATTCATAACCAGCTATTCCGCACCCATTGGGGTCCTCGCCTATCCAGTCAAACAGTTGTCCCTCTCTGTTGTTTGTTAAATGGTGCACTGGAGGATCAGGGGCCCATGGCTGACTCTCTCTCTCTCTATCTCTTTCTCTCTTGCATCCTCTGTCTCTGTCTTTCTCTCTCTCCCTCCCTATCTCATCCTCTGTCTCTCTCTATCTGAGGTGCTTGGTTGGACTTATTGACTAAATAATTACCCTGGAGTTTATCAAATGTAAAACCAAAACCTTAAGATGTGTTTAATGTAACAAACTGATTTCTTTCTCCACAAAACAACACTCGGTGCTCCTAAAAAGCAAACAAAGACAGAGAGAGAACTTTCACCACCACTGTGGGCTTTAAATGACATCACTCGAACCCAGCTCATATTGGGCCTGGCACACGCTCTATTGCGAAATGAGCGAAGAGGTTATCGTCTGGGAATGAAAGATGTGTGTCGACGTGTCCAGCGCTGGGGCTGGTCCCTGTCCTCTCCACTGGAGGAGTTAATGCGTTCTGACCCCCGGCATTTCCATGCGCTGAGGGAAAATGTCAAGCTATCAGGTTTATGATTGGGTGGCCTGGCTGAAGAAAGTTCCCCAGATCTTAATCCCGACTTTATGGCGCGGATCAAAGAGTGGATCCATTAAATTGCGGAACGCTGCTGATTGATTAGCCGGGTCTGAGGGGGTGGCAATTCAGGACACGGCGGTAGCATGATGGCGGCGGGATAAAGGAGACAGAGACGCGGGGTGCAGTCTCATACTCGCAAACTCCATAAAGCCACATCGATACAGCGACCCGCCTGCATGGGCAGTCTCTGCTAGCTTCCCGTGCGTATGCTAATGCTGGCTTGTGAGTTCAGTTTTGGCTATGGCATGCCCGCGTCTCTTCATGGCTGTAATGCGTGTCTGTCTCCCCCTAAGCCTCCCCGGGCCCTTCCCTGCTGGTTGAAACAGGAGGAAGTAATCCCACGGTTCCGCAGAGACCTGCGATTGTGGGAGATTAGCGCTAGTCTTCCACCCCATTGACGTTGGCCCAGCGCGGAGAGAGGTGTCTGCTTATTAGCCCCTAATCTGCAGAGGATATGAGAGACCGAATTCTGGGAAGGGATCCCGTAACAGGACCTCGCTGCGCCCTACCGCTCCACACTCTTGTTTTTACAAGAGACAGGGTCAGAGCCGCTGCCTTTCTAATGTAAGAGAAAGGGGAAGAGGGGGTTGGCAGAATGAGCTCTGTCACAGAATGTCCTAACCCCCTCCCACTCCCCTTGCAGACTGGTCTCTGTCCACAACTGGAGTTATCATGCGCATAATTCATCTGACAGCTGTCAAGCTTTTATTTACTGCGGTAAACAGATCCGGCAGGCCAACGTGGGTAACAGTCAGGGGAATTGAAAGAACCTGCTACAACATTTTAATTGGGGAAAATAAACTAATAATGTCCTAACTGTCACTTAAATCCATTAATGAGCATATCTGTGGTAATAGCTCATTGGCAGGGCAAACATGGGGTCTAGGGAGCCCCTCACGCTTGTGTAGACAAAAGGCGAAGCAACACATATCAGGAACGGTATAGGAAAAATAGAGAGTACCGCAGAGATGCCACACACTCCACAAACCACAGGCTCCATACTGTATCAGCCAGCTTGCAGACATGCCTGTCAGTCAACAAACATTACATACATATACATATCAAAGAGACACACGAGCATCCGTGTTTTATCTCTTTTCCTGATGTGGAAATACAACACGCGCGGCTTGGCGACGCGTTGTAATTCTCAAAGGACGTTCTCGAGAAAGATGAAAAAACATCAAAATGATTTTTTTCTCAAAGCAGCGTCAGTGTTCTGATTTGTGCATTAGTAGGAACCACGGAATATGAGCTGTTTCTGTCATGTTTAAATGTAGTGGAAATCAAACAGTCACACATAAAAGCAGAAACAAGCTCATAACAGCCTATCAAATATGAGATAAACAAGTAGCAAAGGGCTCTGCAAGCGACGTAAAAACAACCGTAAAGCTGTATTATACAGAGATGTCTGGGCTGGAGGTCAGTGGCGAAACAGGACATGCGAGCTGACGGGGGGTTTAATTCTCGACGCAGCTCTGCACTGTTGTGGGAGAAAGGCGAGTTTCACATGAGGGAAAAAGCAGGATTTGAATATAAAAAAAAGAGCGGGTGATGACAGTGAATGAATCTGGTAGCAGTAAATGGATCCCCCGTCCTGGTTGACAGATCTAATACGTCTTCGCCTTTGGCGGCCCTCCAATCCAGAAATGACAGACCTCTGCTCAAAGCAGAATTAGCGCGCATAATAGAGCTGCTAAAACCGTGCCCTAACCTTTGCTGCCATAAAGACCGCAAGGTAAACGTCCATAACGAGACGTAAAAAAAAATAATTCACAATTAATTATCTAAATGCCATGACATTCCTTCCGCAGGTAAGTCATGCTGCTTGTCAACACAGTTATTAAGTGGGACATTAAGGGGTTCATATTTCATCTGCTAGGCTACATGTGCTGGGGTCCCAGGCATGCGGACACAGGCGGCGACGGGCACAACTGCGTATGCCTCCGTCGGCAGGAAGAGGAGTCTGTCACAGGCCGGCTGTTCCATCTCGTCAATCTCGTTCCCATCGCATTACTCCTGTAGCGTTCGCTGGTTCTCAACTGTAAGGTCGCGGAATCGCGTTTGTTCAGACGGACGTATCTCGTTGAGTGAATTGGTGTTGCGGTGTTACCCGTCCCGCGGGCTTGAGTTATTGGCGCGGCAATTCCGTCCGACGCTCGTTCATGACCGCATCTCATTACATTACCGCGCTTTCACAAATGAAGGGACTGACTGCAGGACGTCGGCAGTGATGTCAGTGATGGGTGAAATCATGGCGTGACAGTTCCATCAGGAATTACCCTGAACGAGGACCGCAATTTGCAAAATGGAGCCGCGATGAGTGATGACCGCCAAGTACTGTAGACTGTCGGTTTCTTTTCATTTTCAAAATTCCCATTATTTCAGTCCAGCTGTTCTTAGCTCTTAAAATAAGTCAAAACCCAGTCATTTACTGAATGAAAAAAAATACACAAATGCCAGAGAGAAAAAAACTAGGTCGTCATTACAACGCTGAAATATTCCATTCTGGTAACACCTGCCAATTAACTGGCACTAAGTTCAACTCAGAGACAGCGCTGGAGATAATCTCTCGATGATAAGACATTGACAGGAATAAGTGAAAAGCCAAATGAGCCTGTGAATAACGTGGATCTATACCCTCCCGTTTCTCAGAGGTTGCAGTCATTCCACATCTGATGAGCAATGTCACTACAGCGACCACAGAGCTGAGCCCAGACACTAGATCTAAGCCAACCAGCCACTATTCAGGCTGTCAAGAAGTAAAATTCCAAAGCCCTCTCCAAAGACCCTTCTAGCTAATAGAAAGCTCTGCTGCACATTGATCGTATGCAAATTCCCCATGTTTTTGTATGTTTTAACAGTCAGGGGACCGATATACTACAGAAAATAATGTCCTTCTATTATAGACTAAATACCCCTGGAGCAACTGGGTTCTAAATTGAATACAGGGCAGAAATGGACAAACTAATACAGTGAGAAAGTGTGGGAACCATAAAGTTCCTGGGTGAGAGAAAGAGTGAGTTTTATTTCTTTAAAAAAAATAAATATTGGCTTTTACAACACATTCTGTATGACAGACACAGCATAGATTCATAGTGAGATGATCTAAGTACACGCATATGTGAATGTGCATACAAATGCATGCATGCACTCACATACACACCCACCCACGCGTGCGCACACACACACAACACACACACACACACAAACACACACATGCCCACACCCTGTGTTGCAATAGAATGCCTACTGCTTGCCCCTACTACAGAAAGCTCGGGCCCTGAGTATATAACCCCAATCCCCATTGGAGCCACATAGAATCATCAGTTGAGTGACCCCAGGTCAGAGTTCACACAAAGCGTAACCCTGGGGATTCCCCACCTCTCTGCTGTTTTTACACTGCCCACATCTACTGCTCATCCACAAGCTCACTTTCTGCACACACTGTTAACAATGTTAACTGATTGCATCCTTTTTTTCAAATTGTCAATGGCTAAATAAAACACATATTTTTAAACATAGTAAAAGATGATAACTCTGTATTCCCACGTTGTGTTTATATATTGTTATATATTATTTTACAAAAATAGATTTTGAAATAATTTACTGGGTTGTCAAAAGGCACATTTTATAAAAAGCACCATCCTCCAAAACAATGCCGCTTTCACGCGAAATTTTCAGTCTCAAGCAATTGCAAACATTTCCGTAAAATGATGCTGTAAATAGTGCTGAAAAGTTTTATTTTTTTTCTTGAAACTAATATGTTTACCTAAAGAAATTGTGAGTTGAAACCCTGAAGCCTTTGGTTTAATGCCTCCAGTCAACATAAGTAAGTAAGTAAATTAATAAATAAGTAAGTAAGTAAGTAAATAAATAAATAATTTAACTAAAGTCTCAAATTGAACTGAATTGAACTGAAAGGCTGAACCCTGTCGGATATTTGTCACAACTCATCCATACAGACAGAGAAAATAAATGTCCCTGCAGCCATTTTATTCATGGCGAAACCCCTGCTGAAGTGAAATCATCAAAGTTGTATTGATGGAGGCCTACCTAGTACCTCGGGCAAGCCGTACCATATGAGCAGACACCCGCGTTTGATTGCTAAACTGATTACACATCTACTGGATGACAAACTGAGAACAATCCCCCAGCAAAGCTGACACTTTGATTATTTTTTCCCCCCTTTCTGTTCTATCCAACAATATTCACACTGGACAATCAGCACTTACAATGGTTTAACAATGGCCTCTGGCTAGATAAGGTACCAAGCACCATCGATGAAAAACCTCCTGCAATAAAAAGATACACAACCCTCCCAGCCCACAGCAGGGAGGAGTCTTACACCTCCATACCAGCCTGGCTTACAGAACGCAGCGTTTCACTGGTTGAAATCGAGTGATATTAAGAATATGCACTGGAGTGTGTTTGATGGCAAACCATCAGGGAGATGTAGTTATTCGTTCTGATTCAGCGTGCTCCGGCTATCCGATCGGCTAAATTAATAGACGTCCTCGGGTCAGTCGTTTGTCACTGGACAGACACCCGGGGGCCTTCGGTCGATGCGGGCACTTCAGTCTCTGCCCTCAAATGGACCTCGGGGACCCGGAACGCACAATGGCGTCCCTGTGCGGGCACCACAACCCTTCTATTCACCCATCACGCCTCTTGCTCACGCCTGGAACGCATCTGAACGATACAATGCAAATCTCATTTGGCCGATAACTAAATTCAATAAGCCACTTCCAGCACATCAAAGTCCAATTTATCAGGGCTCCTCTTCCTGTTCGCCTCCTGAACGCTGATATTCAAATAGTGTTTGCTTTTAGGCTAAGAGAGGCTAATCCATTTAGCAGCGATGAAAAATACATTTGTAACAGTTGGCGTTATTGAACTTTCAATCTCCATTTTTAACCACTCGTAATGCACTTTGTCATTGTATCGCTCAGTGAAAAACCAACGACTTTGTAAATGATTTAAATTCTTTAACAAATGCAAATGCGAAGACTCTTGGCTGCAGGACAAGTCTTATCTCCTGCACTGTTTATTTTACCCTTATAGAAGTGCTGCCTCTATTAGACAGCTATTGCATCATAACAGTCTTATGCTTATGTGTTGTGTCTCATTTATCTGGTCAAATAGAAAGGATTGCATGCCTCTTCCCTGGTATACACATCAGACTGTGGGCTCTCATACATTACTTCATGATGTAAATGACAGTCAGTGTGTTGTCAAATGGCCAAATGGGCACAAAGTACGGCCTTTCTTATTAAAATCCACACTGTCCATGTCCACAGCACTCATTGCCATTAGTGGTAATGTAATTCTCAAAGCACGGGAACCGCACAAAGAAGCATGGTTGTGTGAAGATAATACACTGAAAATTTTGCCTCTCACACATCACCCCTCTCTTCCCAAATGGAATGGAAGAGTGTGTGTGTTTGTTTGTGTGTGTGTGTGTGTGTGTGGGGGGGGGGGGGGGTTTAAAAGGACCTTGGTATATAATTTTCATCCAATCCAAACTTCATTTGAAGTAAAGAGCACAGAAAACACTGTCATTACGGAGTACAATGCTTCAGCGCAGTGAGAGGGAGAATGGAAACCATTAAACAAAGAAAGGCTCAGCAAAGGGTCTTGAGAGAGAGATGAGAGCTGAGAGAGAGAGAGAGAAATTAAACATCTTGTCACAGAAAAGAGAGAAGCCCTCAGGTGTAATAAAGACATGCTGCAGGACACAGACAGAACACCAGCTGACCTTTGACACTCAGACCATGAAGTACATTTGTGCTTTGTCAGAGGGTGGAAGGTATGTGTGTGTGTGTATATGTGGTGTGGGGGGGGGGGGGGGGGGGGGCTGCTATCAAAAGCAAGGAAATAAAAAATAAATAAAAACACATAAACGCAAGCCAGATTCTCCTCATTAAACACAGAGCTAAAACCACAGTTCCCTTCACTAGCTCTCTAGGGTTACTGTTCAGGTACTGGCTCCAAAATGAACGAGTGCAGGTACATGTTCAACATTCACCTTCGTAAACCGTCGCTGTGTATTTCAATGTTCTATATGTTTTTTTTTACATATCTCCATATGCCGTGCAGCCTATTACTCAACCAGTTAAAACAGACAATGCTACAGTGACTTATGAAGTCTAGTTGAATTCATAGGCAGAGGGTGTGTAAGGCTGGGGAAGGCTTAGCCTTCCCCTGGTCGGACATGGCCATTAAAATAATGTAGGCTAATATATACAAATGCAAATGCTAGCAATAGAGGATTCAGGTGGTCGAGTTAGCTCACTCAATCTACTAGGCTACTGCCTACTGCAAAGGAGGCAACTAAGCTGGCCGGCTGTGTGTAGCCGATTGCTGCATGGTTAGACTACCTGTACTAGTTGGTTAGTTAGCTAGCTAGCAAGTCTCATCCATCAACGCGTTGTCCTGTCAGTGAAGCGGCAGTCAAGCTGAAGGATCATCACAGACTCACGGAGCATTTTTGTCACACTCTTTGTTAATGTCATTTAAAAATGTTATAAATTATGTGTGTGTTGGCTGCCATGTCAATGGAAAAAAACTAATCACGCATAGGCTATATTCTTGCGGAGGAGTCGCTTAAATAATTAGCCTATCAATATGATGTGAAAATGTGATCGTATCTAGCCTAAATAACTCACATTTTCTGGAGTGTTAGTTTGTATGGGATGTCACGGTTTTTCCTACATAGTAAATTCTTTGGTGGCCGTCAAAATGTTTTCACGGACCGTAGATAGTAGATTGTTGTTTCACCAGCTTTACTGAAGGGATAAACTGTCTGCTTACTATTTTACCTCAGCAACACTAGGCTACTATCTAACAGTATTTTACCTCAGCAACACGGCTACTATCTAATAGTATTTTACCTCAGCAACACGGCTACTATCTAACAGTATTTTACCTCAGCAAAACGGCTACTATCTAACAGTATTTTACCTCAGCAACACTATAGGCTACTATCTAGAAATACCTCTGTGACATTCAACACTAGTTTACTTCAGTGACAATATTTGGAACACTTATCTTGCACACTTATTTTTTATTTCTGTTTTAGAGTGTTGTTTATTTATTTTTCCATTTGTGTGCTATTTAACCCTCGTGTGGTGTTCATGTTTTTGTTATTCACCCAGTGTTTGCGAGTCTGGTGGACCCACAACATTATTGGGTTTTTAAAACAATAAAGCCATAACAATTTATGTAAAAATACTTAACAAATATTGACTTTATCTCAATTACAAGCAATAATGACCATTTACCTCTACTAGACCACATTTATCAATAAAAGTGCTATTCGTTTTTTGTGATAAAATGTGATTTTTGTAGAAAAAATTATAATCTTGACATGGGAGGAATAAATCATGTTTATCTTGAACAAATATAAATGAAACAAGGTTTTCCTCACTATTGATGTGTATTGCTTTGAACTAAACAAATTGGAATGACACATTTTGAACACAAATTCATGCCTGTCTACACACCACATGAGGGTGAGCAGAGATTATTTTTGCCATACTGATCAATTCTTGTAAGGAGCCACACATGCAAAGCTATTTATTTGTTGTGTCCCTCCCCAAATTTACAGCTGGCGTAGTGTGAGAAAATATTCAATGTTTAGATCAGGGCTGCCCAACCTTGTTTCTGGAGATCTACCATCCTGTAGGTTTTCACTCCAACCCTAACAAAGCACACCTCATTCAACAGCTAGAGATCTGATTTAGCTGCTAATTAGTAGAATCAGGTGTGCCAAATTTGGGTTGAAATGAAAACCTACAGGATGGTAAATCTCCAGGAACAGGGTTGGGCAGCCCTGGTTTATATTGATTTGAAATAACATTGTGCAGGTTCCCGCAAGACATTGTGTCGTGTCACACACTACGGTGGGTGAAGAGTGCAGAAAAATGAGACAGGTTCTCAGTGCTATGTTGAAACCTTGTGTGTGTGTTCGGGTGTATTGGTGGAGGTTGGGTGGGTGGTGATGGGACTAGGCTTGGGACATTTGTCCCAATAATGCCTATAAAATGGTGGAGAGGATCGTGTTCAATCTATGAAACATGCTGCAAATCTAAAGGAGCGCGCACACACACACACACACACACACACACACACACACACACACACACACACACACACACACACACACACACACACACACACACACACACACACACACACACACACACACACACACACACACACACACACACACACACACACACAGCAGGCCCAGGTAGTAGAAAGACAGAGTGAAGGTACGCAGCAAACCTTTTTGTTTCATTTTTACGATGTTTACTTGTTTTCACCTACAATTTCTACACTTGTATTACCATCAGGTCCAGTGGACCCGAACACCACATATGTAATATAAATGTGTAGGGGGGTGCACAGTGTGCACTCAATGAAAGTGTGGTCTTTTACATGTTCATCACAGAAAATGAGCCAAGACCAATGAGGCACAGGTTGAAAAAATAATTAATTGTATGATTTTTCTTTTAGTAAACATTGAAAATGGGTCCCACAGACCCAAACACCACACAAGGGTTAAATAAGTGATGTAATATTCAAATCTTCAAAAAGCTTCAAGGGCTTTTGATTTATGAACCCTAACTCCTAAACACAACCCTACTGGTATACTTGACAACCAATGGGCTCTTGTACTCAAAAAACTGTATTTACGGTTAAATGAATGGACAAAATTGTGCTGCTCGCACACTATGTGCGCTCACACGAGGGTGTACACCTCCTCCTCATCCTCCTAACCTTACCCTGGTTCACCCTCCGCCTATGGTTGACTTGTTAAAAATTCTCCAGAAATCAGCTAGTGAATACTGGAGAATTTTACGACACATACAGACCTGTTAAAGTGAGCTCTCACTGTTAACGTTGTTTAGTTGAATCACATGCTTTCAAACTGGGTTCTTAATTGTTCCACATGTAATTGCAACTTAATGAACCACAGCATAAAACAGGTGTCTTTAATAGGTCAAGAGTGTGTTGTTTGTTTATGGCTTTTCAAAAGTGAACAGTTCTCCATGCTGCCATTATAAGAAGCCATTTAACACCTCTTCATTGTGCCTCGCGTGACATCACATCCTGATATAACACACCACCTGAGCTAAATATTGTGTCAATGGAAAAATCTATCACCAAGGGTACAAATCTTAGGTAATGTGTACAGCACTTCTTAAAGGCTTTCTGCCATCCACACACCGTGTTCCTCTGTTAAGTGCACGTGCATGTGGTAATGTCATTTATCCATGGTATTACAATACAGCTTGACCAGAAAGCGCAGTCTGGTCTCACAGGAGCTCAGTAACACATACGCAGCTGTTCTACACACATTCAATATATAAGGTGTAAAGAGATAAATGGTACCCTTGCCTCAATTTCCACCAAAATGAGAAAGTCACCCCATCCAGGACAAAAAGCTGCTTGTACTACAAGCTTAACTTGCGATGGATTTTCATAATATCAAACAGCTGGATCGAGACATTGGTGTTATTTAAAATGTGAACAGCAAATGTATGAATGACAGAACCATGCTGTGGCACCATGAAACTAATAGAAGGTTTCCCCTGCCCATCTCAGCAGCAGGTCAGCTTTATCTGAGATGACTCAGAGATGCAAACGGACTGGATCAACCCCACATACAATGATTAAACCTTGGTGGGCATATTTATCTGACTGTTGCTAATAATGGTACAGCTCATTTCAAAAGCTAGTGGGAACAAGAATAATTTGGCTATACCATCGCAACAGTGTTCTAAATGAATACGTACTGTACATAATAATAGCTAACAATAAGAAAGTAATACAGTTATTATATTGCCAACCTGTGTAAACGTGGCAAGGGAAGACATAATTCATTGGGAGAAGTAAGCTCATACCAATATGTAGACTGAAGGACAAAACAGAATAAGGATCATAATAATATATTAAGAAAGAACTATATCAAATAAGAGATGAAGGCATATTAAGATATGAAGATGCGTGGTTGTTTCTATACACTGAACAATTTAGTAGATGCCATTTCATGTCACAAGTCCTACTGCAGCAATGGCTGCAGCCAATGGCCACACAGTCATTCAAACTGGGTCCAGTGTGTGTACCTTCCACAATACTTAAAGTAGCTGGTTAGTATGGACTTCACATACATTGTTACATAGCCTATACAGTTCATGGTAAAAAATATTCCAATTTACCCCCTGTGGTTCAAACTGGATCCATATACAGTCAGAATTAATTGCCACAAAGTTTCTGATATGCTCCCTCACAAAATAATTTTAAAAAGGGAGAACTAGCTGCACTTGAATGTTTCCTGCATCGTATATCCCCAAGCATATTATGTGACATTTGGAGAGCTGTGGTACTTATTTATGTACAAAAGCACATGCAACGTTAGGTGGGCGTAAGCAATATCTGAAGTTCATCTCTAATGATGTTGTGGGGCCAGGAGCACTTACGCAGCACTGTGGATGAGACCTTGCAAATTGAAAGGTGAATCGCCACACTGACTCATTGGAACGGCGCACATAAAGCCAGGGCGGGTCAGTGGAAACTGGGTTTACAGTATGTGTAAATCTTCATGCCTGCAAATCAATAAACTGGCTTGTTTTTCCCCCCTTTTCAAGCGGAACATCAAACTGAAAATATACCTCAGAGAAAACAAAGGCGTGCGAGAAGAAGCACAAATTGAGACTGACGCTGGCCCCCTCCGTTCCTCTTTTCTCACAGAAGTGACACAGAGCACAAAGTCTCGTCTGCCGTTCAGCAACTGCACTTTTCGAAGTCTGTTAATAAACTTAACGGCAATTAACAAGTTGCAAGCCAAACAAAAACGGGGCTTGCTCTGCGAGGCAGTGAATGACACTGCTCAAGAGGGAACAAAACCCTTTTGAAGCCACGCTCGAAATAATCAAATGTCCTAACAGACACAGTTTTTATGTTACACAAAGGCCTCTACTATGAGATTTATGCTTCTAAGCACAGGATTAGTCACTCACTCACTTTATTTGCCTTTGTCATGATTCTTTATGGAAACAGGAATAAAAAGCCTTTTTTTTTCTTCTCCTGTCTAGACGAATTAATGCCCCCCTTCGAAGCTACAGTAACTTATTGAAAGAGCTGGCTTACACTGCCTTTGTCTGTGAAGAAAGTCTGTAAGTCAAAGTGAAAGTGAGCCAGCGTGCATGAGGAAAGTGCAGTGGATTTCTGAGGCCTGAAGTCTCGAAGAGGTATTCAGCAGCTTGACTGATCTGACATCACATAGAGTAAAAATAATAATAATAATAATAATAAAGTCCACTGTGGACATATGTAACCTGTGACAGATTGAGGTAGGAACTGTTATACCAGGGTAGGTAACCGTGGACCTTGAGTGCGAGATATGTTTTTGGTTTTTGCTTCATCCTAACTACTATGAGATTCAGTGTTAGGGTTAGTGAACACATGTGACTTTGTGCAAGAGCTACTTAGCATCAAACTATTCAACCTCTAGACTCAATAATCCATCAAGCTGCAATAAAGCACAGATGCAACAGACCAAAATCATCTCTGGCTCTCCAGGACCAGGGTTGCCTATCCCGTATTTATTCAACGGCAAAATAGGAACGCATTTTTAAATGTCAGCCTCTGCTTTACTGGTTTAAGGACCCAGCGATTGAGAGAAAAAGTAACAAAGATTAATTTTCACTGGGTGAATGTGTGGCCCTCTCAGCATTACTCTCTCTTTAGATGAGGGTTAGTCCTGGCAGGTCTCGGTTGTACACTCCTGCGTCAGGGCACAAATGTTCAACCCAAATGACTTAAATACAGGGTTTAAGTTTTATATAAAAGCCCCTTTTCCGACCCCCGCTGAACTGTTTAGACGCAGCTCTGAGAAAAGCCTTCGCTGGGGTCTTTGGTCAGTCTTATCGGTCAGCTCATATTTACCTCCGTTTGCCACCAATTCTGTGTCTTCATTGTCACATATTTTCAATTACTCCGTGAGTGCACAAAGCCAACCTGTGCTGTAATTCAATAAGGACACAAAAGAGTGAGGGGGACCATGTGTTCTGCCTCGCTTATTGTCCCGAAATGGCTGAGTGACAAGGGCGATTCTGCCCCCTCTCTGGGGGACCCGGGGCAGTGAATCGTTACTTTGTACCCGTCACTCAAACGGTGACACGGGGACCCCTCTGCGTTTTCAGAGGTGTCCCTGAGATCAGGGGAGGTGAGGAGGTCCCAAAATCACCAGCGTGTCACAGGCAGCAGGTCTTTCTCTGACTGTCTCATTCACCACCCCCAACCCCCCCCAAAAAAAAAAGAACAACAGTGAACTATTACCTTCACGTCGGATAAAAAAAAACAACCAAAAAAAAAACAAAAAAAAAAAACAACAACACTGAACTATTACCTTCACATCAGATCAGGGCTGCAGTGAACCAAAACATGGAATCACCTGCTAATCCCTAATTACAAACCTAATGCATGCAATACATGGCCTGCAATAAGGGAACAAACAGTATCTAACTCAACTTAATGTTAACATAACTTAATGTCTGTCTGTGTGTATCTTTCTCTCTCTCTCTCTCTCTTTCTCTCTCTCTCTCTCTCTCTCTCACACACACACACACACACACACACACAGGCACACACACAGACACATACAAACACAGATATAGCCATATGCACACATAAAATGTAAAAAAATATATATATAATAATTGGTAGGTATCTCTTTATGAGTTTGTATCGCTGGGTAGATCAAGGCTTATCATCATTTATTCATCTGTCATTTTCACTGGGACATGCTGGAGATTGATTAAATAAGTACCGCTTTCAACTGACGTTGTGCTCAGGTTTAGATAAGTATCTCCCTCTCCCATCTGCTCCGCCCTCGCACCCAGAGCCCGACTCTGCCTCGTGCCCCGACTCATCTTTTACTTTCAGCTCCATCAAGCTAATTACAATGCAGCTTAATTTATGGGACAAGTCAATATGTATTCCCAACCATTGAACGAGAACAAAACAATCAATGTCCGCTGATTAATGACAAATGTGAAAGGCCATTATGTGCCAATCAAAGCTCCGCGTGCTTTCAGATTAATGAGCCGTTTTTCATGGTAGGGTCACCGACAAGGCCGGAGAGCCTGACCGACTATTAATGAAACCGCACTTACAAAAACATGTACAAAAATCGGGGGAAAAAATGAACTTTGCATGGCCTTGGTGAACAGGATTACAGTCAAGTCCTAGCGTCTGTGGCGGTCACTGAGTAGGGGGAGGGAATTAGGCCGGGGGAAGTTCTGATTTTCTGCGACAGAACTTCCTGATTATGCAGCTGTGAGAGATTACTGGTTACATAAATAAGGACGCGGCTCACGTGATGGTGTGCACCGTGCTCCGCATGTTCAGGCCCTGCGTTGGCTCACACATTGGTCCCTGCGCTGGCCCACCCGCTCAATCGCGACATTGACAAAACGAGCTCGCCAAACTTGACATACAAAAGGGGTCTCTTCTTTGAAGTCCAAACCCCCACCCCCCCCCCCCCATCCTAAAAAAAAACCAACCTTTTCTGGTGTGTTGAATTAGTTACAGAGCATGTGTTGGGTTAGTTATGAAGCGGGTCCAATGTGTTGTGCTAATCGTGGAACGTGTTCAGCAGGTCCAGTGTGTTGGGTTAGTTAAAATACAGGCCCAGTATGTTGGGTTAGTTAGCAGGACCAGTGCATCGGGTGCAGCTGCAGTCCAGTTCCAGCGTTTACACAGCAGACCTTGTCCGTGTGCGCTGGACTGACTACCTGCTCTCCCCTCAGATAAGAAGAGGTCCCTCTCCACAGTGGGGAGTCATTAGAGCTCACGCGGGATTGTGTTCCTGGGACTGATGGCCCCTCATTACCGCAGACCAGGCTGCTTTGATGCCGTTTCCACACTTCGCAGGGCACTGAGCCCTAATGAGGCCAACAGGTGAACGTTCGTTTAAATCCGTTTGGAAAACACGCAGCGGTCGCACGTGCACACAGGAGCATAGCCGGAAACAGCGCAGAGAAACAAGCAGCGTTTTCAACAGGCGTTTATTATTCCTGTTGGTTCTGGCGAGGCGTCTATGAGGTTAGCTTTCCCAAAGGGCGTGACCGTTGCGGAGCAGAGAGCAGCACCGTGTAGTATTTGCGGTGCATTTCATTTGCCTCTTTGAGCAGCCGAAGCGCACGCGTCGTGATCCGTGGCCCGAGCAGACGGACGAGGCGGACCATGTCTGAGAAGCAATAACAAGCGACCGAGTTGTCAAGGAAACGGGCGCTGTTATTGTCTGTTACCATGGCGCCTCATCTGCCGAAAGTGCCTCCCGTTCTTGTTGCTGGAGAGGCGGGGGGGATTTTTAGATGCGTCTTAAGGCCGTGCCACAGCGCTAACCCACAGTTGGCCTTCATTCATGCTCAATGCAAGCATTCTCAGCACAAAGCAGAGGGCCTGCAAAAAGTGCCTCTTGATCATTTTTGAGCTCACTGCTGAGTGTTGAGCGCAATACGCTTACAGACCAGCCTTTTGTCTTTGTTGTGACCCGACAAATTTTGCTGACAACATAATAACTTATATTTCTTAGATATGACGAGGATTTATTATGCCGTCTCATATACTAAGCTGAACGTTTACTGAAAATTACACTTCAAAGGTTATAGACACACGGTGTCACCTCACTAATGTTGCGTATTGCTGTCCCCGTTTTAAAATGGCATGTGCTCGAGACTGCAATGCTTGTGTCTGAACGCCTAAATATATGCACTATGTAGCCTGTACTGCCTGCATCAACACCCACGCTCCCCCGGTAAAGCAAACCCATTTAGAAAAATACCGAAAACATTCATAAATAAAATAAAGGTTCTGGAGCCTGACTTACACAGCTCAGGAGGAGGCAGGAATCGCAACTTGCATCTCGTTTTCTTTTTTTTATACTATCCATCGCCTTTCCAGACATGCTCATTCATGGCGGCTTTCAGACACCTCCTGATGAGAACCCACAGAGCCTCACTCTTAAATGACATAATGCTGGGCGCAGGACAAGCCTGGGGTACTCTGTGAAGACCAATGAGTGCGCAGCTCAGGTGAATTGGAGCTTTTGTTCACAGTACATGCGTGGGTAATGAGATTACCAGTACAAATCGGGACTGTGGTAATGGTTGGAGGTAGAATGGCGGGATAGGGCTTGCACTCGAGGATCTGGCCAGTGATATCGCACTAGGAAAGGGATTCATTCTCACTCATATTAGAAACCATGCAGTGGAAGCTGGCCCCCAAAATACCCCATTCACTTCTATGCTGTGCTTTGGAAGTGCGGTAGATAACATCCCTTTAGGCATTTTGCTCACTTTTGGTACTTTGTGACATGCGGGATCGTTGAAGTGCGTAAACCTGAAGTGAAGTGCCCTATGCACAGTACGAGCCGTCGTCATATTTAAAGGTGTCCCGCTTGGACACCGGAGCGAGTCTGTGGTTTGTATTCCCTACTGAGAGGATTAATATACAGTTCAAAAGGGTCATGTGACTGTTACCATCCTGCTCAGGGCTAACCACGACTGAAGCATTGTGCTCCCAGACTGCCTTCACTAACCCGCTGGGTCTGTAACACAGGGACTGTGTCAGTGGAGCAGAAACAAGTACGTGTATGAGAATATAGGTTACTTTCATGCACTCAATTCCTTCAATCAATACACTACCTGCATTCTGGAATGTTTGAAATGTGCTTTATCATAGTATGATATGATAAAAATGTAGTTTAATGATACACCCATGGTACAATCATTGCTAGCAGCAAAAATATGACACATTGAACATGGAACCCCTCCATGAAAGTGAATGTGTCACACATACCTCTGCCATATTTTAATACCAATAATATAAAGCAATCTGCTTCTTCTTAGTAAAAATTGGAAACAGTGTTTGTTGTATGTATATATATATAACAGTAAATTGATCAAGTTGGACAATGCATTTAGACACCCCATGGGTGTGCCAAATGATGGCATGGTATGATGGTAAATTTAAAGCACTGTTGTAAGATCTGGAAAGAAACCTTGAACCTGAACTTCCAAATTCTTACATTCAAACAGTCCCTTGGCTGTTTATGGGACTGCAGTTAAAGCTCTCCCATGTATACTTAAACGAGTGAATCGCCTCTCTGTGAATTAAAAGCATGGGTGTGTATGCAAAAATATTAATACCACTCAGAATTGTCAGTGGTAAATGGTTTGTGGTTTTGTGTGTGCCCAATGGTATTTTTAGACTGGTGACAAATTCAGTGGAACTGGATTTTTCCAAATGAGAAATTCAGATTCAAACTACACTGCCTGGCCAAAAAAAAAGTCGTTGTTGCACCCGTCATGCATAGTGCCCACTGTACAAGCCTCTGGAGGCAGTGTTATGATCTGGGGTTGCTTCAATTGGTCGGGTCAAGGCTCAGCAACGTTATGCAGCAATAAAATTAAGTCAGCTGAGTACCTGAATGTACTGAATGACCAGGTTATCCCATCAATGGGCATATTCCAGGACGACAATGCCAAGATTCATCGGGCTCAAATTGTGAAAGTGTGGTTCAGGGAGCATGAGGAATCATTTTCACACATGAATTGGCGACCAGAGTCCTGACCTTAACCCCATTGAAAGTCTTTGGGATGTGCTGGAGAAGACTTTACGGAGTGGTTCGACTCTCCCGTCATCAATACAAGATCTCGGCCAAAAATGTATGCAACTCTGGACGGAAATAAACGTTGTGACGTTGCATAAGGTTGTCGAAACAATGCCCCGACGAATGCGCACCGTAATCAAAGCTAAAGGCAGTCCAACTAAATATTAGTGTGTGCAACTTTTTTTTTTGGCCAGGCAGTGTATCATCAGTTTAGTCTATCATGTAGTAATTTAAAATGTTTGTTTATGATGTTTTGCTCCCACCTGCTGGCGATGCTGATTATTACAGTGAAGATGTGATTGTAAGGAGTGTATAAGTAGGTGGAGCAATTTGCTGCCTGATTTGAGAGCGGGTGAAATTGTTCAGTGAAAACCTCAGAGAACACATATACAGTGCTGGAATTATTTTATGGATATGAGGCCATTTATTTGACTCACAAAACAGGTATGCAGAAGAGTTTGTTCTGCAAAGTGATGTGTCAGCAATGAAATGGGTTACAAAATTCATATATCATACATTTGTGACAGAATTTTTAATAGTAAATGCACAAACATTAATATGTATCTTCTGTAATTTCATGCCACTATACTATACAAGTACAGACAAGTACAGAGAGACAGAGGGAAACCAGACATAATGGATACAGAGCCTCAAAGTTTTGTACCAAACTGAAAATGTGTGCTAACAGTTTGAACAAGTGCCTTAATCCCAGGCCCATGTCCTCTACTGCTCTCTTATTTACCTGCTAGATTCTACAGCAGGTTACCATGTCCATGTCCTAGTCTTCACTGTGCTTCCCTCTACTTATTCACTCTCTCTCTCTCTCTCTCTCTCTCTCTCTCTCTCTCTCACTGTTTCTCTCTCATTGATTTATCCATTCACATAATCAGTGTGGCGAGCATAACCTGGCTTTTGTAAGCACTTGCGCGCATAAATCTCGCAATCTTCCCCCCCTTTCTCTTTCTCCCCCTGCGTAACTGTCCACCCATTCCGCTATCTTCTGTTCTTCCTCTGCCACATCCTCCCCCCCTCTCCTCCTCTCACCTCTCCCTCCTCTCTCCCCCCATTTTCTTCCTCTCCTCTGTGGGAACAGCTGGATCTGAAGGGAGGGAGGGCGGGGGAGGGGCGCCCTGGCTCCAGCCGTGTGACTCACACAAATTGCATCCCTGCCCCCAGGAAACCCCCCCCCCCACCCTGTAATTAACCAGGTAGCGGACAGAAAACCATTCAGCAAGATAGACTCACTTTCCCTTAACATCCGTTTCCATGACCCGGAGCTCTCTCTGCGCTACACCACAACAACAGCGCACCAGTCCGTAATTGCGTTAGCGGAACGTCTGTTTGGGATTTTCCTCGGAAGCCGCTGGTTTAGATGAGAGGTGCTGAGGGCGCTTGGAGAGAGGGTGAGAAGTGTGGATCTGAGCGCCGTTTGGGAATGTGACACTCGGGAGAGCAAACTGGACAACATCACCAGCACTGACACATTTACAGGCCTGGGGACAGACCACCTGTTCAAACAGCGACTGCTAACCCGAGGAAATGAAGACTTCCATTCCCTACTCCAGTACACAAAATCCCACTTTTCCAATCCACTGTTTCCACAGCTGGTCCTTGGACTATCTGAAAATCCAGTATAATATCAATTCAAATCCCCCTCAAAGCTGAATCATCTGACCTACTTCAGCATAAAATAATATTTTATCTAGAGTTTCAGGGGGAAAAAAATAAATTTATCAAGACTTTAAAGTACAGCCATATTCAATCATGTCCTGGCGTGTTTTTCCAACTTTGAATTTACATAAATTCTCAGTGGTAATGTACTGTGTGCTTTAAAGTTCTTTGGAAATCAAGCAAAGCAACCCACAAACATTTCTTAAATCAAATGAACATCAGTCAACAATCAGTTTCGATTTTTTATGGCATTTATCTGCCAGTGTTGGTTCTGTAAGCTAGTTCTGTAAGATAGTTTTCTGGTTTTGAGGAGTGGTTAGTTTCAGAAGCAATAAAAGGCATTCTAACACACACACAGAAAACATGGTACCCACAAACAAGATTAATTACCATCTTGTTTCAATTCTGTGTGTAATGAAGTCTATACTCTGTGTGACCTTGACAAGGGGGTCGCTCGGTGATTTCCATGTGATTTTCCACATTCCTGAGGAATGGTGGATTGAGGAGGAGGCTGTAGAGCATGCTGGGTAATTACCCCATAGTGTCACTCAGGCACCAGATATTTAAAAAAATAAACAAAGATCCGTCATACAGCAGTCTACCTGCACCAGACTACTGTAAACACCAGGGCAACAGCTCCAATCGCCATAGTAATAACCATCAGGACCAATCAAATAAGTCACAGCACAGCAGGAGCTGACTGCAAACAAATGACATCATCCTCTTTATTGGGAGTCGAATGCACTGCAGTGTCTGCTCCGGCTCTACAAAACCAAACCAGCGGCTCAATGGTTTAACAAGTTCGAAAACAACTAACCGAACCAAAACAAACAGTATCTCAGCCTCCTCCGCAGGTTAGACACGGCTGTTATGATTAATCTCACTAGAGCGCTGTCAGGGCTACAAACCCAATCCCTGAGACAAGGATCAATAATAAGAACAAATTTTGAATGTCACCGGCTGCGTTCCGGACACATTTTTACTTATCAGCGGATGTGCACTCCTGTGCTGAAATTACTTCTTCTTCTTTTTTTCCTTCTGTACTGACCTCACACAAGTACACACATTTTCAGCCTCGTGTGTATTAGCATTCTCTCATCAGCGGAGGCTAGGAACGTCAATTAGGGCCAGCTGGATAAATGCCTTTAAACAGTCAATTATACTGAACCTGTTTTTGATTATTTTAAATGTTAATTTTAAATCTGCTGCTGATTTCCCTTTGCAGGTGATTTGATCTAATGTGGCGGAATTACCCTGTTCACCTTCTAAATTAAATTATGTATCATAATCACTGATCACAGAATACATTTAATTGCAGCAAATGTCTTTGATTATAAGACAGGGATTAGAAATATTGTTATTGTAAATATGTTTATGCTAGCTGGACACTGGACACAAGTACACGTTCTGGTGGCCTGACTCTTATTTTAATCAGCCCGCTTTTTAATGAAGCAATGCAATTAAAAAATAGCACAATAAAATGATTAGCAGCTAAGGCTCACCAACCTTCCCTGGTTCTGACAGTTTTTTAAATAGATGCAGCGCTAATGTATAGTGGTTTACAGTCATCCCATTAAAACCTGTTTCATATGATTTAACAGTGTGTAAATATTTAGAATATGTGTTCAGTGAACCATAAAACAAATCAATAAAAACACTGCTACTACAGTAAAAGCGATAAACACTGAAATACAACACTGCTGTTAAAACCAATTAAGAGCACAAGGGGAGAAAATGCAATATGCATGACTGTATTTATGAATGGAAGCTAAAGTCATGTCAATTATTGAACAATTAAATACTGCGTAGAGAGTTTTGAATGGGGTGTGAAAGAATGCTGCTAACATAGAGTTGTCCACTAGGTGGCTCTATATTCCTCATCTGATATTTTTTATAGGCTGAATTCTTGCCAGATTGAACTCAAACTGTGCCTAAATAGTGCTGAGATCCTCCTTTGGATAAAGCGATACCTCTACAAAACCTCCAGTATTGAAAAAGAGAAGTGAAACTAGGTTAAATGGAAGACAGCTTAAGTTACACATTAAATGCATTTTTCGGAAAGCGTATAAATATTTTATGGCATTGCCACAGCTGGCGTGAAGCCACACACAAATCCCCTTCGCCTTGTGAAAACAATCATGGAAATATTCAGGTCCTGTGCTTCAAGTGCAGCTAAAACTCCCATTTTGCTCTGGCCTGGTCATGCTCCCTTCATATTCTGTAATGGCAGCAGCAGATCAGATTCTAAAGCATGCAGCGGCACAAACAGCCCTCTGTGCACAGACCAAATAACATGCAACTCGTGACCATGACAGCAGAGCGTTCGGTCACATCGACACATAAAATCTGCTCCCCTTACCAGCGTTGCAGCGCGCGCGCGCGCCGCTCGGAAAGGTACAGAAAAACGCACAGACACTCGAGGCTCTCTCCTTAAGCTTTCAGCGCAGTCAACATCCACATGTTTGTGACGCGCAAGTCGGTTAGAGGTTACCGAGTAAGCTTGGGAAAAATGTGAGACAAAGACGAAAAATAGAGAGGGAGACAAGGAGTGTGTGTGTGTGTGTGTACATGAGAGAGAGGTAGAGAGAGAGAGGGAAAATCACTCGCAGTGGTCTTTTAGGGAGAAGCAGCGGCGACATTATAGTTCAGTAAACCCATCATGGACTCACTCAGGCTATAGACAGGAAACACCTGGGCTCTTAGGCCAGCTCTGTGTGCTGTGAAGCAGTCCTAGTGTACACAGCACATCAGTCTATTCCAACTGGAATAAATATCTGTCTCCTTGTTGCCCAACATTCAGCCTCCTTGTAAACAAACACAATTCCCTCTGAAGTGCAGGGGCCGCACGCGGGACAGGGATGCACCGCTCATTTATCCTCATTGTGCGACCGAAGGCCAGGAGACGCCATACGGTAGGTCTATCAGAGGCAGACAAAGCGCCCCGGTCACACTTCACTTCCTCTGAAGTGTGGTTCTGCTTTTCCTCGGCCTGCATCAACTCAATCCGCGCAGGTGTGGCCGCTGGAAGGGGCCCGGCGGAGGGGCCGTTGGGGTATGGACGTGGGCACTGGAGGGGTCAGCGCGAGTCCCGTCTGAGTCAGGCTGTGAGAGGCTGCATGCAGAGAACGTAAACAGCTTGTTACAGCGAGAGGGGGGTTGAAAAGCTCTTGTAATTATGTTGTTGGTATGACTGCTTGTGAGAAGAAGAAAGAAAAAAGGCCCACGCAATGATAATGATCTTTATCTGCAGAAAATTCCCAGGGATTAATAAAAGCAAAGCCTGGGGTGGGGGCGGGGTTAGAAGAACAGTCACTGTGCCGGGCTCAGGCAGTAGCTGAGCGCTCCAAGCTTTTTTAGGTAGTGCTAGAATACATGTACATTAAGGTAGAGAAGCTGATACTGGGGAAAGAAGAGTCCAAAAAAGCGACAGAAGGCCTACTTTTCTCCCGTGCCATTGGTTGTGATAAAACCCGGTTTTATGTTCTGAAAGAGTGACCTCATCTGCCTGAGAGCTGGTTACATGTGGAATCGGTTTTAAAAACATCTTCTGCTAACCAAATTTCAAATGTCTCCAACAGACCTTCAGACCAAAGGGGCTCGTACCTGTGCATCCACTCTGCAAGGAACCCCTGCTTTCCTGTAAACCTGTTTCTCATCTCTAATATCATAGACATTTAAGGTTTTGTCAAGTCAAAAGAAAGCAGAATACTTTTTTTTCTCAATAGTTTTTTTTCTTTTCTTTTTACAAACTTTTACTTAACTTTTACTTAATAATAATAATAATAATAATAATAATAATAATAATAATAAGGCAGTTTTACAGTACAACATTACAGGCTAATTGATACTCAAGCTTTGCTTGCACATGACAAGTCTCTACTTTCCCAGCTATTCAGTTCTGCCTTCTATTCTGTTGGGATGAATAGAGCCCTTTTCTCCAACATGAACTACAACTCCTTAAACAGAAGGAGCTCAGATGTTTACCATTAAAAGTCCATTAGAAGGAGGTAATAACATGTGCCCCCAGCATTGTGTCTCAAACGCAGACTTTTTACTAAAGATGAGACAGCAAGAGGAGAACAAACACCATCGAAGAGACTAAGTCACTACGGCCATGATGTTGAGCAGCAGCTGGTTCATGGAGCTAACACAAAACTGTCATTTAATTAGCATGTACAGTACGTGTATTTTATTTAATACTAGTTTGTATTTTCTTGAAAGTACTGTTAGTATTTATCTTGGTGTAACCCCAGGGATTGTCAACATGATACATAATTAAGACTAAATTGAAACAACACAGCATACATCTGTTTTTCAACTAATAAAAACCAACAGTTTTCTTCTCTGACTTGACTGATGTCACCATCTGCTCAGGCTTCGGGCTTCCTGACTGGTGGATACTTATTGTTTGCGTTGTTACATGTCCAATAGGCAGACGCGATGCAGAGGTGTCGGTGTTTATATCATGCAAGCCCACACCAAACGAATGCGCGCAGAGCTAGTCGGTGGCCCTGTGTTTTTTTTTTCCACGGAGGGAACTCGGGGTGAAGGTCACGGAAACGCACGACCTGACTTGTGGCTCATGTGGCCGTACGCAGACACCGAGCTCTTTAGAACAGAACCGGTGGCTCTTATCGCCGCGTAACACAGTCTGAGGGGAAAGTTGGGCTGGGGTGAAGTGCGGGGGCCGCCCTCTCCAGCGTCCCTTTGCGAGCGACCTGGTTCCCCCGTGCGTCAGCTGGACCTCCGCTCCCCGGTTTCAAACCCGGCTCTGATTAAACACACCGATGAGCTGGTGAGGAGATGTGGGATCAGGTAGCGGCGGAGCGGAGGAGTCAGTGACCCCGACGTGAGGATTAAACCTCCTTTATGGGCTGATTACACAGCACTTACTCCCGGAGCTGAGGATGTCAGGTGCGTCCCCCCACCCCCCCGCAGATTAGCGCAAATCTCTTCATAATGAAAGGGAGAATACCCCCTCTTCCTGCCCTCCGTTTGAAGCCAGATCAGTCGATCCGAATAAAAGGAATTCCCGAGGAGGAGACCCCAGAGGAGACGGAGCCAGGCTCCCAGCTCCGGGTGGAGGCCGGGATTAGCCGATCCACGCTTTTCCCTGCGTTTTAATTCAATTAAACTGGCGAAGGCAAAGTTGGGACCCTTCTGACAGGCAGAGGTGGGGAGGACATGAGGAGAAGTGTCTCTAATCTAATTGAACTTACTCTTCTGGAAGCGCTCCAACGCTTTTATAAGGTCAGCTGCAGTCAATAAGGTGGATCTATGGCTTATGACGGCCAGGTTGTGCTGCGTCGGGAAAGCGGCAGAGGAGCTACAAAATGGACCTGACCTGTTGCGAGGGTGAAGCTCTCACTCTTAAAATGAGCGCGAAATACACACTTTAATCAAGTTGTGTTCAAAGAATGTGCTGGGGCTGCAGAAAATAGTCAAAACGGTGCGGATGAAAATGTATTCTAAATATGGAAAAGAAAATAAACTTGAAAGAAGAAAGCTGAGCTGGCAACATGGGGGAAGAGCAGAGGCACAAGAAGCCTCAGAGCTGCATTGTGAGGCTTGTCTGGGAAACAGAGGCCTGAGACTGACAGACACATTTGTGATTGCACTAACAAGGCTGCTGCAACATCATACACGTGTGCAGCAATCCCCCACGCGCCCGCCCCCGCCCCCACCCCAAACCTCCAACACGCACACACACACATACAGTATATGCACACGTACACACATACAGTATATGCACACACACACACATATAGTAAATGCACACACACACACATAGTAAATGCACACACACACATATAGTAAATGCACACACACACATATAGTAAATGCACACACACACATATAATAAATGCACACACACACATATAATAAATGCACACACACACACATACAGTATATGCACACACACACACACACAGTATATGCACACACACACACATATAGTAAATGCACACACACACACACACACATACAGTATATGCACACGCACCCACATACAGTATATGCACACGCACACAAATACAGTATATGCACACGCACCCATACAGTATATGCACACGCACCCACATACAGTATATGCACACGCACCCACATACAGTATATGCACACGCACACACATACAGTATATGCACACGCAACACACATATAGTAAATGCACACACACACATACAGTATATGCACACGCACCCACATACAGTATATGCACACGCACCCACATACAGTATATGCACACGCACACACATACAGTATATGCACACGCACCCACATACAGTATATGCACACGCACCCACATACAGTATATGCACACGCACACACATACAGTATATGCACACGCACCCACATATAGTATATGCAATGAAACAGACACATACACACACACACACACAAAATCAACAATGTGGCCCTCTATTTTTCCTCTTCCCATCACCACTGTTTTGTCACAGGAGAAATGCTCCAGTGGTCCCACCTGATACATGGCTTCTCTCTTCCGTAACAATGAATTTTAAAGAAACAACGTGATTCTAATTCTCTAACTCTAACTCCACAAACTAAAGCACACGGTCTGAGTCACAGGCACTCCACGGGCTAGAATGTTCTAGAATGTATTTATTTCCATGGCGCTCTCCCCAGCTGTGTGGCAGGAGAGTTATTAAAAGAACAGCAGAGAGAGAAAGAGAGAGGGAGAAGGAGAGAGAGAGAAAGAGAGAGAGGAAGATATAGAGAGGGAGAGAGGGAGCGAGAGGGATTCATGTGGCATTGTTCATTTTCACTGTTGTCTAATCTAGTATCTTTCCTTTTTATTTCTATTTTTTCAAAGTATCCCTGCTACAGTTTACACTGCACTGCCAAAGCGAAACCTCGACGGAGACAAAAGAACTGCTCCCTACAGCAATGAAAGCATTTCCCTTCCTTTGCCTTTAAATCTGGGCTGTAATACAGCTCCAAAGCACACACTCAGCCCTCCATTGTGAATCATGCAGTCAGATGTGACTAAAAAGCACAAAGCATTCAGCTGCGCTGTAACAGGGCCACATATATCTTAAATCCCCATCACTGTCATATGCAGGCTCAGATGAACAATAGAGAAATATCTTTTTCTTTTTAAAACGAACAAACAAATGAGCAGAAGATTTATTTTGACAGCAGTGATTCCTTCCTTTTTAGCCCATATTTAAGACTAATCACTTAACATTTTAGTAAAGATACTGCATATAAGAGCCGGTGTGAGGTGTCCTGCAGGTAGGGGTGCGTCGATGCGTCCGAGAGAGCGCTTGCAGGAAGATAAACTCTCCCATCAGGACGGCAGATGGCCACGACTGTGGGCAGCTACGGTAATTATCTACGCTCGCTGCATGACTTGGCACATCTTCCCCTGCACGATAACAGTCCAGTGCGATTCCTCAGCTCTTTAGCTCCGCCGTGGTTTCAAAGTCTGGCAGTTCTGCCTTTTGTGTCAACCATTTCCGACTGGCGACAAAAAGAAAAATCCAAGTGACTTTAAATGAACAAAGCCTCTGCCGCCGTAGTGAGTGTCAGTACCGCAGCTCACCTGTCATCGTGACGTTCACCGCCGAATCAAACGGTTCTGTATTTTTTAATTTTAATACTACGTTCTCCCCCGGTTACTCGGATCTCAATGTTTTGTCTTCCACAACTTCTCCTCTGCCTTGCGTTCCCAATAAATATGGAAGTCTCATTTTTAGAAGAGGGGGAGTCTATCGAGATTACTTTAGTTTCACAGCTTCTGAAAATCCTTAGTAAAATGTGACCTTCCACATCACTTTTACGCCAGTGTTGAGAAATCACTGAGGCGCTCATATATTTATACAGCCAAGGCCAAACTCTCAACAGTGCCACGGTTTGTTACTCGAAAGTGCCAAATGACTCCATATTAATACATCCATTTTTCCCAGCAATCCTTGGACCAGTACTGTAGCCAGCCCTGAATAAACACAATTAAATTAGAAATCTTTCCACAAAAGCTGTTTGCTCAACATGAATGTTTATGTAGACTGTACAAAAATGACTAATTTCAGAGCATTTAGTAAAGCAAATATAATTATAGGTGTTTATTCAAATGAAAAGAGTCCTAATTTGACAGCGTTCTTTCACAGATCTTGGAATTATCACCAGGTAGCTGTATCATCTTTTACCACACACATCATCAACAGTGAGTCAGCGTAAGCCTAAAATGTAGCATGAGGGCGATTTGTGGTCTGGTTTGAATATGTGATGGTCTTGGATGAGAAACAAAGCCGCGTATACAGTGCGGTTTCACAGCGCATCCACCTGCAGGGTTCAAATGAGTATTTCCTCTGCAAAAAATGAACCAAAACCAGTTGCACTTCTTCATAGCCAAGAAATGGGGTGAGAGTAAGGGTGGGAACACCATTCCTCTATGATAAACACGACCACAAAGCACATATGATGCAAAATAGACATGTCTGTTCTAGACAATCTAGACTTAATGAACTGGAAGTAAATTCCAACAGAGTTTTCTAAAGGCATTAATATTATCACCTTTTGTCTGGTGCTTGTGCTAAAATAAAACTGGTGCAAGCGCCGAAAAGTGTGTGCTCCACTATGCGCTTCCACTTTCTTTCGAATGTTCGGCTTACATTTCATTTACACTTGCCATGGCAACACAGCTGGCGAGGTGCGGGAGAAGAGGGGATCGCGATCGAGTGCATTGTGTGGCAGCGCGCTTTCAAAAAGGGTGACATATCTGTGTCAAGCTGTTAAAAGATTTAAATATAATGTTCATGCACAAGTAAAAACAAGCAAAAAAACAAAACAACAACAGTTCAGTTAACAAATGAGTTAGGAAATCAGAGGAAATGAAACGGAATGGCGGAGCTGAAACAGACGGATGCCCCAGATGCTTATTCCACAGTACAGGTGGGCAGATGAGAAGAGAAACTGAAGCGGGAGTTAGAGAGGTACACTGTGTCCCTGCAGCCTAGCAGGCCGTTTATGGGTCTGCCTCCCTCTGATAATTCCTGTTATAGGGTCATGTTTTCTTTCGCTCCGACTTGGGCGTCTTTACCCGGGAGAGAAGGGGAGAGCTCTTATCGCCAGCTGCCAATTACTAACCTCCTGCTATCCTACACTCCCCTGGAGCAGCCCAGGGGTGACGCACCAGGAGGGCGGGGGCCGGGGGGAAGGGAGGGTCAAAGAGGGGTTCGGCTCACACCTCCCGAGGGACCCCTGCTCCTTTAGACGGCGCGGCTACCGCTTTCACCCCAAACACTGACAAAGACCTCACCACCTGAACTTATCTCATTCTGCCCTTGTTGTCTGGTCGACAGGCGCAACAAAATTCTTCTTTCCACTCCCCCCACTAAGCCCTCGGCCTCACATGCAGGGGGATTAAAATTCTCACATGCGTCTTTATCCCACCGGTATCGGCCTTGTAGTAATTACAGACACTCTGGAAGTTACTCTTTAGCGAGGATTATGCAAAAGAGTAAGTCAATACAGGTTAAGTCTCTATTATCGCTCAACCAATACTGCAAGTGCAAAATTGCAGGCGGTAAATGCCTCCTTTGTCCCGCTAGAACAATAGACAAGAGATAGCACAGGCTTGTGCCAGTAATCAGGTGCATTGTTTGACTGACATGTTGGATTACGGTGTCATACCATCCAGCGATATGACAGAGGATCGGGAATCAGACCCCGCCACAGACGATCCGAACGCTTTCTCGAAAAGCAGACATCTCCAGGAACCGTCACAACAGCGTTTATCCCAAAGTGCAGCGCATGTATAAGGCATGAGATGAAATAAGTCTACATTGTGGTGTACTCACAATACAGGTCGCAGGCTTCAGAAATGAGTAGAGTCTTACCTGAAACAAAGCACAAAAAAATGGACTTTGCAGAAACAGTACATTTGCATTTCTTTATAATACATTTATATTTCTTTATTTTGTCCAAAATGACTTTAGAAGGTCATGCAAAGATAAAAAAAATTGGGTTGCGGGTTTCTTTGAGAGGTTTTTTTGTGGAGGGTTACTTGCATATTAACGTTCAGTGTCAGTTTTAGTATCACTTCTTTCCTGGCCGAGTCCTGAAACAATGACCTTATTTGGTGCTGCAGGGCAGACCCTTCCATTAGCTGTCTCTGTTTAATAGCAGACAAGGCTGGTCTCACGGGGTACTCTCCAGAGATCCCGTCCCATTTAATCTACACCCTGTTCATCTCAAACAGATGTCCTCTTTCACGTCTTGTATTCCCCGCTATTCCTCCCGTGTGGCCAACACGGGGTTCTAATCGAAAGTAAAAGTACACCATTTTCTGATTATTTTCATATCGGGCCTCTTTTCTTGCGCTTTCTTTTATCGCTCTCTTTTTTCACACGAGGCTCCTTTCAACCCTGATCGACTTAATTACTCCCCGCCCTCGCGTGAAATCCTGAGGATTCTAGAGGCTTAACTGAATAACATAAATCTAATTTGCTTCCCGTTAAGGACAAACTGAAATAATTCCACACAGTGTGCCAGAAAGCCAGGCGTATTTATTTATTTTCTGCCAGGAAATAAAAATACACAATGTCATGCACAATGATATATGAGTAAAGGGGATAAATGATAGATTGAAATGGCAGCAAACTTGTGGAGGCTGAAAAACGGCATGCGAGCACCAATGCCGACGATACAAAAGGCAAGCGATAGGGATTGGGTGAGGATCACAGTGTAATTGCGCAACATCTTTTTTTAAAGATTAAATCGGCCATGTCCTAAGGTGCAAATAAGTGATTAGTATCCTCACCAAAAATAAAAAAAAATCTGTTCGAACTCTTCATGCTGATTGGCCAGTGACTAAGCTTCCTCCTGGCTCCGCCTCCTGACCGTGGGTTGCAAATTAAACAGGTCTCTTTCTAATCCCTGCAGTCCACTTCAAAGAGGGATTAAAAGTAGAAATGAAACGAGGCGAGGGAAAGAGGCGGGGAAAGACCAGGACGCAGTACCCAGCATCCTTTCTCTGCCAATTTTACAGGTTGCTAAGCACATTCTAGTGAAGCTAACACCCAACGCACCATTAGCCTGGGCCTCAGTGTCTGGAGCCGTCTCCAAGAGACTTGTGAATAAGGGCACTGTTAACCCACCCTTCAATTAGCCACACTGCAAACTGTTTTCACCAGTGTGCCTCAAGCCCTTTATAAAGCCCACTACTTGTTGTGTTACAAACCCGACTCCTGTTTGGCCTTTAAGAACCAAGAAACCAAGACTTCAGCGACTACTTTCAAATCCAGAAGTGCAAGCTGCACACGGGCCCCCTAAATCACCAAGCGATGTTGCTGCTGATTTCAAGAGCGCTGCGCAGAGGATTATGGAATTACACCAAATTCAATGGTGGGATCGATGTTAGCATCGATGTCGTTCGCGTATCAGCCCAGATACTGAGCGTTCGGCCTACCTCCCAACATGTCGGTCCTGAGACAGAACACTATTACCGGGGCTGGCTTCACCGCTACGGCGTGTCTCCTGAACCCTTTCTCTCCCACACAGGAGGCTGTACCGTGAGCGGGGGAAAGGGAAGGACGGCTTTAAGAGCGCCAAGGCTTCCACAGCATGGCCGCTGGCGAGACGTGTCTGTCCGCAGGTTTAAATTTAGAGCACCTCAGGCTCAGGCTCAGGCTCACGCTCATGCCATCACAAGCCTTTAGTCTGCCTTCAGTCAAAGGGGGCATTATCATTCCTAGCGTCAGGCTACACGGAAACACCCTGGGACAGATCGCACCGAAGCGAGGCCAGCGCACTCGAGCGCATTGTTTTGGCCTGGGCTGTGATTGGAGAAGTGTCTCTAACGAAGCATCGGCCCATAGGAGATGACTCCAAATACAATAAATCATCGTCCATTCAGAACAGCCACGGAATATTCTAGTTCCTCAGTTCAAAAACGTGTTCATTTCATATGCCGCGCATGGTATTATTTGATAGGGTGTCCAAATTCATTCAGGCATCTGTTGCACATTTTCCAAACAAAAGAAAGCGATCACCACCAAGAGGAGACATTTTTGCAGCGAAGCATGAGCTTGAACTGAAGGAATACTAATTGATTGACAAAAAAAAAAAAACTGACAAAATTGATATTCAGCGTGCATTATAAACAAATATAAACTGTTCCGATTCTCGTAGTTGTAGAAATCTCTGAAGATCGTCCAAGCGGAAAGGCAGACAAGGCTGTTTACAGAACGCGACGCACTTCCTTCCTCGTTCGCCGGTTTTCCAGATTCTGTTATCCGCTCTCCAATTGCACCTCATTAAAACTGAAAGATAAGGGGAACCGAGGCGGCGATGTCGCCTCTCATGTCAAATGTTTGGATGTTTGGTAAATGTTATCTGCGGCTGCGCTTGCCATTTCTTTGTGTGTGTCAGAGCGGAGTGAAGAGGGCTCTTGGCTTTCAGCTCTTCTGCTTGAATATTCCGGAACAGACTCTCTGGAGTCCATGCAGCTGTTTTTGCACTGTGGCCACAAAAGCAGCTTTTAATTGAATCTGAATGCAGAGGCAGAGGCTTTTAATTTGGCCGGGCTACGGAGACACGCACTGGGCTACGGAGACACGCACTGGGCATGCTGTGGAAGTCGGGGGGGGTGTGCAGCTCTGTCTTCCCAACATAACCCCCCCCCCCCCTCCGCTGCTAAAAAAGAAAACATTTTTAAAAAGAAATATCACCACAATTACGCACCTCTAATTGCTAACCATGATACTGGGTCTTAGGGAAAAGACAACAACTAATCATCCCATTAAAAGGGCTCAGATGGTAGCGGGATGTTTATGACAGCCTGCATAATGACAGATTTATAGTGGAATAGATTGGAATAGTTTTCTATTGAGCATGCAGAATGTATGCCTTGCCCAAAGGCAGGGAATCTAAGCGCTTCTGGAGGTGGAAGTGCTGTCGGCCTTCGGCTAAGATTTTACAAGGCCCGTGTATTTATAAACAAGGGTAACTCTGCGATAGCTCAATCAGAGCTCCGCAGGCATTGTGATGCAACATTGCTTTCCCGCCTCGCTCCCCCTTCTGTGCTCTCCGAAAGAAGGCCCTACACATTAAAAACAGCGGAAAACATTGCACCAGTAAAGAGCGTAAGCCAAGCACAGGGGTCATTTTTCGATTCGGTAACTCAAAGCCTGGTAGATCGTCATATGGATTTAATTTCAACTCTGCTGTAGGTACGGGCAGGGGAAAAAAGAAATGCAGAAAATAGACTAAATGGTTTCAGAAAATCCAACTCAGAATGATGACGAGGACCCCTGATTTTATGTCTTTGTGGCACAGGGAAAGGTGCTAATTCTGAGAAATATGAGCAAATGAGAAAATCTCTCTCTCTCACTCTCTCTCTCACCATCTCTCTCTCTTTCTCTCTCTCACACACACACACACACACACACACACACTCTTTCTCACCATCTCTCTCTCACCATCTCTCTCTTTCTCTCTCACACACACACACTCTCTCTCACCATCTCTCTCTCTCTTTCTCTCTCTCTCAAATGTGGGACTGTTTAACTTTGCTGATGATCTCAGTCCATTTCAAAACAACCCCCCCCCCCCCCCCTCCAAAGTAATGGTGGCACAAAGCCTGCTTAAGAAACACGCACACACACACACACAGGAGGATGGCTGAGGAGAGCAAGTGACGACAGAGGAGAGCATGTGTTCTGTATTCACCCGTGAAACAGCCGCACACTCTCTGTAAAAGCCACTCATCGCGGATGGGTCCGCAGACTCACCGTTGCACTAATTCGACATTGCATTTTTTACGGCTCTAGGCAAAAAAAAAACGCTGTTCCAAAGACCCACTGCATGTGAAAACAAGACTGCAGTGAGCAGACTGACCAACGCGCATTCTCGAGCTCAGCTCTGCCTGGTGCGGCCTGTTTCCACAAGCCTGGAACACTGCCTGTATAAATATGTGTGCATCTTACACCGTTACTCCTGAGGCTCACTCTTGAAAGCAGGAGCAGCAGCGCCAGAACTGGAAAATACGAAAAATACGAGCAAGGGAAATGAAAGTTAATGAAAGGGTAATGGAAAGGTGAATTTTTAGTTGAACTTTTTTTGTCTGATGCCGCCATCATATATAAACAATCATGGGGCTCTTTGTGGGAGTTAAGAGAGAAAAAGAAAAGGAAGAGACGTCCTGTGACTTCTTTCGAGAAATCCCTTTCATGGTTTATCAGTGAGGTGTTAAAATGAATAAAGTCAACAGGAAAAGCCTTCAGCAAAGACATTTTTGCTTGCATTTTTTCCCCTTCAAAATGCATCTGGAGATGTTTAAATGTCATTAAAATATGTGCTGGGTGAACCGGTGGGGCTCAAATTACTGCCAAAAATGGGTCTGAGAACCATGGATTCCTTGTGCTTTCCGAGATCGCAGAGGTCTGCCGTGAGGCCCTTTTCTAAACACGCGCACATCTCCGGCGGTCGGCGTTCGCATTCGGGCATTGTGGGAGCCGCGTTTCGGGGGTGAGGGGGGCGCGTGAAAAACAAAGAAAGGGGAAAGAGGGAGACAGACGGACGGGAGAGAAAGCGGCGGGAGCCCTCGCGCTCCTCTGCCAGAGTCTGCGCTCATCCTGTGCCAAGAAAAACAAGGCCCGAGCGATCTGATTTCACCAGAGGAGCATGACAGGAAGTGCCGCTCCTCTGAAGGGCTGGGGGGGGGAACATACAGAGCTCTTCAAAATTCACTCTGAGCGCAACTTTCACTGGGGTCCACTGCACCCCCGCCACCTCTGCCAGCTGGACAGAGGTGCCTTTGTGGTCCCGCTCACAGCCAATGGTCCTGAACGCCGCCCAGCCCATATGTCGGTCAAATGAAACCAGGAGAATTCGAAAGCCGCGTTGATTGAATTTTACATCAGCCCTGACAGACGGTACGACACAGAGAGCGGATTACGGATGGCGGGAGGGGGAGATGCGCTGCTGATTCTCTTGCCTTCACAGAATGACTCATAGCCACGTGAGCCAATATCGGCATCTGGATCTCAATCCAACAAAAAAATAAATACATAAATAAACGCTTGGGCCATGTTCCCCTCACGTGATGATACTTCGTTCTCATTTTCCCCTCGCGTGGAGTTACATTTCTTCCTTCTATTACGATGTACATTCAAGACTACTGCAACTGCAGCAAACGCACACTGCCGCATGGTAGACTCTGACCACTGCTGCATGAACAACCATGCTTATATTAATTTATCATTGCGCTGAAACATGGACATCAAAACAGCCCGTGTCACCATGAATGCCTAATAGAGGTGCTGACATCTGGGGACACTCTGTCTCTGGAGGAGGCAGAACGAGAGAGCGAGAGAGAGTGGCTACACGCACCGCTACTGAGCTCGACCTGGGCCAGCCAATAACTATGGCAACCACATGAGAGAGCAGGAGCGATGTTGTCAGCTTTCAGCAGAAAGCTGATCATCTGATAATGCAGTTTGAAAACTCAAAAGCAGGGTGGGAGGTGGGGTGGAGTACAAGACAATTTCCGCTGGCTAAACCTGAGGGACAAACATATTTTAAGTCAGGCATCCTCTATGGACAACCTTGAATTAATCACATTATACCCACATCTTAATAATGCCAGTCTAGTTGAATTTTAACTGCATTACGCTTATATATTGCTCCCTTATGAGGTATTTGATTCATAGCTAGGTGAACAGATATTTTGCGGTAGAGAAATAGACTGTAATTGCCTATAATACAGATAATTGAACAATGGAAGCCATGAGCGTACTGTGCAACAGCAATTCCGCTTCACTAAATGATACAGTGTTATTGCAAGGGAGTGCAGAAAACGGTCTCCGCGCGCAAAAGACAGGGGTGCGTATCTGCATATCTCCTCATTTCCAGCCAGCTTCCCCGGCTAATGTGAAAAACCACTCCCTGCCAGAGCCATGGAGCGCGGAGGCGAACGCCAGCCTCCCGGGACCGCTGTGATTTAAACGCGGAAGTAACGATACCAGATGTGGCCAATGGAGCCGATAAAAAGCCGGGACCATTGCGACCCAAAGCACAGCTGGATCGAGCGCACACGAACGCTACAACACAGGCCGACTCTCCCCGGCTGGCCGTGTCAACAAGGACCCGAGGACAGGCCGCTCGGTCGTCCGCTCGCTCACGCGCCTGCAGTAACAGGGGGGGCTGGTGTCAGGACCACTGCCCTCAGTGCCGATGGTATTTGCTTGTTCTTGGCCATATGTGTGTAATGTGACATTTTCCCTGGCTCACCGGGCAATGACAAACACTAACCTCAACTCCAGTTGAACCTGAGTGCTTCTGCTGTGCTTTTTAATTTTTTTTTATCCAAAACAATTTTTTAATCCACTTCACTTCCTCGTGAAAATGACACATTTTGACAACCTATTTAAACCAGATGAAATAGCTTCGATGATTCATAACGTAGGGGTGCGAGGGATGTGTGGGAATTAGCCTATGCAGCTGAAATTTACATACAGAGGGTGAGAAATGGACCTATCGTTTAATTTAGTGTTTCTCCGTGACACGCTTATAACCTGAATGGCAGTAAACTGCGGCTGTTCGTATATCATCATTTTTGTAATTTTCTGGGGACCGAACAGCCATGCGGGTAAAAGGAGGCTTATCAGCGGGAGTTGTTAACTCACTTCCTGAAATGCACGTCTGAGAACAGCCAGTTCCATTAACGCAGTGGCTTAACATGTGTGGACATCTCTGGAGATGTGCTGGAGGCTAAAGAATATTGTGTGACTATTTCCACCTCTGATTTCTTTCAAAAATAATTGTCACTGGTCTGCCTGGGGGGATGTTTTACGAGGTGGAGGTCTGAAACAGCCTGCGTTCACATTTAAAAATGAGATGCAGTTTAGGAAGATTGGAGCGCTTGACTGGAATAGAAATCACATCTATCCCCAGCCTACATGACGTTTGTATTCTCCGTGATTGATTTCACAAAGCCAGGAACCAAGCTTTCCCCAAACATAATGTCCTTTACAGAAATGTACTTAACAGCTTCTCTGAGGTATTTCTCACATTGTTCCCATGAGAGCTGACGCAGTTAAACTCAAGCTGTACAAGAGCTGCTCTGTTCCTGCTCCTCTGAGCTGGCTGGTACAGCAGGGCTTCAGTTCGCCGTCAATGTGGACATTTAAGAGCCCTTTCCACGCAGCTCCGCATAATTAAAACCCCGTGTCACATGCACAATGTTTGGGCCCCGAATAAAATTAGCGAAGAACAACACGTGCGGCAAACAAACAAGCCAACGAGACAGAGCACAAACGCCTACACGGGCGTTTCTATCCCTAATCCCGCCCACTCCCCACTCCCCACTCCTGTGTACTCGTATTTCGTCCTCCTTCCCAAAAGCAGATCCCTATCGGCCGTCTGTCCCACCACAGCTGCATGCTCCTATGCATCACGCTCTCCTGGCAGAGCGCCACTTTTCTTGGGCGTTTGTTGGAAATCCACTCGAAGGACTCGCAGCGATATTCACCACAGCGAGGGCATTAAAACAAAGAGCTGGGCGGCGATGCAAGTGGCTCAGATGTATTTTGACCGGATCGGACATTTTGAGGCCTTTTTATTGCAACGGCGGAAGACAGCCGTTGAAATGCGTTTGTAGGCAACGGGCCACTTTCTCGAAAAAGAGTGCCCTCTGCATCGCGAAGGCCCGGGTGATTGGCGAACATGAACATAAGTCAGTTTAGACCTTTGCTGGGATTCAGGTCTGCCTACATCAGGCACCAATGTGTTCTCTTCAGGTCTATCTTCCACTATCACCAAGTGCTGTCACACTCTGATCTCTACAGGCACGATGGAGCTACAGCTAATGTTTCCTTGTTAAATGAAGCCTGATAAATGACACATCTTGGTTAGATAATACGTTACGTCAAATGGAGTTAACTGCAGTCATTTCATGGAGTAGACACACTTCACAGCTGAGGTGCATTGTGAGAAGGTCAATGCACCGTGCTAAAATGCTCCAAATCTCATATGAAGACAGAAAAAATGAACACACATGCTATACAAAAGCAATGAGGCAAACTCACTTCTGTTACATGACAATGATTTGGGAGCTTGTTAACTTTGAGATTGCTTTGTCTCGGCAAAAATAAATACATATAAATATAAAACACGATTTTGCACATAGGACTACACTGACTTGTAAGTAAGCAATTCCTTGTGTTTGAGTAAAATGATACACGTGTTTACCACAGATTCGACAGCGTTCATTGAAGACACTGCAGTATGAAGTAATGCTGTTACTGGACAGTATGTGGTGGACACAGTGAAAGAAGCAACAAGGCCTGTCTCCTCTGTGATAATGTTGTACTATAGCACAGAAGAGACTAGAGTGTCTGGTAGTTCAAGTGCAGTGTAATACAGAAAGAGTCATTTCCCATCCCCTCCTGTACTAAAGGAAAACACTTGGTCAGGCAGGAAGAGGTAGGCAGATACAGTGCCCTCCACAATTATTGGCACCCCTGGTAAAGATGAGTAAAAAGGGTTATAAAAAATTCACCTTTTGGTGAATTAGCTTAATCTTACATTGAAATTTTTTTGAAAAATCCAACCTTTAATTTAAGTAAATCCCTCATCAATAAATTATTATTTTTAACAAAACCAATTATTGGCATCCCTAGAAATGATTATGAACAGAATGTAACTGAAGCATTTTTTCCATTTATATTTTACTTTTTAAAGTTGATCAGAGTGTTTAGGAACTTTCAAGCAGTAATCCATGACTTCCTGTTTCACTGGGGTATAAATATGAGGTGACACAGAGGCCATATTCCCTTATTCATACATCAACATGAGAAAGATAAGAGAACACACAAATCAAATGAGGAAATAGTGTGTTGAGCTTCATAAGTCAGGGAATGGCTATAAAAAAAAAAAAGCTACTCACCTGAAAATGCCCATATCTACCGTTAGGGTATTACTTAAAAAGTTCAAAGCAACTGGAACTGTTACAAACGCGCCTGGAAGAGGACCAGAGTTTATTTTGCCCCCATGCACAGTGGTAAGTGGCAAAAAAAATCCCCAAGGATCACTGTTGGAGAATTACAGAGGAAAGTAGCATCTTGGGGTCATCAAGTCTACAAAACTACCATTAGACGTCACCTCCATGCCAATAAATAATTTGGAAGGCATGCCAGAAAAAAGCCTTTCCTGTCATTTCACCACAAATGTAAGCACCTGGAGTTTGCTAAACGCTACTGGAACTTTGACTGGAACCGTGTTCTATGGTCAGATGAAACTAAAAATTTAGCTTTTCGGCAACCAACACTCAAGGTGGGTTTGGCGTAAAAAGAAGAATGGCGATACCATAGAAAATAACCTGATCCCCACTGTTAAGTATGGTGGAGGTTCCGTGATGTTGTGGGGCTGTTTTTCCTCCAAAGGCCCAGAGAACCTTGTTAGGGTACATGGCATCATAAACTCCATGAAATACCAGGACATTTTAAATCTGAATCTGGCTGCCTCTGCCAGGAAACTAATACTGGGTCGTCTTTGGCTCTTCCAGCAGGACAATGATCCAAAACATACGTCCAAATCAACATAAATGGTTAACTGAACACAAAATCAAGCTTCTGCCATGGCGATCTCAGTCCCCTGACCTAAACCCCATTGAAAACCTGTGGGCTGAGCTGAAGAGGAGAGTGCACAAGAGAGGACCTAGAACTCTGGATGATCTGGAGAGATTCTGTAAAGAGGAATGGTCTCAGATTCCTTGCTCTGTATTCTCCAACCTTATTAGATGTTACAGGAGAAGACTCAGTGCTGTTTTATTGGCAAAGGGAGGTTGTACAAAGTATTAAATGCAGGGGTGCCAATAATTGTGGCGCACATGGTTTTGTTACAAATAATTATTTCTTGATGAGGGATTTATTTTTCTCAGAATAAATTTACTTCAATTAAAGGTTGGGTTTTTCTCGAGATTAGGATAATTCACCAAACGGTGAATTTTTTATAACCATTTTTACTCATCTTTGCCAGGGGTGTCAATAATTGTGGAGGGCACTGTGTATTAAAAGCAAGAGAGTGCTGTGAAGTATGAGTGGTGAGGGCCTAAACAATGAGTGAAGGTGGAGTAATAGAGAATTATACGAGGTAGCAGCCACAGGTCATGCAGTATGAATGATGGAAGCTTTGAAAGACCTCCTAAAAGCGCCCATTATCATGAATGGCGGCTCTACGATTACCGCCGATGTCTGATCTATGTCTAGTTATCGTATTGCCTATATTAAAGAGTAAAATCCATTGGTTCCATTCTTACAGAAAAGAGTGTCTTACGAACAAGGACAAAAAACACCATGATAAAAAGCAACAGTGAAAACCAGCGGAGACTTTGTGAAAACCTCAGAAGCACACAACAACATCAGGGTGAACAGGTACGTTCAGCCAGGCTGCTTCTTAAAGCACCTTTCTTGAAAATTGCACCCTGCTGTAGGAGTTCAAGCACACTTCAACGCTGCTTTCTTTGACTCCCCCAATGAGATTTCATGCGGGAGAAAAGACCACACGGGTAATTCTGAGACAAATCTCTGTGGAAGCGGCCGCAAGAGACAAAAACATTCCATCTGCTTTCCCTATTAACTGAAAAGTAGTCCTGTGAATTAAACTCAGATCCAGCTGGAAGTAGAGCAAGGAGTCATAATTCAGATCTCCCTACAGTACAGATTATCCAGATCCACAAATTAGCCAAATCAACCAATCAAGACACACAAGGGGTGCAAATAATTTGTGTATTAGCAGAGTATTCAAATTGTTTCTGAAGTCCAGGCAGCCTGTTAGTCAAATTATGAACAATATTACTGGTGGTACAGTCAGCATGCACTGGCTGGAATGCATTGGGAGATTTATGCATACCAATGGGGAACGGGTAGATTTTTGTCCTGATCTAAATCACGCACATAACTCTCGGTAAGTTTGCTAATTAGGAAAGCAGACATACCGTTGGCCACGGGAGCAGAGTCTGAGGTGCAGGGAGGCGTGTGTCTGTCCACCGCACCCCTGAGCCATGGGAGAACTGACATCCCCCTTCTAATCCTCCCAATTGCTAAACCGCCAAAGGCTCAATTTACTCGCTGCTGTCTTCTCATAACTAACAGGGAAAACCAGGTGCATCACTGTGGAACTTCTGATAAATAAAACAACATTTTTACTAATATTGGAGAAATGCACCTTGTTTTCTATAATTGATGATTTCTAAAAATAAGTTTTAACAAGATGAAGTCAATGTAATCAAGTACTTAAAGGGGCAGTTCACCCAAAAATGAAATTAAGATATATTTCTATATACCCAGAGTGCTATCTATCCATCCAGATAGGTTTGCTGAGATTACACTAGTTTTATAGATATCCGAACCGCTGCACAAGACTTGCCAAACACATTGAGATACGACTCCAAATAGCCCAAAAAAGCACACGGTCACAAGGTAAGTGATGCAATAACACAATAACAACATTACAGAGGTTTTTAGTTAAGGCCCAAGCAGATTATCCCTTGTTCGCACATCTGAATTTCCCAGTTTTATAAGTGCTGAGAGCATGTTATGAGCATGAGTAACATCCGTTTACGATCAGAACATTCCTAGGGACCAAGAATAGGGACCTGAAGCCAGTCGGTCCCAAGCTCCTGCCCTAACTGAGGACCATGTGTCTGTAATTTGCAAGCAGCTGATGTTGATTAGGCCAGGCATGACAATTCCCAACCTCAGCTGTGTCCGAGTGCAAATGAAAAAAGGCCCAATTAAGCAAGGATGCGTACACAATGGCCAGTGGTCCACGGACACCTCAGTCAGAGGAGCTGCAGGGTTATTACTCCATATGGAATCAGCTATGTTGGGTAAATAATCCATCCCGCTCCCCGTCGTGCGTTGAGACACAGGGGCTGATTTAAAAGACGAGGGCAGGGGGTTTGAGCCCCTCAGATCACATCTGACTGATTACAAAAGCACAGAAACAAAAACATAGGCTTCACCTCGCTGTGAGCTCGGGTTAGAGTGCTCAGCTCCAGCTCTAAAATGGCTGACATTTTTAATCGCGCGACGTGAGACACGCTGCCTCCTTCTGAGGGATTCTTATCACTTTATTATAAGGTATGAATGTGATAAAGACTAATTCGATATATAGGGATTATGTTGTTGATCAAGTTACTGAAAAAATAATAACTTACATAATTTTTATTACATTTTTATTACATAATTAATGAAAAAAAACACTTGTAATTTTAGCTAGCTAACAAGATATGTGCTACATTTATAATGTTGATTTCAGTAATTATAAAAACTTTTATATAAAGTTTTCAAAGCCACACAAAGGCAGGCATTCTAACAGCCTTTGGCTTCTAGTTGCTTGGATTGTGTTTCTCCTCCCTATTGCCCTGAATGTATGTGTGTGTGTGTGTGTGTGTGTGTGTGTGTGTGTATGCATGTGTGTGTGTGCATGTGCATGTATGTATGTGTGCGTGTGTGTGACCCATATATATATATATATATATATATATCAGGACATCAGATAGTCCTGGGTTCTGTTTTGGTCCCAGTAGGGAACCTCTCTGCCCCAAATCTAGCTCCTTTCCCTGGCCTGTCTCCACACAGGCTGAGCCAGTGTGATTACACGCAGGATTGCTCTCCTTAAGTCTGCTTTTGGCAGAACACACGCAGTCAGATACACCTTAAGCTGGGGGCTCACAGCACTGTTGATTTTTCATTCTTTTTGTAGGCGTGGTGGGCCCTGTGTTTACAGCAAGCAGAGAAAATCTCACATCCCTCAACATGGTCGCTCCCCCCTACACACAGCCCTCCGTGCTCTGTCTCAGTCACGCACCGATCGAGAGATAGCATTAAGGTCATCCTCAAAGGACACAGGCTCCACAAAGGAATCTGAAGAATTAAAACTTTCTCCTTCACAAGGCAGGGAATGCTACATTTAATCAGCATTGTAACAGCTCTCTAGTCATGCCCAATCCGTTAGCGCCCTGTAAGTCTTGATGATGATAAACGTACTACATTCAGCTAAATGTGTTATGTTCACTTTACACAATACTGCATTTTTCATTTTTTAACAGAACTAAGCATACAATTGAAACTATCGCAAGCTTTCACCACCACCTTTTCTCTCATAACCTGAAAACCAAATTTCTATGGCTACAATCCATCAATAAATCCAGAGCCCAACTGTCAGCAGGGTGAAGGCAGACTGAAATTGAGTTCAAAAATCCGTTAACAGCTTTTGACAATTGACCTCAATTTCAAGTGTTGAATTTCATGTCATGCCTATCCTATGGAAAATAGCCTACATAAAAAAAATCCAGAGGTAAAAATAGTGAATATCCATACCTGCAGTGTATGACATCATAGATACATCTAGCACTGTTTAGAGGCCCATGATAGCGCAGCATAGCGGGAGCTACTTTATCAGAGTGGAGCGTAATCTATGGCACTTCTATGTAGAGATATACAGTGCTGAAATCCATTTTATAGAGACAAATCCTGGTGCACTGTAGAGAGGCAGACGGCCTGGTAGTGCAGAGAGATTAGCCGAAGTGCATTGTAGCGAGTGTTGCTTCGGTACACCATGCAGTGTGAGATCTAATGAAGTACAGTGAAGTGAGACCTACTGGTACTAAACAGTCTAGAGATTCTCTACAGTACAATAGATATATACTGCAGTACAATGAAGACAGTTACTGTAGTACAGTAGAGAATGCCACCACTGCGCAGTGGAGAGATTAACTTCCATATAGCAGAGCCTGCAGTACAGTGAAGAGACATCCACTCCAGAACAGTGAACAAAAACTTAGATGCACTACTGTATGTATGGCAGAGTGTAGATAGACATTCACTACTGTATGTATGGCAGAGTGTAGATAGACATTCACTACTGTATGTATGGCAGAGTGTAGATAGACATTCACTACTGTATGTATGGCAGAGTGTAGATAGACATTCACTACTGTATGTATGGCAGAGTGTAGATAGACATTCACTACTGTATGTATGGCAGAGTGTAGATAGACATTCACTACTGTATGTATGGCAGAGTGTAGATAGACATTCACTACTGTATGTATGGCAGAGTGTAGATAGACATTCACTACTGTATGTATGGCAGAGTGTAGATAGACATTCACTACTGTATGTATGGCAGAGTGTAGATAGACATTCACTACTGTATGTATGGCAGAGTGTAGATAGACATTCACTACTGTATGTATGGCAGAGTGTAGATAGACATTCACTACTGTATGTATGGCAGAGTGTAGATAGACATTCACTACTGTATGTAAGGCAGAGTGTAGATAGACATTCACTACTGTATGTATGGCAGAGTGTAGATAGACATTCACTACTGTATGTATGGCAGAGTGTAGATAGACATTCACTACTGTATGTATGGCAGAGTGTAGATAGACATTCACTACTGTATGTATGGCAGAGTGTAGATAGACATTTACTACTGTATGGCAGTGTGGATAGACCTACTGAAGAACAGTGAGGACTGATGGGGCAGTGTTTGGGAGACACTGCCCTTAGCACATTGCAGTAGAGATACTCAGTGCAGTGCAGTGGATCATGTGTCACTGTAAGAAGATGACAGATCAGAGCTCCCTGGTCTCTGCAGTGGCCCTGCATCCCCTCTTGCTGGTGGTCTTCATCCCAATGACAGGGGCCTGTCACCCCAGTCAGAACAGACCACACAGTGGGCTCAATGGGAGTCTTGGCTTAAAGTAAGCACTGGAACAAAACCGAAGTAGCTACGCTTAAATAAGCAGGACAAGGCGGTCATACCTTCAGAACAATATGCAGGCTCACCAGAAGCTTAGAGCAAAGGGCCCCCAGAGCCGTGGCTCCTCCTCCACATCGCTCGCACAGCCAACACATGCGGCCGCAAACGGGACCTCCGCGGCTCCAGGCGCTCTGAGCCATCCGCACTCCACCCCTGGGGAAAAGTCACTCTGCCACAGCTCTTTTTCCACCCGACTGCAGGGCCACGGCGTGCTGTCCCAATCACAGCTACGCCTCAAACCCTCTCTGCACTGCAAACTCCTTCATCTGTTATAATTCAGATTTAGTTTGGTTCAGCGGATTCCCGTCATTTATCATTTGCACTGTTCTGCTGCCATGTAACATAGCTCGTGACATTATACCTCGCTTCCTTTTTCAGGCTCACGTCGTTGACGACATCACTTCAGGAAATAAGTTGTGACAATAAAATCGTATATATACAGTAGAAATCGGAGACCTTTTAGTAATTCAACCACACATTTTCTGTCCCATAAAATAATTACATATAGATAACATAGGCAGCCTTCACACACAAAAATGTATCTTGGGTTTAAAAAAAATACATATATGCAATCTACTGTGTCCATAAATCTAGTGACACATATTAAACAGACTTAGGTTTCAACGATGGATATCATGACATACTTTAGCGCACGTTTTCCTTCTTCCCGCTTCCTTGGTTCCTTTAAAAGATACAATACTCCTTTCACAAAGAGCCTGCATGAGCCTTTATGAAGCCCTGAGAAGCCATGACCTCAAACGTGCTAATCAACCCTTCTTACTTCCTTTTCAAAGAAGATAAGGAATTTATTTTTTGCCGTTTGCCTGGGAAAACCTTTCTGTATGCCTGAAAACAACACGGCCAGAGCTTAGAATCACAAGTTTCTATCTGCAAGTCGAGCTTTGAGACTTTTCAAAGCTTTTAAAAAAAAAACAATTTTCAAACCCAATACCATAGCAGTGTTTTGCATTGTCTCTGTGTTAGCTGTCTATCTTGTAGTGTAAAAAGATACAACAAAGAACATTCCCATGTTAATAAATGATTTTCTAACCCCATAGAGATAGAACGCCATAATTCTAAGCTTACAACACTGCAAACAATTACCCTGGAGGACTGTATCTGTAAGAAACAGTCCGTATCCAGTTATCTGTGTTCCATGAGAATATACGTGTAGAAAACATCAAGATAATTATACATTTCAAATTATTCTGATCCTCCGTTCTGTTAAAAAAAAAGTCGTTATACGTGAAAATAAAATTCAGAAAAAGCATTTGCTGGGTGAGGCAGTCACAAATCAGCTTTTTATGGGCCTTTGACTGGGTGTACATCTGGTTTGTCCAACAAATACTTTCACTGGGATTCGGTTTCAAGACCTTTTCCAGAAAATATAAAAATATTGGCTGCATGTTAAATGATATCTGAAACATGGCTGCTGGAAACTTCAGAGAAAAGCCTCCCAGCAGAGCCTAAGGCCAGTATATCTTTTAATCAATTTTTCTCCCTCTTCATATATTGCAATTGAAATGCATAGTTTTTGCATTGTAAATTATGTAAACTATATGAAAATAACAACATAACATCATTAGGTTTAGAACTAGTTGCGTGTTGTGGCTGTAAGGGAGCACGAAAAAGTCCTTAAACAGCGGGATAGATATTCATTTACGGTTAAAAATAACCTAAAATAAAACTCTTAGAATTCTGAAAACATCATACATTCTGTGAATATATCGACCAAGTATCTCACTAGCCATAACACGATTTAAAAGCAGCACACATACGAAACAAGACTGCATTTCTCACACTGCCAACAGCACTTCAAATTAAAAAACTGAAAAACATTATTATTATTTTTTTTTACTCTGATGGCGCCTCACAGTATACTGCGTGAACACTTGTTCAAACCTGGTTGATAAATATTCACCGTTTAGATTTTTTTCTGGACCCTGACATGACGTGACCTGAAAGAGAATGTCAGTTAAATTCAATCAATTCAGTTACAGATCTGGCCTTTATATAAGACCTCTTAGTTCCAGCCATAAACACTAGCAATTATAGGGTCTTATCATGCCCAGGACCCCTGCTCTGCTCTTGCCAAAGACCCGCAGTAGCTGACGCTGTGTGTACAGTATGGGCGCGTGTAAATGCGTTTCTATTTGTGAACGCCCTGATGGAAGCTCGGCAGTTGGGGGTCTGGTCGCGAGTTAATCACATGTTTTGCTGTACGCTTAGGTTGAGGGCCGTGGGGTTGGAGCCATCGCTAACTCCTCCGTTTCCACACCGTCGGGGCTTGGTGAGCACTGGCTCCAGGACCTGCTAGTTAATCAATTAGCGCTAAGTCTCTGGAATGAACGGCTAAAAAGGAGGAATCTCCGGGGAGATATTAAAAGCAGCGTCAAATGAAAGGGCCTAATTAAGTTAGCGAGTCACGTGTTCGCACGAGAGCGCTGCTGCTCAGCTCCAGATGAGCAGCTCCTGTCCTTGTGATTAGGGTCGAAAAGGGAGGGAGGGAGGGAGGGGGGAGCAGTCGTTTGTGAAATACAGCACAACCTGATTTTCACAGGAGCAGCAACAACAGCAGGACTAGAGAGGATGCTGGGGCTAATCAGACCGGGGCTAATCAGAGGAGCAGTCCTGTTCCAAACGACAGGACTGACCTGCAGCGGCGTCTGCTCCCTCCATATGTGCTCTCCAGTTCTGCAGGGGAGCAGCGCTGCTGATGATGAAGATACTGACGCCATCACATTCCTCCCTGAGCTGGATGTCTGCACGCCACATTGTGAGCAATAAGCTGTTACATGGTACGTGCTTCTCGAGTTGCAGTGGGCCTTATCTAAATTATGAGCGTGTGCATTGCAACTGTCAGTTAATGTTACAATATGCCTAAAGCTCTTATTTCTAAAGATAGTTCTTTGGGGTAATTTAAGTGGGTGACTATTTCATCTTTCAAAGAGATTTATTTGAAAATACCTATTTATTTAATTATTTTAAGATTATAATTTACAGCAATAATACATTTTAAATTATAAGCATAGATTGTGCTACTATATTAATCATTTTCCAGAAATCAGTCTGAGGTGCCTGCCCTTAGACCATACACGGCGTGAGCCAGTACCATTTTCATCCTACTTCAGACTTTACCTCAAATACTTATTATTGAACATTTCAATGTGGGGAGAGACATTCAAGAACCACAAAGTAGCATTTTTTCCCCTTGCAGTCATATTCCATCAGTCAGGAGGAGGGCTGTCCAAGAGGCCAATGAAAGGATAAAAAAAGCCTCAGCCAGAACACAAGTTTGCTTCTTGTCATTTCAGCATGATAGCACACAGGCCTCTCAAAGGAAACCAGAATCATTTTCTCCTGCTGACCACTTAAGAGACCGGAGTCTAGAGTCTGCCCTCCTAGAGCTACAGAATCATGTAATTTTACCCCATGAGCCAAAACACGACTCGTTTCCTTCTAATGCTTTCAAATGGATGGCTCTAGGCCAGCACAACTCCAGGACTACCTGGGTTCCCATTTTTCAAACGACAGCTGTGGTCAGTCATGACACAAGCCTCTAGTATTATACAAAATGGGCACTATGACTGATAATTACAGAAACCAAAGGCAAACATATTTTGAGCAATTATAACTGCAGTCATCGCTTTTTGTTACCACGCATACTTCAGTCTCCAAAGCCCTCATCTCACTGCTTACTGAGAGAATATGTGGTCTCTTTGTATTATTACCTTTAGTAACCACTTACATCGCAGCCTAGTTAGCCAAGGGTTCAGCAACATGGCAGCTAAAGCGAAAGGCTATGGTTATTCATCGCTAAATAAACAGAATGCTCTTTTCAGAATGAGTCACATATGTTCAGTCTCGTTGCTAGACCTCTCATTGAAGGTCTCCAACCATGCTCATTTCATGTTGAGGTAATGTAGTTACATGTTCCAACTACACTGTTTAAAACATGAATGAACATTAAAAACAAAGGCTTTTGGGGGCCTCTTCGGGGGAGAACTTGGCCCAAAGTTTTGGTCTGTGCTTTGAGCCAAAACCGTCTTCTAAAGATCCCAATGCAAAACAGAAATGTGCTTCAGAGGATACTGCTGTCATTCTCCATTTGTATGGGCACATCAAAAAAGATGTCAATGTGACTAAATATGGGGGAATAAATTCAAAGAATAAAAAATATGGTGTTTCTGCATTCACAAAATGGGTCCAGAATAACTACGTGATTTTCCAGTGTCCATGATGCATTTGATAATCATAAATCAAAAATAATTTGTCATATTTCTTTTGGTTTTAAAACATTATTGACTTTCTAACACCTTTTAGTCACCACATGTTTCATGAGTAAGACGGATATGAGATGAAGCAATTGGTGCAGTCAGGGGTTTTTCCAAAACAGTATTTTTCACAGTAGCAGAGAATCACTCATGAATGTTCTTCAGTCAAATTAACCCACAAGGTCATTAGAAGCTTCTGTGAGCAAATTATGTTCAGTGTCAGGAAAAGTTCAGACTTGAAAAACTCATTTGATGACCGCCTACTTTGTCTGAGAAATAAACATGCTTAAATATTGACCAGGTTTTGAGCATTGTGCAAATGGTGCTAGAATGATAGTCGTAACGTGGCTAGATGAATTCCCAAGTCTTTACAAGTATTGGCAATCATCACTTGATGAATTGCCAAAATTTTCCCTTCAAAGAAATTCCAACATGAGGAGAATGTTTGTCCAGTTCTCTTTACTTGTAGCAAACAGTCATTCCCTCAGCAGTTTAACAGATGCTTAGACTCTCAAAACAAAAACAACACACACAGTCAAGTCAGCCTTTAAATGAACTGATGAAGATGCCAATGAATGTGGTCATATATTTACATAGACTAAGAAGTCATGCACTGTATAGTATAGCAATGGAATAATGGGACTTGGGATTTGTATAATCCCATATGCCCTGTCATATGTCACATCATCTAACAGAAAACAAAAGACTTAACCAAAAACAGCTCTGGGCAATAGCAACAATCTGCATCCCGAGTCAAGCCAAAGTCGCCTGTAGAAAAAAATATGTTACAATGCATTGTCCCCTGCTGTTTCAAAAAAAGTCCATAACAAACTTTATAATTCAAAAGGCAGGACTGTGAAAACACTAACAGAAGAAATGTCCATCAGTTTGTCATGTGTATATCTCTGTGAAAATTATCATAATTGTCCCATCGCTGTGCTTTAACCTAATCTTTTAGTGTAACCTTTAAGAAAAGAAAATGACAGCTATGGCCACATTTCAAATGTCCCCTACATATTCCCAATGTGTTCTTCTGTTGACCTCAGTGTTTCTATGTGGTCACTGATTGTTTTATGCTTGTGATTTTTAGCATGGTTGCACAATGAATTGTCTCCATCAGAGACAATACTGGTTTATTACAAGACCTTGACACATTCACTGCTGGGGGTTCTATCTTAAAACCTTAAACGCAACAGTAAATGGCAAATAAAGAAGCAAGAACTCCTGAAAACAGACTGGTGATGTTTTTCAAAAGATTCCACCGAAAGCTCTTTCGATGAAAGCTGAGTTAGGCCTTAGCACTGTGTGTTTTGAATGCCTTTCTGGAAAATGGGGGGAAGGTGTGTGTTTGGGTTCCAGTGGCTTGTGTGTGCACATCTGCTGGTGGGAGGCAGGGGAGAGGGCGGGGGGAAAACAGGGCGCACTTTCATACTCCATATGCATACCTCTTAGTATAAATGCAGCCAAACATGTGGTTCTCGTTTTCATAACTTTACACAAGTGATAATGTCTGAAAATATTTTTACAGGCATTTGTTTAAACTGGTTTTTAAACTGAAACCAAAATCCACGTGAAAGCAAAACGAACAAAAGCGAAGAAAGTTCAGACATGGGAAATTACTGGAACCCGAAAAAGTTAAGTGTGATGATGTCACTTCCCAGTTTGCGATCAGGTACAGGGCGCGAACGTGGAACGCTGAAACGCGAAGCGTCCTGACATGGAGCGTGGCGATAGCGGCGCGGCGCAGCGTTTTGAGAGCTTTGTGCTGAAGGCAGGACGGTGGCCTTAACTCTGGTCTGAGGAGAATAGGAGCCAAACCCTGAAAAGAGCTTTTACCCACTGTGAGTCTGCACAAACGGCAACACACACCCTTACACAATCAGATAATGGCCACGCTTGAATGTGCCAGGGGACAGCTGCAAGCGGGCTCGCATTTCCTGGCTATACGTCAAGGAATTCACTCACAAGTCGCTAGAGTCAGAGCAATGTAACTGGTACTGCTGTGGACATCCGAGACACCCGTCCCGGCCAAATATCTACATCGCAAGAGCATTTTGTTTGGGAAGCAAAGGAATTCCGCGGAATGACGTCTCTGTGTGAACGTGGCTCATTTAATTCGGCTTTCTGCACTGTTGTTGAAAGACTGTCTTGTGAAAAACACCTGGTGATTTGCCGTGAGGGGGTCGAAAGACACAAAAAAAAGGCCTTGAGTAAGGTCTGGTCTCGCAAACGAAGTCCAGGCAGCTAGCATGCCTTCACAATGAGACAGCAGCTGTTACCCTGATATAGACTGACTGGAGAAGAGGAGTGCATTAAAACCCACGTTGTGCCTCCAGCGTCTGTCCTGCTGTCTGTACTTCTCCATGTTTCTCAGGGAGGGAAACACCTCTCTATACTGTGTCTAACACTTGCATGCAAGAGAGATAAATCACAGTACGAAGAACTCCTTTGTCCCCCTAACTGTTCCTCGGCCACAGTGATAATAGGCTACGTAACGTATCAAACTTGAATACCAGCCGGTGGAACCTCAATTAACCTCCAAACTACTAGTAAAAAGGGGTTTTTAAACCCACTCATTTAGCGATGGACTGTGGATACTCTGGGGCCCTATGCAGTGTATCTATATCAGTGCTTCAGGTAAAAGCATTGCCTGAAATGAACTCCTACACTGTAAAGTCTCATATTTTCCCTACTCTAAGATGATAACTAGTCCAGACAGAATAAAGCTAGATGGTGGCATACGATATGATAAGTAGGATCTCAGGCATAAATCTGGATGACGTTAGAGAGATGGTGACCTTGCAGTACTGGCAAGTCACCCAGAAGATGGAGAAAACAACTGTGCAGAAGGGAGAGAAAAATAGAAGAGGAAAAATAAATGAGACAGGGAGACGCAGTATGGGAGCGAGAGACAGAGAGAAAAAGTGATAGAGGCAGCCCCTAAACCAATCACAAAGGAACAGTTGTCAGGCAGACCACGTTGTCCGAAACCTGATGCCTCCCACAGATGTTGGTTGGTTTATTTAACATCGCCTACCTTGTCCAAAAGAGCATACACTAAATCGGGGCTGCTCCTGTCTCAAGTCCCCACCTTTGGCAGCCCAACCAACCCCCCTCTCCCCAACCCCCCCCCCCCCCCCCCCCACACACTCTTGTGTCCTCCCAGAATGATGATAAACAGCCACCCACAGGCCTGTTCTGTCTCATCTCCACCCAGCGTTTCCGACACTCCTTCAGTAAGACACCGGCTCAGAGCCCCCTGCTTCGTATGGCGCAAGATACAGATATGAGAGTCTTTCTTTGGCATGGTGTGATCCCACACAGCTAGGCCCAGAAAAGCCCCATGCAGCCTCTACAACCCTGTGACACCCCTGCTCTTGCTGCTCCCTGCCACACAGAGAGCAGGCTCATCTGTACGTTTGGGATCCTAATCTCTGCTCGGCCTTCACCTTTCCTCTTCCTCTGACTTTTCTTTTCATCGTTACCGCTAAATATCATGAAAAGTGTTTAGCTACGTATATATAGATAGCTTCGCAAGGCACATTAAGACTTAAAGACTTCCCAGCTGTTCTAGCAAGTTAGTTATGGGGTCCAACAATGTTTTATGTAATTAAGAACTCTGTAACTATTCATTGATTTGTATAAGGAATACACAAACCAATTAATAGTTTTATCAGTACTTGTGTGTGGAACCCGACAGGCATTTGTGGCTCTAACAGATACAGAGAAACAACAACAACAATAAATAAAACTCTTCCTGAGAAAATATGATTACGGCCTCCACTCTTTTTCATGTTGTATCTGTATATTGATCAGATTATTATTTTTTATACTCAAACTGAAAATCCCTGAGAGAGCATAGAGCACGTATATAGACTGCACTGTATATGGCGATAGAAGACCAAAAAATCCGCTCTTTTGTAGAAACACTGATGTGGAAATAGGATGTTATTCATTGAGCTGCTGCTGAAATTCTGGACATGCTCAGGGTGACAGAGGGTGCCTTGGGCTAATTAAACCAATAGCACGATTTAATTGGCTTCTATCAAAACAGGCTTTCAAGTTAGCAGGCCACAATGCCCCACTGTCCAGCGGGGGCCAGGCATGGGGGCTAAAAAGATGCCGCTGAATTACATGGCTTATTAATTTCCTGGAAGATTCTTCCTTTCTGTCATGCTGTTCCTTAGAGAAGGTAATGGAGGGGAAAAATAAATTGCTTTCATGTTGGAAAGAAGCACTAACTCGTGGGAACAGCCCCACCTGCAATTATCAACCACATTCATCTGAGAATCTTTGCTTTTTTCCCCCCAATGACTTGGGAAAAAGACAAGACGCAAGTTATAATTATTATTATTTAGCAGTACAACTGTTGTAGTTCTACAGTATTGGTTGTATTCCATATTTATTTGGCTAACAGCTTTATCAAGAGTGCTTTGCATAGTTCATATTACATGTATGCAGCTTGGCATTTTACTGAAGCTACTGTGGTCAGTTACATTGTTCAAAGGTACAACGGCAATGCCACCACTTATTAACCAAGCCTAAAACCTTCTTTAAGCCGAGTTCCGTAAGCCACTTACTGGTTTCTTGATTTGGGAGGTGTGGTGGGAGGCACTCATTGGCCCCAGGAGGTTAAAGCATCTATTCTGACATTGACCTTCATTCTCCAGCCCCTCCTCAGCTGGTGGTCTCAGTCTACACAGTGAGACTCCCTGCTGTGTCTTTTTCCCCCCTGATCTCTTCTGTATCATGTGACATAATATCAAGAGGAATTTGTTTGCACAACCTTTTCTACTACACGGTCGGGCTTATGGGGCTAGTACACGTCTGGCTAAAAGCTTTACCGTTTGTGTGTCAGATTTAGCTGTTTCCATTCCAGGGCCAACTACGACAGAAAAACGTTTTGTACAAAAGTGCTGTACAACACAGCAAAAGCCTGTTTAATTTACAGTGACAATGGCTTTGTTTCAATTATGTACTAAAACTGCAGCCATGAGGTGTGGAAATGGGAAAGAATAATACGTGGCAAAGCAAGCATGAAGCTAGGTCTTGGTTCTGAGGCAAGTAAGTAGCAGCTTCAGAGTTGTCTGTTTGTCTTGCGCATGGTTTGAACTCCTGGCCTTCTGCTTTTACCAAATTTGGTGAATCAGCAGCAAGGACAGTTTGGCTCCGGGCGAGAAAGGCCTGCGGCCTCCCCCAGAACCTCATCTGTTAGGCAGCTCTAACAAGTCTTGCCATTACTCTATCTTTCAAAAAAAAAAAAAGAAGGAAGTTCTAAATCCAACAAGAAGGTATAACATGAAATATAATGTGTTTCAAAGGGGGAAGACAGAGGGTAAAAACAGGGCAGTGCTGACAATGAGCCCAGCTGACGGAACAATGTTTTCTATTTGCACATATTTGCATCATAAAAAAGCTGTGCTGCCATTGCTCCCACTTTGTTGATGTGTGAAAGGATGTCCATTTAAATGCTCTTGAAGAAAAGCGGTAAAAGACAGGAACAGTAAATTCTAAAGCTGGCCCATGTTGTCAGGATTAGTGAGTGGCAGAGAGCATCAGACAATGGAGACCTGCCACCCTGAAGCATTGAATCATCACAGCCAGCCACACAGAGCTTCCGCTACGTGGCTCCAGTGCATTCTGAGATAAGGTTCAAAAACTTCACTCAGTCCAGAAAATAAGTAAATGATAACTGAAGTATTTCATTTATTCAGTTTTATATTTGACATTCTACATCCTTCTTGTGTGAACTGCCTGCTCACTTATCATTAAACTCGTTTTTTTCATCGTCAACATAATTTTGACTTCACGTGATTAGCTTAATTATTCTTGCTAAGTGATGAATGTAAACACAAATATGAAGTTACATTTTACATACATTGGGACATAAGAACAAAAAAACTGATAATAATAAGTATTTTATTTTCTCAGGGTGGTGACTGTTATGCATATCTGATGTTAGGAACAGGCTTCTTTCTCAAAATCCAATTCAGGACAATGCAGGAACTCACTCAACCCTCCCTGCAATAACATTCGTAAAAATTACACTGATCACTGAACTGTTTAAAACACTCCTCCAAATTACGTTCCCCTTAGAACAATGATTACCTAACAAATACAAACCACGCAGCACACTTTCCATTCCTGCCACATGGTTCTTGGCATCGGACTCGATTTATCCTGGTGAGCTCTGTTTGAGGGCTCACGGCCTCGCTCGTTCGCTCGCTCGCTAAACTCATGTCACTGCCGAACACTGTACGGGGGCGGCGCTTAAATTGCCACCCTTCTGGCTTTCAGGTTACGAAACGCGCCGGTGAAATCATGAAACCGCGGATCAGAAGTGCGCGCCTCAGAGATCGATCACAGTGGTGTGAACCAGGACACTGGAGTGTGAAGTTTGCTGAGGCCTCCTAGCCCTGCCTCTGTCTTGCTCCTCAGGCTGGGCAGTGATTAACGGGCATGCGCTGGCCAGGATGCATTACTGCATGATGGACCGAGGAGGAAACGACATGAGGAAACAACCAAGGGTCTGCTAATCAGCCTATTAGCGTATAATTGAGGGTAGTTAATTAGGGAGGCAGAGGGCAGTCTGCACGGTGGTAAGAGAGGCTCTGACAGAGTCAGCAGCTGGGGTGCAACCCGAGACCATTGTTACCGATCTGTTTATACAAGCGCCGTGATTGATTGGCAGGAAAATTAGCTTTAATTACCCAAGTCTATTTTTAGCCATAAACCACCTACAAACACAGAAGCCATAAATAAGCAGGACTTCCTTCTTCTTCTTCTTCTTCTTTTGAAAAGAGAAACATTAGCAGCGGCCTAGCCACTTCTCCTCTATGGGGTCGGCTTTCCTTTGAATGTAGGGCGCTTTTACAATAATTTAAAAATTCTATATTTTACCAACAGACAAACTTGAGAAATGAGCAGTGTGTAAAAAAAAAAAAAAAAAACACAGACAAAGAGGTCCAGAGGCTTCGGTGCGGCACGAGCTCACCTAACGCCGTTTCAAGCCTGAAAGAGGCTCTGCGGCTCAAAGTGCCTTTAAAAAACGCGGAAAAGGAGAGAAAACAAAGATCCGCTTGTCCCCGCTCCAGGCAGTGGCCTTCTCGTCTCAGACCACAAAGCCACGCATTCTGTCCCAGTGCGTGCGGCCGCCACCAGAAGCCGATTACAGTCCTTTAAAAGTTAGATTTGATTTAATGTCCCGCATTAGCCGAGCCGAAGGGCGCTGGAACGCACCGCCGAGCTGGGACGGGACAGAGCGTAAATGGGTCTCGCGAAAAGACCTGGCGAAAAAACGTGGCCTGCCGAAGAAAAGACAGGCGGCGGGTGACTGCGCGGGACTGACTGCGCGGCGGGTGAAATCCAATAAAGCCGCTCACAATGGCCCACTTCTTGTCTTCACATGCCAAACAGCATGTGATCCAGCTGAGGTACTGCCATATCTGTTCTTCACAACCATGGTCAGAAATAACGTTGGGAACTTGTAACATGTCCTCACTCCTAGGACGGTGGTGCAGTGACACTTATTAGCAGAAGGTGAGGAGAAGATCGAGACCAAGACCAAGTGCGTGTGAGGGGGGGGTGGAGATTTAATCAGACCTGAAAAAGCAAGAATAGGGCCTTGTGCAGAGAATATCTGTCCTCAGTGCATGCTGGGATTTAAAAACCTTTTCCTTAATACCAAAGAGCTCATTCATGTAGGTTTCTGTTTCAGTCAGGCTACAGAAAGTGTCCCAAAATGAGCTAAGAACAAACACCCCTGATAACTGATCTGAAGGATGTGGGTGGTGACATTTCATTTAGTGGAATGTTTTGCTGGCTAGGGACATGGTTGGGTGTGTAGTAGCAGTGACTATCATGCCCTAAAACAGTCAATGTGCTGCTTGCATGTGTAGAAAACAAAGAAAAACAAATACAGCTGTCCATGCAAAGATTAAAAATAAAGCCAGCCTTTGCGCTTCATTTAGAACACAGGAGTTTTTATGTACACTAAGATTTACCAATAAGTAGCAAGCAAACTGATTGCGAGTTACATTTTTTTCACGGCTTTGTACTACTCGAATAAAAAACAGTGCAACTGTGCACCTTGCTGTAGAGGAAGTCGCCAGACTCCTTTGCAATTAATATGCAAAGGAAAGCTTCCCCTCTCTTGTTTTTTCTTCAAGCTGTCCAAACAGCTTTGCCCACCCCCACCAAAAAACCCTCCCCTGTGAACGAATGCTAATGCTGTCACTTCAAAAGGAATTAATGCTCATCAACATGCATGTACAGGGCCTCCTCCACACAGCTCACTTCACAATTCTATCAACATTCATTCACCACTGCAGCCCTGCCGTTTAGCTCTAGGTCTGGCAGGCTGAACTGATGCTAAAATAACGTGGGGAGGTATGGGCTGTTAAGTGATCCTCCCTAGGTAACTTCACAGCTCTGCAGTCAGGAGAGAAGAGCGGGAACTCTCTGCGTTAAGTGCTCCTCCGTAGGTAACTTCACAGCTCTGCAGTCAGGAGAAAAGAGCGGGAACTCTCTGGGCTGTAGGGAGACCTGTCGCTGCAGCATGCCACTGCCAACAGGACTCCAGACTTTTACTCAGAAAGACTTTTTACTTTCTACCTTTCTTGAAATGTCAAAAGCAACAGGCAACAGATTTTTCCAGAAGATGTGTTTCCACGCCTTTAGAATGTTTCTTCAAACATGCAACTTTGTGCAAACTGTGATGAGGCATGGAGGTAAAAGATGCAAAAAACATATCAAAATGTCAGATAGATAAGCCTTGGTATTTATTGGCATAGTTTCACCATCATGTCAGCGGTGAACGGTTAGAAAATAAGACTTAGGCGAACATTCTGAGCAATAGACTAAATCATAGCTGTCATTTTTATCAGAAGTTTAAGCATTTGAGACAAACTAATGAAAGCTGAAATAAATCAGGTGGCAAACAAAGTTCATAGTAGGCTACCTCAGTACCAGAATCCATGGTGGGCAAACTATTTGTTGCAAGTTCAGGTATAAAGTTACACTGTTGCGTTCTTCCCTTGTTTTCAATGTGGTATCTGATCCGATAAATCTATCCCTGACTTGGTTTCACATGGTTCACAGAATTTAGTGGAGTGGGCAGTAACCTGATAGCACAACATGGTGGGACAAGATTATGCAGACTAGCATGAAAGAAAGCTGACGTGCACATAAATACACACATTTTATGTAGGTTGTATAGATATGTGGTACTGTAGTAGAAGCACGAGAAATCATCGTTGATATAGGGGATCAGTTAGTCATACTATCTCATAGAGAAAAACTGTTTTCCGTTGCTCCCTGGTGCATATTTAATTATTTATGGAATGTAACGATAAGAGGACTGCAATTTATCACTGTACTCCAAAACAAGTCATTTATTTTCGTGAATTTATTGAGCTAGATATTGGCTTGGCTCATGAAGTTAAAAGATAGAAATCGAACAAATGAATCACTGGACTGTATTTTTGACTACATTTCATATTCATATTTACAGTGCAGTATTTCCCGATAGGGGGGGGGGGGAAAGAACTGGAGCGCCGCGTATGCGGTCATTCATAATGTACATTAGCACAGATTTCAGTCCGCGCAGTTAACATGAAAACAGAAAGTATAATAAATAAACCCTTCTTTCAAGATGTGCAGAACCTTGCAAAGATTAACCATTACATTCGATTAAGTTTCACAAATTTCACCAGCAAAAACAACTTCTCCAAAGTGCTAAGATTTCCAGCTCGGAAAAGCGGGGAAAACAAACACAGCTCCAGGTTTTATGAGGAAACGTCTGTGTGGAACAAGGAGCTATTCATTCATTGATTTAGCACAGCCTGAAATCTCGCAGTAACAGGACATCTGCCCTTGCATTTAACACTCGTCTACTGAAAGAAAACGAGTGCATACGGGCCTAGCATTTTACGTACACGCGCGCTGATTGAAACAAGCACATTCAAGGAAGAGAAGGAAAATAATTTAGTTGGAAACTGACTCCTTTTCCCTCCCACAGTACAATGGAAAACACTACTTAACCGCTGCTGCATTTCTTTTCTTTTTGTACCCTTCTATGGATCTGCGCAAAAAGTACAGACTCCCACAGCCACAGGCTACGTGACATGTTCTGTACTCTATTGTACCTTTCTTGTAAACAAAACAGCAATCATTAAAGGCCTAATCTACCAAAAACAAAATCAGGTTGAAATGGGAGAAAAGTATGGGCAAACTATAATTACGACTTTTTAACTGAAAGCAATGAGAAGGCAGTTATATGTAATACTTGAGTGCACATTTTAAGAAAGTAATTCATATGTTCAGCCAATGAAAACAGGGATGTTGTTACAGTACAGCAAGGGCTACATTTTTTACTTGCTGACTCACTGTACTGAATGATTGTGCATTTTGGCACTGACCCTTCAACACAAAGAAAAACAGTGTACCTTCATGAAAACAGAGCAAATGAAAGAAAATATATATTACAAAAAGTAGAAAATGGCCAATATCAAAAAAAAAAAGGCCAATATCAAAAATATTCATTATGTGATGTACAATGGCAAAATTGGTGAGCTCCTGATTAGCCATGTTTGCTTGATTTCAAAGCCCAAATTCAGAAGGCATGTACCCAATACCCCTATCTTGATTACTAAATCTATTATCAGGCCAAAGAACGAACAGAGTATTTGTAGTAATTTTAATATGAATCTTTTTCCAATGTTTTCGGTACCATTCATCTGTCCACTCTTGCCCCAAAAAATAATTGGGGCTCTCTAATAAAGGTAAGTTTCCCCTGCGCACAATAAAAGTGCTGACAGGATAATAAGCATAACAGTGGCTAACCTGGAACATTTCGGTAACAGATTTAAACATTCTAAATAGTCTCTTGCCCTAAAATGAGGTGTGTAATAGGCTACTGATTTAGCTATGTGGCCCCCAGAAGCACCCGGAATTGCCCACAGCCTCCTATTCTATTTTGTGTCCTTATTATAACTCCTAATGAACAATTCCTTAAGCACAGTAATTAGACACTGTGACTTGCACCTCGGAGGCCGGTGGCACAGCGCCAAAGCGAATGCACATTTCACTGAGTCATCACCTGAGGTGAGAAGAACAGCTGACTGAGGGGCCCTGGACGGCTTTCTCACGCAGCGCAACACAACTGCTGGCACCGCATCATCGACAATACCTTTCTGTGTAGAATTTAATGTCCCACCAACCCAAGCAGAACTGTGTGAAATTCCAACCAGAAACTGAACTTGCGTCACCTGAATCATCATTAAAAATACCTCCTATGGTTGCTATGTACTCACGGTCATATAGTTTCACCGAATGCTTCTGAGCGCGGACGTTTGGGGACATTTCCCAATTAACTTGCCTTTTCACACACATTTTGTGTCAAGGCAGATTTATCTTGTCTAATATCTGAGTCAAATGCTACATGAAAATAAAATAAGGCTCCAAACATGAAAGGCAAACCACCCCACAGTAAAACAAATAAAAATAAATAATGAAAAGTTGAAAAAGAAAAAAGATGACACAGCTGTTCTAAAGGAGTAGCCTATTACAGAGCATTGTGCTGCCAGATATCTTTTCAGATGAGGTACTGCACTCACATCTGGCCCACTAACATGTTTCTCCTGGTCTCTCTGTAACATAGAGATGCCTGCATTCTGCATGGAGGCCGGTTCTATCCCACAGTTCTAACAAGAAGACCCCATTCTGAGATCCCAACTCTCTCAGTTGCCAGGCATTAAGGGTAACGCTTTTGGTTTTGGTGGTTCTTTCTGTCTTTTGTCAGGATGTTACGGTATAAAACTGAGCGAACAGGGTTTTCATCCACTACGTGCAGCTGCTGGTTGAGTTAGAGTTGCCCTATTCCCGTGTCCTGATGTGTTGCGATCCAGCAGAATTAAATGTTACTAATGTTTTACATATGGTAAATCGTGTTTCATTTGAGATGCCTGATTTGTCCTCAGTTCAACCTTTGTTTCGCCATTTTTTATGCAACGTTAGTGGAAGTGACATTTCGAGAACCCCCCCAAGATCTGCCTCCAGCAGAAACACTATTGACACAGATGTTGTTATAATGCAGGAAAAAGGTTGTGTCGCAGCAGTACAGTCATAAGGGATAAGGCGGTCAGCACGAGAATGCCATTCTCTCACACAGTTAACCAATGAAAACAATGAGCCCCGTATCACAGCTATATTTAGAGGTTCTAATGCCCCTGGCTTAGACCGTCTGTCTGCGCATTCTGGTGTTTTTTCGCAAGGAACACACAGGACAGGGAACAGACGAGACGGACAGAGTGGCCTGTGATGTCACTTCCTGACTCAGGTACTCTATGAGCGGTACGAATGCTCCTTGGCATACCTCCATTATCCTGTCGTGGATCTGAAGTCCGCCCTCCTTGTCTGCTGCTCCGTTCTCCACTATTTTGGACACAAAGATCCCCTCGTTGGATGAGCCATCCTCATTTTCCTTGAAAAGAACAGCCTGTGTTTTAGCAAGGGCACAGCTTCATAGATTCACAGATTTTAAATGAATTTCAACTTTACGTTAAAACCTCCTATGACCCGGCAATTCACGTTCCTCCCCTGTAGGGGACATACGTATCTGGTCTTTATCTCATGAAACATAAATTCTACTATGCTGAAACCTACACTACAAGGGACATTCAAAAGTCATATTTTTAAAAACGTTTTCACTGTAGCACGTTTTTGTCGTCCACGACACATGTATTACGTCAAAAAGAAATGTAAATAGTGTCGGGTCTCAGAAGGTTAAGACATTACTGCGTGAGAAAGAGCCTATAAATTTAAAAAGGAAAATACAATTTAGAACTTGACAAAGATTCAGAAGGATAATTTCATTATAATTGCATTAATAGAAAAAACACTGCTGAGGATTGCATTTTTCCCCTTTGAATGAAAGTACTGTGTATTCTGGTTGTGAGACATCAGCTGTGCACTTTTTAATCAGCAACCGCTGTGACCGCAAAGAAAAGAATAAAAGAATAATGTTTTTGAAATTTTACTAACAGGATTGGTAAAAACCACATAATCTATTTGGAAATGTACATTTTAGAGTACATTGTACACATACATCTATGTGAGAATGCAGTGAGGGACTAGCACAGTGCACACAAAGGGTCACAAACTCCCCAGGCTCCCGAAAACCCACATTGCTGCAGTCGTCAACACCAACTGGTTATTAATTTAACCAAGGGGCTCCGCGTTCAAAAAACACTGGCAAGTGCAGGCAGGCGTTTGCGCAGAGTTTAATATTGTTTTACACACACTGCCGAGATGTCGCGCCCCTGCAAATATTTGTGGGGCCCGGGAGGTGATACCCCCTCGCGGTGCGGCTAATGCTGGCTGAACATGAGAAGGGCAGTTGTTCTGTATCTGTCAGTGGGTCTGTGACCCAGCGGTGTCTGCGTGAAGTCGAAAACAGAGCCATAACAAGAACCCTGCCCACACACTCTCGCCACATCAAACCATCACCGCTTCTCCATGCCAGCTGTCTCCAACAATGCAAAGTTTAATGGAGTACGCTTTTCCTGCGTACCTGACTTGAAGCCACGGAAGTCAAGCTGTGAACGTTCTAATTAATTCTTTTGTGTCTGCTTCCTATTTTTTCCCCTCTCCACAGCAGAATGTTTCCAGCGGGAGACTTTTCGCAAAGTGCCTGCAGTGTGTTGGGAGTGTCACAACACAGTCCCTGGAGCCCCCCCCCCCACACACACACACACCTGTGACCTCGGCATGGACGTGCTCCAGTGCTTGCGCAGCTTGGCGCTCGCGTACAGCCAGCTCATTAATTACAGCTGTTGCTCGCCAAAGGTTCCCGCCACATTTGGAGAAGCGTAGGATGACATCGCCAGGTGCCGGATGCTCTGAGGCCTTTCCTCTCTGAGTAAATCAATGTGTTCCTGCGAACCACTTTTTCAATCTCTTTAAAAGTTGTGTGGACCCTAGAGCACCTGTGACAAAGTTCACAGTATTCTCCGGGTCTTTGGAGTTGAGCCTGATAAACGACTCTGTCTGGGCGGGAGCTGGAAACACTGCAGATCTACATGGTCATGAGGTAAAAAAAAAGCCTCAGATATTTGGGGCCTGTTTATAGTTTCCTGCAGTAAAAGTTTTACTGTCATAATCCATATCACCATGGCCAACTGCATCACTGTTGCTCTGTGGTTTTTAATAAACCACAGAAATAAAATAAACAGCCCTGCAGTGTCCATGTTCCAGGTGGAACATACACCATAAGCAACACTTAATTGAGTCTGGCTGTTGAAAATGGAGCCACGTACAAAAGATATATTTCAAAATGGCTCCACAACAAGTCAGAGGCAGCACACATGTCTAGGGCATCACGTGATGGCAACAACCATTACATTTTCAAGACCTGTAAAGTTGGACAGGCCCATATGTCATTGCCATATGCCACACTCCACATCATTATATAGCAGGGCTATGGGGTACTGGAATGGGATAACCCCTGGATAACTTACCACAAATGTGCCTCTTATACCCCACAATCTCAATTGCGCCTTCCAAACCGTTCATTCCACAACAAAGGGAACAACTGTAGCCAGCGTCATAATCTTTAATTTAACACCCATATAAAGTAATTATAGTTTTTATGCGAAAAACCAAATCCGCTAAACCAAACCAGTGTACCAACCCAATAAAAATGCTTGATTTGTGTGGTCTGTCTCTGTCCTTAATATAAGGAGACACCCTCGTGCGTATTCAGTGAAACTGGTGAGGATGAAATGCTTCACTACAATACGGCTGTGTCAGTCTTTCCTTACGTCCTTGCCAGCAATCTACGAGACAGCTTTATTTTCAAACCTACCCCGCATGGTCTGCCACCAACGATGTTAAATCCCAGAGATCCGGATTCTCGGTGGAGCACCACTTTGATGTTCTTTGTGTCCCCGCCCTGTGGACAGAGACAGAACAGGTGGTTTATGGCTTGCCTGTGACCTGCCGTTCCCATGTGCCCAGCCGTAATGGCGGCACATACCTCCAGTGGACCAGGTCACCTGCTTGGGCACAGAGGTATAGCAGTGCGTCTGTACCGGCAGCCTTGACATTAAACAGCCTTGAGGATCCCATTAAGTGCACCCCCAGTCCCTCCCCCCACAACACCACCACCTGAAGTCTTCAAAGAAAAGGTGGGTATGTGATCGGTGCCTTATCCTGCCTGGCTTGAGAAAAATGTGCACTGTACTTATAGCTTTTGTCAACAGAAGGATATAAATCTAGAAAAAACAAGAACTATTCAAAAGAACTAGAACAAACTATGTTTTTCGGTGTGTGTGTGTGTGTGGGAGCGAGTGGTGGGAGCATAACTGCAGCTGTCATTTCTGTAAGTCATGGCATACAGTAACTAAATATAAAGCAGGTATTAATGGAATGTCCGGCCTTCTGTCGGCCATTTTGTCTCAGGTCATATAGCCATTCGTGACTGTGCAACCATAGGCCTTTCATCAAGTCAACAGAGTGGTGCCATAGAATACTGAAAATTCAGACTACCAGCACTACCAGTCTGGTACAATGGCTGAGGAGATGAAAGAGCGAACTAAGAGATATTGCAGCACAACACACTGTTTCATATGGACACTAGGGCTCTACATGCGATTTATGTTTGGGGCATAAACTAGTCCCTCTGAAGCAACTGGCAGAATGTATGCATTATCTACAATTTGTCTGCATATTCAAAATCATGCACTAACTTGTGGTCTTTGATCAAATCTGTGATTATTGAACTGTATTATTGAACTATTATTGTTGAGTTAAAACAAAGATTTTTATAGCCAACTTAACAAAACAACTGACATATCATTTAATAAATGCGTGTCCTCCTGGGTCAAAGACCTGAACACATCAAATGAAATTAACTGGGCCTAAAATATTGAACAGACTTTATTATACTCCAGAGTGACTTCAAAAGATGAAGCTGCATGACATGTAAGGAATCACTGCATGACTGTGTATAAAATGTAAGGAATCCAAAGGAACTTTGATACACTTCTTATGGGAATGCAAACATGTACAGTCCTTGTGGGCAGATACTGCCGATAGAGTATTGAATCGGTTGAACATCACGATTCCTCTAACTGCTACTACTACTTATATTCTTGGGCACCTTTCTGCATATAAATCATCCACACATAAAAAAAAACATATTGTTGTATCACAAAAAAACTGATTCTGAGAAACTGGATAGAAACAACAATTCCTTACTATAAAGAATGGGCAAATGAGGCCATACAGCAAGTTAAACTAGAAAAAATAGCATATAGTATGGAGGAAAAATAGCATGTAGTATGGAGGGAAAATAGCATGTAGTATGGGGGGAACATAGCATGTAGTATGGAGGGAAAATAGCCTGCAGTATGGAGGAAACATAGCATGTAGTATGGAGGGAAAATAGCCTGCAGTATGGAGGAAACATAGCATGTAGTATGGAGGGAAAACAGTATGTAGTATGGAGTTTTTTCAATAAATAAAATTATAGGCTTACTAATGAATAATTTATATGTTTATTTCCTTTGTTGTGTGTTTATTAATTCTTCTCCTAAATAAGCCCATTTTTAAATTTCATTTTATTTTATTATTTTAAACCTGTTCTTTTTATATTTACCCCTTGGTTGTTTCCTTGTTTTTATCAATTGATGTTTAGCAATTTATCTTTTATTATTATTATTATTATTATTATTATTATTATTATTATTATTAATTATAGCATTGCTAATCAATACGACAACTATATAGAGGTTATGTTATATGGGGCAAAGGACCCTTTGTTTTAGTAATAGTACGAATAACGATTTAGGTGTTGCTGCTTAAACTATGTACCTATGTAGTGCGGGATGCACAGGGTATGGGGGACTTCAGGGGATCCAGGAGATCCAGGATTACTTTAACTATGGAAACAAAATATATTATATATAGATATAAATATATAAATTAGATGTACTAAGTAATAAAGTACCTCGGATGAAGGGTGGTGGTGGGTTATTCACAGAGTGTCTACAATATACAGAATATACAAATATATATATATATGTATATAGTAATATTTCACTCTCACTTTTAGACATGGAGAGAATGGGGATGAATCATTTGCCTCTTATTACCAAGTCCTTACAAGTAGCAGGCCGAAAAAACAACATAGAAACTTATGATGACAGAGGGAGTATGAAACGATAAGGCGAGCTATCCCACAAAGCTTGTGTTGCCAGAGTCAAACAAAAAGAAACCGGTTCGAGCGGCCCTTCAGATCATCCGTGTATTCATTGCATTCTAAACAAATAAAAGCTGTTTTCACTAACTTGCCCTAGGACCACGATGTTCGCCATTCGAATGCAACCGAATATGCCACTGCCTCCTTTCATATTCAGTCTCACTTACTACTTAAGTGATGCTGACACCAAAATAGCTTCATCGCTGTACCTATTTGGTACCACCCATACCTCACAACATTTAATTTGTATGTATACTTGTATGTATACTTTTTTGAGCACACTTTTCCATATTGTGAACCAGACCATAACAGCCAGCTATGAATATTAACTGTTAAAGACAATTTCAGGCTATAATATTTTACACACCATAGCCTAAACATACTAACTTTCTTTTGATTTTGTCTGGGTTCAGTGTGAATCTACTGCTATATTTGCCATTAGTTAACATCAGTGGCGGCTACAGAGCTGAAAAGTGAGGAGGTAGAAAACTTCCCCTTAAACTGATTATTGGTCTCAATCATTTTCCAATCATTTTCCTTGATTAACAATAGGCTACAGCGTTTAATTCACAAATTACTCAATGCCATCAAATGTAGCCAGTTCTCCTCAATTATGCTATTAGGCAAGTAATGAAATTTTTAAAATTTGCATCACAAAATTGTGTACATTTTAATCAACATTATAATTGTGGATACATCTGCTCTTTGTTCTCCGCACTCAAATTCTGAGAATATTCATGGATATTAAACGATCTTAAAGCTCAGCTTTTGTTAGATTATTTTTATTGCAGGTTGTGCTTTTCTCGTAAAGTGTGCTTTTCCGTTTAATCTCCCTAACAGGATTCACCTGTAAATGGATTATTCAGATCGTTGGCACACTTGTTAATCAAGGGAAATGATTAGAAAATGATTGAGACCAATAATCAGTTTAAAGGGAAGTTTTCTGCCTCCTCAATTTTCAGCTCAGCAGCCGCCACTGGTTAACATATCCTTGTTCTTGGTACATTTGCTGAAGAACTGCCTCGGGAGAAACCGGCTCTAAGCACACCCCACGGACAACAGACGTCCATCAACACATCGCTAGGCCTGTTCTGCAGCCTGCACTGTGCTGATACCTATCAGCTGACTGACCGACCTTGCTGTGAGATAGGTGGAGAAGGACCACATTCCCGTGCAGGTCAGTCAATCTTTCATCACACACACCACATGGCACCCCCTTTCTTACAGAGACTTCTCTTCTAACATGACAGGAGAAATGGGGATTCAAGACAGCCAGGTTTTTTTGGTTGTTAACATGAGGGGTTTGGGGGGTTGGAGGTCGATGGTTGGATTAAACATGATGCGGAATCTGTAAAAGGTCAAGAACGCCCAAGCGTTCCTTCACACGTGACTCGGCTAACACAAGCCGGAACGCTAGCGGCGGCTTTGGGAGTCGCGCGGTGGAAGCCTGCAGGTCACCCGCCTCTGTCAGTTAAATCCACTTGTGTCTTTGTTTCATTCTGCCACATGTGCACTAAGGACCTGGCAACCCAATCATGTTCATACTGCACGTCTGAATCAGAAGAAGTAAGGGGAGGGATTAACTGCGTCAGCTCCATAATGATTCTTCTTTCTTTTTCCTCCTCAGCTCTTTTAACTACTATTTTTTTTGTCATGGATAATTTGAGGAGTCACTCCCTCAGAAAACAAGGATTATAACAATAATGTACTGCATTCCTTCTATTCCCACCATCATTCGCCAGACTATAATACGCTGCCAAAATATCACAACACAATCGTTCACCTAATTGGCAATTTGCCTCAGGTAAGAAGAACAGAAATGATGAGCTTGCATTATGGAAGAGATGCCTTCTTAAAGAGTTCAATCGTCAGTGTAATGCAAAACAGCTGGTGAAATACGCCACTTCTCAAATATATTTAAAAAACTGATTTGAGCTGTACATGGGATAGAATCTATGCTAATCTTCAATTACCTAAATACCAGACAGCTGATTAGCACTGAAGCATTATAGGCACATCTATAGTAATGTTGCAATCTAACGCATAACAAATCCAGGGAATGTACAAAGACAAAAAGCATAAAACTGAAGCTTTGTTAAGATTATAGCTCGTTCAAATTATTCAAGTGACATGCAAACACATATTAATGTGCAGTATATGTATACATGAACAACTTCCAATGCATTGAGTTGATGATGTAAAGAGATTAATAAATTATGGTGAAAACAAGACCCACCACTCACAAAATAAGCACGCGACAGAGAAAGACTCACTGCGGTCTCTTGTGACAACACAAGGCCATGAGAATGTTGCAGAGGCTGCTGTGTGTATCTGCATAATTGGCCACTGCCAGAAGCCAATTAGGAATTCTCAAGGCTTCTGTTCTATCCAATGAAGACATTCAAAAGACACATTTCAAAGCATTTCAATTTTAAAAGACAAGACATTAAGTGTGGAAAAAAACATCAGTGACAACAAAGAAAAGTTAGACCCGGAGATTGTAGTCGGTGCCTTGACTACAAGGCACTTTTGTGTTCTTACATTTAACATGACTGCAAGCTGTCAAACTGTGCTTGGAATGGGGTGAGGATGGACCGTGCTTGGATTTTAAATTTTACTCTGTTTCATGCACAGCCATTGGGATTTGAATGGCTGTTAAACGATGCAATGAAATTACTTTAAAAGGCTTTAACGACTTTATGGCACATGTATGGCACCATTATAGTTTTTCAACCCTAGCATTATTTTATTTCATTAGTCCATTTGAATAGTAATTAGTAAAGTAGTGTGTGTATGTGTATTATATATATATATAAATACATGAAACTCAAAGAAAGTAAGTGATGAACTTGTGAAAAGTGACCCTGGGCTTTTCAGCCTAATTATCCACATTTCTAACATATTTCTATTTATACATTCTGAAACATTCAAGTTAATAATGGCCACATCAAACAACAATTATTGAATTACTCTTCATATAAAGGAATGCATAAAATGCTAAGGCAAAAAAGTGTATTTATTATGATTGTTATTAGTATAATTATTATTATTAGTAGTAGTAGTAGTAGTAGTATTACCACTGAGAACAATGGTAATACAATGAGGCAAACATCTATGTGTAAAAAGTTTGTAAAAGTTTGGTTGGTGGGGTCGGCAGAGTCTAGGGTAAATCCTGGTCTGGGTCTCGTGTGTACAGAACAGCAGTAAATATTTGCCCCTCCCCCTAGACTGCCAGCTGGCTAAGAGTGCAGCTGACAGACATGTCTCCAGGCAAGCTGAGGAAGGGGGGGGGGAGAAATGACCAACCATCAGCCTTTCCAAGGTGCTTATGCCTTGGAAATCACAGTCAATAACTTGAAATAATACACCACGTTTAACCGCAGGAGACTCCAAGTCTGGTTGGAGAAACGGTCCGTCCTTGCTTGGCTCCCAAAGTAAGCATCTTTACAGAGAACATACCACTCAGGTTTTCCACTGACTTAACACATTGTTAACATATAAATAAAACAATTTACAAATATAATACCGTCTCTAATGCTGTACATACACATATTCTGCGGGAAAAATGGAAGCATGGGGGGATTTGACACAGACGCTCCAATGTCCAACAATATTGTGCCTGAGACCCGTCTTACCTTGCACGGAGGCGCGAGGGTCTTGGTGAGCGAGTCGATCCTCGCGCTGTATTCGGTGAATTTCTTCTGATACTTCAACGCTGTCATTTGAAGCTCGTTGTGAACCGCAGAGAGTTGAGCCAGAAGTGATTTCTCTCGTTTGCTAGACTTCAGAGATTGCTTCTTGAACTCCTTGTCCAAGCCGACCACTTTTGCTTGCAGCGCGCTGTTGTGAGTTTTCAGAGCTTTCAAACAGCAGTGGCTGTGTAATTTATGCTCTTTGTGAATGAGCATCAATCCACATCCACTTTCGCAAATCCCAACCGGTCTGTAATCACAGGTCTCGCGCATGTGGGCATCCATGTCCTTCAGATTCAGTACTTCATTGCATCCCTTATTCCTGCATTTCGCCGGCGAGTAATCGCACATCTCGGCGTGTTCCGGAAGATGTTGCAGCTTCACTACTTTTTCACAGCCCCTTGCATAGTTGTCACACTTTATGTCCAGTTTCAGAATAAGGTTTTTCAGAGGGAGAACGTGGTTCAGCTCTTTCGTTGAGATTCTTTGGCACTTGACGGGGCAGCTGCTCTGCTGGACAACCCAAGGCAGCACACAGCCAGCGCAGAATACGTGACCACACGGAGTTGTAAGCGGATCTTCCAAAACTTTATTACACAAATTGCATTTAAAATCTGGGTCCACGGCCCCCTTAAAACGATCCAGCTCAAATCCCATGTTTTAAATAAATCCAAAAAACGCACAGGTATTCCCACAAATAAGAGTAGGAGCACTGAATTACTTTAGCTTGTCATTGGAAGTACGCGGACTGACTGACTACAAGCTCTCCTTACTGGCTAAACTAATTGCCCGAGACTTCCTCGGAAAAAAATGTAGAGGAATTTACTACCGTAATTACGGTATGAGCGGAGCCTCAAACAGGCATTTTGAGGATTGCAGTCCTCATGTATGGGCCCGCGCTTGCGTGGTACTATACGTCCTTGATGGAGTGGAGAAAAAGCACCGTAACATGAAAAGGTTGGTATGATATAGAACACTAGTCTTGCTTACAATTATATAAAACTGTTAAATATTTAAATCCTGAAGCATAAACATTATGTTGATAATGATAAAGATGATGATGATCATTATCGTCATGATGAACTTAATTGTAATAATAATAACAACAACAATAATAATAATGTAGACTGTTAAATGTGCATTTTACAGATCTCATATTCAGTTCATTTTTAACAAAGTACATATCAGTGGATCAGTACAATATAAAGTATGCTACTGCAGTTTATTCTATAACGATCAGAGACATTTGAAACCTGAAATGGTTTGCTGTGTGGAAGGTTTCACTCTGGGAAGGTCCAATGCATGGTACACCATTAATGATACAGAGATACAAGTGTACTGGCCTGTGAATGATATGGTGGGGTGTGATTGACATGCATGGGTTGCATAGTGTGGCATTCTTTGAATCATGCAGATGACCCACTACTGGCAGATATTTCTGCATTGCTTAGCTCTTCAGTCTGTTGGGGGAGGGGTCAGTGGAAAATTATAACAAGTAGTATTTTTATTTTATCTAGGAGAAAGGGAAGGAGAAAGAATGTGTGGAAAAGTGTTTGACTGCCACATGCATGACATGCTGACAGCTCACATCATCACTCTGGTCTGAGACAAAGGGTATTCTTCATGACTAGCTCTATCTGTTCGCACGCAAGGGCCAGCTAGCATTGTAGTGCCCAGCTGGAGAAGATGTCTTTTGGCAAGAAAATGTTGGTTCTTATTGTTATTTAATGTCAGGATGCAGTAGGGACTCAGGCGCAGACAGCACATAAAATAAACCAAAGTTTATTATGGTCAAAAATCAGGGATAAGGCGAAGACATAGTCAGGTAACAGGCAGAGATCAAAACCAGGAAGTTACGGCAAAAGTACAAAATAAAAGTCCAAAGGCAGAAAACAGACAACAGGCAGAAAGTCATAAACACAGGTAGCAGGTAACCGGTAACAGGAAACTGGTAGCAGGGGAAAAAAGGCTTGTAGCGAAACAGAAAAACTACTGAGACAAACTCACAACAAACGCAAGACAGAGTGGAACTTAAATACACAGAACTGACGAGCAAACGAGAAACAGGTGAACAGCAGGGCAGGTGAAACACATAGGTAATCGAGCTGAGATGAGAGGCGGGGCTGACACAATGGGGAAGTGAAAACACAGGCACATGGATGGGAGACGGAGAATGAAAACAAAAACACACAAACAAAAATGAACATAACCGAAAACGAAGTAACAGAAAAATACAACCCAAACTCAAATACTGACGGTACCCCGTCCTCCCCCCCTCCCTACAACCACCAACTGACGGTCCAGCAGGCATCTCAGGATGCCGGCTCTGAAAGACAGTAATGAGGGAAGGGTTGAGAATGTCCCGGGCTGGAACCCAACAGCGTTCTTCAGGCCCGTACCCCTCCCAGTCTGCCAGGTACTGGAGGCAGAGCCCCCGACGTTGAACCCCCAGCAGATGGCGCACGGTGTAGGCCTCAAACCCGTCGATGAGCTGAGGGGGAGGGGGGGTTTTGGGGCAGGATTCAAAGGACTGTGGATGATGGGCTTGATCTTGGATATGTGGAAGGTGGGGTGAATGTGACTGAGGGTGTGGGGAAGTTAGAGCCGAAGTGCAGCTGGGTTGATGACCTTAGCGATGAATCGTGAAGCCAGCTTGCGGGATTTGACTCTGAGGGGGAGGTATCGGGTGGACAGCCAGAACCGCTGCTCTTGGAGGTACTGCAGGGCTCGGGAGCGACGACGGTCAGCTGCGCACTTGGTTCTGCGGGAGGCGTGTAGCAGGGCAGAATGGGTGTTCCTCCAGGTTCGCTGGCAACGCCAAACAAAAGCCGCCGCCGAGGGTACTCCCACCTCCTGGGTGGGGAACAATGGGGGCTGGTATCCCAAGCAGCACAGGAATGGGGACAGGGAGGCGGATGGCAGAGAGTTGACGGAGTACTTAACCCAGGGCAATTGGCGGCTCCAGGACCTGCTGATCACGGGAGGTGAGGCAATGCAGAACGGTCTCCAGCTGCTGGTTAGCCCACTCGGTCTGACCATTCGACTGGGGGTGGAAACCTGATGAGAGACTCACAAACACACCCAACAACTTGCAGAAAGCCTTCCAAAAGTGAGAGGTAAACTGGGGCCCCTATCTGACACCACATCACTGGGTAGACTGTGAAGCTTGAACATGTTCTGGACTAGCAGTTCAGCAGTCTCCTTAGCCGACGGTAACTTGCAAGAGGTGGACTGCCTTGGAAAACCAGTCCAGGGCGATGTGTAGGGCCACAACTATTCGATAAAATTCGATAACAAAAATAGTTGGCAAAGAATTTCATTATCAATTAGTTGGGTCTTTGTTATGGGGCTCACGCTGTGGTGCGAAGCTACGTCAGTGATGTCACTTCATTTACAGTAGTTAGTAAAATATTGGCCACAGAGCAAGCTATTCTAATGTTACAACAAAGAATAGTGTACGACCCAAGTCATCAAAAGTATGGGAGCACTTTACATTTAAGTCTTCATAAAAGGCTGTTAGCTGCAAAAATGAAATGTGCAAAGCTGACATCGCATGGCACGGGAGCACGACAGTGATGCACGAATACTTGAAGAGGAAGTACGTTGGAGCCATGGATGACTCATCAGGACGGTAAGTTAGTACAAAATACTAGTCAAAAACAAAGTAGTAAGACAAATGAATGAAACGCAAATGAAAGAAGCTTGGCCCCATGCCATGGATTGCGTTTTGAAGTGAGAAATAGTTTGTCTCAAAATCATTATTTTATTCTTAAATAATGATATGTGTGGCAATGAGTTGACTAGTAATTTACTAGCCAATTAGCCAATTTAGCTAACCTTACCTGAGCAAGCAAACTCTGCGTTAGCAGCAAGTTCAAAGCCACACATTTGTTTGGATTCGGTCACCTGGCAACCAAGCCTCCATGACTTCCAGTTCAGTTCATATCCAAAACGCTCCGCTGTGTGCATGGGGCTGGGACAATTTGTGCGAGCTGGTTAACAAACGCGATTAATTTAATTTCAAAAACTGTAGATTATAGTTTATTATGAATGCATTTTTTGTGCATCCATATGAAAAAAAAGCTTTTTAATTTAGGATTTTTTCAAAACGTTTATGATTCCAACTTCCCTTGTTCTCATCCCTTATAAATGTGTTGGTTAAAGTTACATTTCCTTTTTATTCTCAATGCATAGCTGCATCCCCAATCTCAATTTATTTAAGTTATTTTATTATAGTGTACGTGGTCTTGTCTGTACTTGCCCTTTACATCAGCAATTATTAACTAAAACAACAAGGCATGTATTGAGTTACATGTACATTTTGCTAAAAAGTATACTATGCATACTCGTATAAAATAAATAAAAGGTTTTATCCGATTAATCGATTAATCAAAGTAATAATTGCAAGAATAATTGTTAGTGGCAGCCCTAGTGATGTGTGACTAAGGTCTTTTTGCGACTGATAGGGGGAGAATAGCAGACCAGCAGGAGGAGTAGTGGAGGACTTGTTCTGGGCACGGACCGAGCAGGAGGAGACGAAGCTGCGGATATCTTCGTTCATGGAGGCCCACCAGAAGCACTGACCGATGAGGGCCTTCGTGCGCCAAGCTCTCGGGTGACAGGCTAGCCAGAAGGAATGCCCCCACTGCAGGACCTGAAAGTGCACAGACCGGGGAACAAAAAGCAGATTATCTGGGTAGTTACTGGGAGTGGAACCCAACTGCCGAGCTAAGCGGACCACCGCCTCGATGTCCCACAGAGCCGCCGCCACCCAGCAGTGAGGGGACAGGATGGTGTCTCTCTCTGCACGTTTTTCAGAAGCCTCCTCTTGCCTGGATAGAGCGTCAGGTTTTCCATCTTGAAGCTGGGTCGGTAGGAGAGGACGAAGTTGAACCTCGCGAAGAATAGTGGCTATCGTGCTTGGCTGTAGTTTCGGATGAAGCGGCGGTAAAAGTGAGAAAAACCCAGGAAGTGCTGCAACTCACGTCTGGACTCGGGCCTGGGCCATTCCACCACCGCCTGGACCTTCCGTCGGTCCATATGGATGCAGTCTGTGGAAACGACAAACCCCATATAAGAGACTCCGGGTGGAACTCCGGAGTCCGCCATCCTTCTTGCCCACAAAGAAGAATCCCGCCCGAGCCGGAAAAAAAGAAGAGCGAATGATGCCTGCAGCCAGAGACTCCTGGATGTATTTCTTCATGGCCTCAGTCTCGGGGTGAAATAGGGTGAGCAGACGGCCTCTGGGGGGAGATGTTCCTGGCAAAAGGTTAATGGCGCAGTCATATGACCGGTAGGGTGACAGTGAAATGGCACGGGACTTGCTGACCACCTCTCTCAGGACCAGGTACTTGGGAGGAACAGATAACAGGTCAACAGCCTTCCTCTATGGGGCATCGGGTGGAGCAGCAGGAACTTGAGAATCTTGGAGACAGTGTGACAGACAATAGGGGCTCCACTCCAAGATACGATTAGTTGCCCAGTTAACCCAGGGGTTATGCTTAGTTAGCCAGGGGTGTCCCAACACTACAGGCACTCGAGGGAAGTTAATAATATAAAAACAATCTTCTCCCGATGATTGCTGGATAACAGGAGACTCCCGGGGTGATGGCGAGAACCTCCAAGGGGGTCTGGAGTGGAACACTGGACAGGTGTAGTTCGCAGACCAGATGCACGTCTATGAAGTTCCCATCGGCACCGGAGTCCACCAGTACCTATACCACCTGGACCAGGCTATCAAGGAGGAGGGAGGCAGGCAACAGATAAAGAGTGCTAGGGGATTACTGTAGAGGGGTAATGTTCACCTGTAATCCCCTGGCTACTGGTGAGCATTGGCCTTTGATCGGGCAGTTGGCGATGAAGTGACCAAGATTCCTGCAATGGAGGCAAGAGCGGGAACTGATTCTGTGCTGGTGCTCTGCAGGGGTCAATCGAGTGTGGTCGATCTGCATGGTTACGGGTGCACTGGGCAGGGGCGCTGGTTCCAGGACAGGTGACAGGAACGACCCGAATGAAGTTTCTGCCTCTCTACGGAGGAGGTGGCGTCTCACCAACTTTTTTCTACAGTCGTTGGACAGGTGTCGGTCAATCAAAATAACCATCTCTACCAGAGCATCAAAGCTGGCCGGCAATTCCCGGTTAACAAGCTCATCTTTGACGTCGTCAGCTAGGCCATGCAGGAAGGCGTTATACTGGGCCTCTTGATTTCAGCCGCTGGTGGTGGCCAGGGTGTGGAAGTTGATGGCGTAATCGGAGACTGTGTTCTAACCCTGACGGATTTGAAGCATCTCTCGTGCTGCTTCATGACCTTGCTGGGAACGGTCGAACACCCGCTTCATCTTCTCCACGAAGGTGGTGTGGGAGGCGAAGACTGAAGAACGTGCGTCTCACACCACCGTTCCCCACTCCGTGGCTCTGCCAGTGAGAAGGGTGATGATGTAGGCGATCCTGGCGTGGTCTGTGGGGAAGGTGGAGGATTGGAGCTCAAACACGAGCGAACACTGTGACAGGAAGGAGCGGCAGGTACCCGGCTCTCCAGCGTAGAGTTCAGGAGGTGGTAGATGGGGCTCTCTTCCTGGTGCTGGAGTGGAGTCCTGAGAGTCTGTCACTGAGGCAGATGAAGTGGCTTCTTGCCCGAGCTGGAGCTGTTGGTGCTGAGCAGACAGGTTGTTCAGGCCTGCGGTGAACGTCTGGAGAGTCTTGCTTACAGATTCCAGCTATGATTAGTGACGTCCAAAAAGCACTCCTTGCCGGTCCAAAACAGACTTGAGTTGACTGCTGTCTGCTGAATCCATCTTGGTGAGTTCGTACTGTCAGGATGCAGTAGGGACTCAGGCGCAGACATCACATAAAATAAACCAAAGTTTATTATGGTCAAAAATCAGGGATAAGGTGAAGACATAGTCAAGTAACAGGCAGAAAGCAAAGCCAGGAAGTCACGACAAAAGTACATAATCAAAGTCCAAAGGCAGAAAACTGAAAACAGGCAAAAAGTCGTAAACACAGGTAGCAGGTAACAGAAAACGGGTAGCAGGGAAAACGGCTTGTCGTGAAACAGAGATAAACTACTGAGACAAACACAAGACAGAGTGGAACTTAAATACACAGAACTAACGAGTAAAAGAGAAACGGGTGAACAGCAGGGCAGGTGAAACACATAGGTAATCAAGAGCTGAGACGAGAGGCGGGGCTGACACAATGGGGAAGTAAAAACACATGGATGGGAGACGGAGAATGAAAACAAAAACACACATACATAACGAACATCACCAAAAACTAAGTAACAGAAAAATACAACACAGACTCAAATACTGACATTTAATTTTCGGTGAAGCACCTCTGGCTAGTGCAGAGATGATACCAATATCCCTTATTCTTTTGTAATTTATATTCCCTGGAAGGCCCCATTTATATGATGGTCCGTGCTCCACAGCATTGATCAATGCAAATCACAACCAAAACTACAAAGAACTTTTACAATTCATAAACCAAACAAAAAGAGAACTATGCATGTGCATCCGCGCGCGCGTGTGTGTGTGTGTGTGTGTGTGTGTGTGTGTGTGTGTGTGTGTGTATATATATATACAGTATATATAAACACACACACACACACACAGAATGACACAATAGTTCATTTCTAAATGTATTACAAGAGTGGGTTTACTGATTAATGCTAAGTTGTTTCTTGGTACACCTTTGATGTTAAGATTCTTTTCAATAATTTAGCGTCAGAAGACCAGAGTGTTCTTTCTGTTTATACTAATCCTGTTTAAACTCCATAACAGGATTTAATAAAGCAACGTGTAAGGATCTGCTTCATCCAAAAGGGTTCATTCTGTACCAGTTTGCCTAGTTTATTCAGGGCCCTCATGGAAATCCTGTGTTGGTATTACTGTAGATATATGCCATAAAAATGTATGCATTTCAGTTCACACACACACACACACACACATACACACACTCAAATCTTAATTAGCTCATTCAAATCTTAAATGCTTGATGAAGGCATGTGTTGTCGACATGCATTGCTGTGCTTTTCTATTATGATACAGCCAAATAATAAAGGCTTTTAAACTTTTTTTCACTGGAGACTGGGTGCCTTGGAGATTTGTAGTACTGCCAGCCGACTAATTTTAATTTCCTTCTTTAAAATACTTTTTGTCAGCAAAAATGGTTGACCAACAATATGTTTGGTATTCATTTAACTGATGGTACCTTCCTGAGTCACTTAAGTTTCTATAGTTTTAGTTAAATTGTAAAAATATTAGGTTTATTAAAAAAAAATGTTTACAAAGTAGTTTGAAGTTTCGTAGTTTCGCAAGCTATTCCTCTTTAGGGTACGGTGACTTTCAGTTATTAAATAATTAATTGTTAGTTTGTACAACTTCACTTTTAGAGTAGTTTTTCCAACATTGGTTACCAGATAGATAATTATATATATAGTAATGCCTTGTCATTTGGACTCTGAAAGATTACTACAGGATGATATTATTGTCACCTGCTCTATTCTGGAAACAGCTGGAGGTAAAAAAACTTTTTTTTAATATGATTTTGTTAGCTTCTGTCTTTGCATTATTATAAGTAAAAAAACACTGCTTAATACTTTTACTGAAAATATTTCAATTGGAAGTTATTTCCAAATTTAAAAAAGAAAATCGGGAACACATTCATGAAGGAAAACTTTTTTTTTTGATGAAGCCGACTTGCAAGCTTATCTTAAGCTTAATTTGTTTAACATTTCAGCTCTATATGAATCTTTAGGCTACATTAAAAAACATTACATTTTTGAATTGTTGTCATGGCTTGCAGGACAGGAAATTATGGTAAAATTGGGTTTGATTTAAAATGCACCTCCTTTACACACAGGCATTTTGAAGGATTTTCCATCTCTGCAGGAAGTATTACAGTCATAAAAGCATTTGAATTGTAAATTATGGAAGGCCAGTTCACAGGGCACTCCAGTTGTGTGTGGTGAAGGAACAATAATGGCCAGCATACGGCAGCTTAAGCATCTTTTGTTAGACCATCTTTGAGAGGAGCCTACAGTCTACTGCAGATGGAAAACACACTTCTGTACGAAGTGCACACTCAGGAAAATCAAATCACATGTGAGGTTGTGCTTCGCCAATTCAATCCACATGTGAGCTATTGAGAATAAAACCTCATGCTCATCAACGGCTGGAGAAAAAGGACATAGTGAGGCTGTGCTCTCAATCAGAAGCTGCAGTGATGTGGCCTGTTTTACTCTCGGCAAGGGAAGAATTGCAATAAGGCTAAAAAATAATGCTTTGTAATTGGAACCTCTGATGGTAGAATTAAAGCGATAGCATTTTCCTAGTCAAAGTTTTTGACATCCTCCATTCATTATTAAGACTGTGACATTCCAAGACACATCTTTGATTACTGGGATGTCATTAGTCATTGAAAGGAATGCTATTAACAAATAAAAAATATATAGACAATTATAGCTATATCATTTTTAAATATAATTAGATATGGTGAATTTAATTAAAAACACTTTTTGTACGGTACTCCTCTGTGCATTTAGTGTTACTGCTTTAAAGCCACTGGATTATAGACTATATCTAGCTGTTTACCCTGGTTTGGCAATGCAAAGTTTGAACATCAACCTAAACTGAATATTTGTATTTGGGATGAATACTAATATATAAACAAACATCATTAAGCTACCAACACATAAGCAGTATTCCTTAGAGTTACTTACTTCACATTCTGAATGTCTGTGGAGTAAGTCACTATTTTGGATCAAGATATGAAGACTTTCAATAGAAACATAAGTCATTGTAATTACAGTCTATATATCCAGGATGAGCTCACACTGCATGAAATGTTAGTAATGTTGTTTGGTAATGTAAAAACCTGTGGTGCTGGAACTTTTGATTAACTTGTGGGTCATGTTAAGGGCTGAGTTGGATCAAAGCATGCATTTGTGGTTACGCAAATGTAAATTAATTCAATCAAAGATGTAATGTACCCCAAACACACGTAAACACACACACACACACACACTCAGTAATATGATGTTAACGTGTGCTGATAGTGACGGCAAATACATTTTATGGTTGCACCTGCTTGTTTGTTCTTATTTAAATATTTTAAAAAGTGCATCATTTGTCATTTTATAACTGCATATACAGTCAAGCCGGAAAGTCTGCACACCCCTTTCACCTTCTCCACGTTTTATTATGTTAGAGACTTATACTACAATAGATTGAGTTAATTTTTTGCCTCAAACATCTACACACAATAGCCAATAATAATGAAGTGAAAACAGGTTTTTAGAAAATATGCAATTTTATTTTACTGACAAAAATAGGTTATTTAGGGGTTACATATCTGGACACACCCTTAGCCTAATACTTGGTTGCTGCACCTTTGGCAGCGATTACAGCTTCAAGGCATTTTGGAAAAGAAGCTACGAGCTTGGCACACTTGTTTCTGGACATTTTTGCCGATTCCTCTTGGCATATCCTTGCAAGCTACATCAGGTTGGATGGGGAACGTCGGTACACAGCCATTTTCAGCTCTTTCCACAGATGTTCAATTGGATTCAGGTCTGGGCTCTGGCTGGGGCACTCAAGGACATGCACAGACTTTCTCCAAAGCCACTCCTTTGTTCTCTTGGCTGTGTGCTTCGGGTCGTTGTCATGTTGGAAGGTAAAAGAGCGCTCTGGAGCAGGTTTTTTTCAAGGATATTGGTGTACTTTGCTGCATTCATCTTTCCCTCTATCAGGACTAGTCGCCCCGTTCCCACTGCTGAAAAACATCCCCACATCAGGATGCTGCCACCGCCATGCTTCACTGTAGGGATGGTATTAGCCAGGTGATGAGTGGTGCCTGGTTTCCTCCAGACGTGACGCTTGGTATTCAGGCCAAAAAGTTCAATTTTGGTTTCATCAGACCAGATAATCTTGATTCTCATGGTTTGAGAGTCCTCTAGGTGCCTTTTGGTAAACTCCAAGCAGGCTGTGATGTGCCTTTTACTAAGGAGGGGCTTCCGTCTGGCCACTCTACCATAAAGGCCTGATTGGTGGAGGGCTGCCTGGATGGTTGATCTTCTGAAAGGTTCTCCCATCTCCACAAGGATACGCTGGAGCTCTGTCAGAGTGACCCTCAGGTTTCTGCTCACCTCCCTGGCTAAGGCCCGTCTTCCCCGATTGCTCAGTTTACCCAGGCGGTCAGGTCTAGGAAGATTCTTGGTGGTTCAAAACTTCTTCCATTTACGAATGATGGTGGCCACTGTGCTCTTTGGGACCTGTAAAGCTGCAGAGATTTTTCCGTACCCTTCTCCAGAGCTATGCCTTGACACAATCCTGTTTCTGAGGTCTGCAGTTAAGTATTTTGTCCCCATGGCTTGGAGTTTGCTCTGACATGCACTGTCAACTGTGGGACCTTGTATAGGCAGGTGTTGGCAATCCCCAATCAAGTCCAATCAATTGAATTTATCACAGGTGGACTCCAATTAAGTTATAGAAACATCTCAAGCAGTATCAGTGGAAACAAAATGCACCTCAGCTCACTTTTGGGTGTCATATCAAAGGGTGTGCACACTTGTGTACATATAATATTTTACATTTAGATTTTTAATAAATTAGCACAAATGTCTAAAACCAGTTTTCACTTTGTCAGTATGGGCTATTTTGTGTAGAATTTTGAGACAAAAAATGAACTCAATCTATTGTAGAATATGTCTGTAACGTAATAAAACGTGGAGAAGGTGAAAGGGGTGTGCAGACTTTCCGGCTTGACTGTAAAAATCTTAATGATTTCCACTGAAATAAGCAAACCAGTGAAGTAAAAATATGCTTAAATTTATATTTGAGGGCTTATCTGTCAAATTCAGGAGAGATACTTCATTTATAGCAGGTTTTTTCTGCAAGATAAGAGTCTTGTTTCTGCCACAGACTGTGAACACATTACTCTCAGCTCATTGTAGCAGATTCAGCTTTGATAAAACAAGCAGTGCCATTGATATATACATTTCTTTACATGTGTTTATTGCCTTCTAACAGCCACATTTGCAAAGGTTCTTGAGGGCAAGATATGCTTAGAACTTCCATTTCTGGGATGGTAATAATTTAGCATTAGTCATAAAAAAAATCTACAGCTCATCAAATCCACAACCACAGGAAGTGTTGCACACATAGAGCTCTATCTTACACCCGGAGCGGTGGTAACCCAAACGCAAGCGTCTTTGCTAGTTTCAGACTGACGTAATTGTAATTTTACCATCCAGCACTCACATTGTTTAAATAGCAAGTGAACTTAGATCATAGTTTTCTTTTATATCAGACACAAGTTGTATTTTCCTACCTGACATGTTTCGACGGCAATACTTCCGTCTTCGTCAGAGGTGTCACCGGATGGTATGTGACGTGTCTTACACAGCTGATGTTATTTACATGTCAGGTAGGAAAATACAACTTGTGTCTGATATAAAAGAAAACTATGATCTAAGTAAATATAGACACTATGAACTTATTTGAACTAGCAAGTGAACTTGCTTCCATAGCAAGTGAACTGGGCGGGTTGGTGTGAGGTGTGGCCAGGATAATTTTTGACGTATTGCTATCTTGAGGCAGCAGAAAGCACTTGCGCTAAAACCACCACAAACGTGGTCTTAAGTCATGTCCCAGTTATTTCAATGCTATTTTAGCTGCGCAATATTAAGATTAAAATGCGTCTACATAGGCATGTGCACAACGCACGTATAAACTTCTGTCTGTTACACACTCAGGGGTGTGCACAAACATGCATAAAAATATGAAGATTACATTGTGAAATGGGGATTCATATTTCTCATATTTTTTCTCCCAGAATAGACGCACAAGGGAAGTATGCATAAACCTATGGGTTTCCAACCTGAGAGCTTTAGTGTATTTAGTGTCATCATTAAGCCAAAAGAACGTTATGTTATTCATCAATAACCTTGAACTTTGCTAGCCAAAATCCATTGCCTGTGATCTGTCTGCTGTAACAACGGCCTCATGGAATTGATGTTTGACAATGCTTCATTGTATAATCAAACAAGCAGGCTAATTTGGTGTTTCCTAAGCTGAGAGAGAAGTCATGTTCTGGTAGCTTATGCTCAGCTGTTGCAGGTGTTAGAATGAAATGAAACCGCATATATTTTGTAAAATAACAGCACTGGTGAAAGCTAATGGAAAAAAATTTTCCCTGTTATATTTCTGGGAAATAGTTTGGTCGTGAATTACCAGGAACCCATGCCGATGTTAAACCCTGATTATTATTGTGCATATTAAAACACATCATAATGGTTAGTCCGAATAACTACGCGTGCTTTAACTACGCGTATGAGCAGCTGTAAATCCCTGTTTTCACACTTACTATCCGCCATCATATTAGCAATCCGCCAAGGTGCAAATGCAGGTGGCTTTTAAAGGGAATGGGAGATGACACTCGGATTGCATGTTATGCCCAAGACACACCTATAATTAATTAAGTTCAGCCCATTTGAACCTTGAGCCTTACTTTGCACTCGAAATGTCCGTCCTCTAACTACCAAAGGTTGGACATGCTCTATATGCACTTGCGCCATGTGTTTTAGACCATGCATTAATATTTAGATAGAGCCCATAATGGTAATGTAACAGGAACTAAATCCAATTTTCCATGTTTCTTGAGTGATATTGATATTATATTATTGGATGCTACATTTTAATTATCAAGGTAATATGTGAAGACCGATCACTATGTTTTCAGCGTCTGCCATATAGTTTCACCATTCTGTAATCATTGACATGACAATGATTACAATCATGTAATCACTGATATGTCAAAACTACACGGGGCATATGGGAGACTGAGCAGATTAGTTATTGCTTGATATGGCATGTTTTCATTGCACATTGCAAGATAGTGTTTTATGAAATGCATAATTCATATATTAAACTGGCTGTTAAATGATATGCATATGGGACCTCTGAAAAACACAATTAAAAAATTAGTTAAGGTTTTTAAGTAAATTTTACATTTAAGTTTACCCCTTCGCACAGAGGCTTAATTTGACCCATTTTCGGCTGTTTTGTACCAATCTGTTTAACTCATTCTGTGCCGCGGGAAACTTTAGTCGACAAAAAGACAAAAGGTGCAAAGTGCCTAGGGCGACTAAAGTTGACCACAGCCGTCTGCTACACCGGTAAAACAATCTGAATTTAAGTTTTGAAAAATTAAACAATGACCAATTTACAATGACTTTCTTTTACCTGGATTTACTATTTTTTTACATGGTTCTAGATGGAAATATTTGAAGTTAACCTTGTGTTAACCATCTAAACAAACATCGGGGTGTGGGAATATAAACAAATTTAACACAATCAAGTGGGCAAAATAACAAACTACTGCTATGCTACTGTCTAAGTATTGGGAGAAAATGAACAAACACACGTGATCATCACTGTATCTGTCTGCAGCCAAAGTAAATTAGTAAGTAAATTCGTTCCAGAACACTCTGGGATTGAATGAGTTAAAGCTTTATAACTCCACATATCAACTTTACACAAACACCTATAATGACTTAAATAAAAAAAGACACTTGTACCATTTATTATCATGCCTTAAATTTATTTATTTTCATAATACATATGTAAATTATGGGCAGTGAATGCACAACCCCCAGTGAAAAACAAAGTTACACCACTCTAGTTTACAGTGAACCCCTGAGAGTAACATATGTGAATAAGGTAAAATTGACATTTTCTGGTTCGAAAACCTCCTATCTGTATGTGTACAACATATTAAGTGGATATGTATTACTGCTCAAGTTCCATGAGGCAATTTGAAACAGTGTACTTTGGCGTCCAAAAATCTATCCAAAATGAATAATTGTGCATCTGTAAAGGTTTTAGTAGCGGTGAATCGCAACGGGAAGGGGGATCAGAACAAGTCACCCACGAATGTGAGGACCACTAAGGGAGCTTAAACTGCTAATGGTAAAAAAAGACAAAGGAAAAAATCTTAGTAGCTAAACAGCCAAATAATAATTAACCCAGGAAAATGAGGCGAACTCGAACACACAAGTGAGAGCACAAAACAAAGTCTCCCAAGCTCAATACTAGAGCTTAAACAGGGAAACCGAAAAGAAAAGAAACACCTTCGGCACGTAACACTAAAACAGCCGCTAGAAGGTGAAACAAAAATGAAACCACCAAAGAAAAACTGTCTCAGTGAGAACAGCATGGAAAAAAATAGCTCAGGAGGAGGCTAACAGGAGGGAAATAATCCTATACCTGAATAATAAGCTAAGAAGCAAGTCCCTTGTGAACATAAAACAAGTTTAATATCACAAGGTCGCTTTACGTCACTTTACCTGGCTCTACCTGGCTCTATCTGGCTCAATGTAATACGGAATGACAAAGAAGCATCGGCAAGCGGAAGTGAGGAGCTTAAATACCCCGCAGGCAGTAGCACAGGTGAAACAAATAATCAGTGAGGTGAAGCAAAACCCCGGAACGGAACGTGAGAAAAAATCTGATGGATTCCCAACCGGAGAGAACGGACGAGAACCGTAGTGAAAAAGGAAAAATAAACCACGGACCATGACGGCATCACAGTAATTCAGGAGATACTCAAAAATTTTCAACAGATGAACTCAGTTGACTCATTTGAAGTATATTTTTATCTATATTATTAGATCATTTCCAAATTTTGCAAAAGATTAGGGGAATGATTGTACTATAGATGTCCAAAAACCTACCCAAACCTTTCCAAACCCATGAAAAACTATGGAAACCTATCCAAAGCTACCCAAGCTATCTAAACATGAACACAGCTTTATTGTCCATTTGAAGCACATTATCACATCATATAAGAAGGTCATTAATGAGGGGAATGACACTTAGATAATCCATTTCTTTGTCTCAGTTTGGTTTACAGTGCCAAAAATGCCCAACACAGCCCTGTTCTGGTCATAAAAGGTAATTTATTACCAACCAGTCAGACTAACAATGTATGAAAACATGCACACAATTTACAGGGTCATGTAAATTACTACAACTATCTCTTATATAAACATACACCAGCCCATATATTACTATAAGGGTGAACTAGCTCATGTCATTCCTTTATGTCGCATTAGCTAAGCTGGTGGATAACATAAATGCCTAGGCCACACATGAAAGCTTCTAGTGTAGTATACATTTCTAGTAATCTTACAGTTCAGCTGTAATAGATTGAAAGTTCACCACATTTGTCATTACTTATTGTATACAAATCCAAGTTGCTTCAGGCAGGACTTTTTTCCACAGACTTTATCTTTGGTAAATCTATCTCATACATAGCCATAGCTATGTTAATAAGTGTTTTGTAGTTCTGGTTTGATTGAACTTTCAGAGAATGTAATGATGGTAATGTAATGTTTTATATGGCCATACCAACCAATAAGATATTCAAGAAATATATTATTTCAATGTGGCATGTTTATGATTGGCCGAATCGTCTGTAGCTCGTAGAGCCGACTTTATGTTGTCGGATTTCATTTTTTCTGGATTTGGCTTCAAAATGGCCAATAGGAAAGCATTGCGTTTTTTGATGACCAATGACAAAATTACAGAAAACTATGAACGCTCAAAAAAATTTGGCTTCTTTTTCATTTTTTAAATAAATTTTTTTCAGAGTTTTCATTGGATGGGCAGACGATTCCTCTGGGTGGGCAAGGCTTATCTCTGGGTGGGCAATGCCCACCCGTAGACACGCCACTGGAAAGTGAATATTTAGTGGGAGGACTGCGATAGGTAAGTAAAACTTTGAGGATCTTGGAATCCTGTTTCTCCGATCTGGGTAGGGAGGAGCATCCGGTTGGAACAGACAAGGCCACACATGTCTCTGTAGGGATGGTAATGACAGATTGTCTGAGTTAAACAGTTATCCTGCTTACCGGCATGAAACCAATAATGACACACTTATTGTCTAATTCTTGAAATAGCAAAAAGTACCAGTTGTTGTCATTGTTTTTTTATGGTTACTGAATTCTGCATGTGGAACCTCCATGATACAGATAACAATAAACTCATCATATTCCTTTTGGATATTCCCTTGACTGCATAATGTTTAAGGAGACCTAGCATGCTGATACTGTTCAAGAAGCACTCCGAGACAGTTCAGAGACAAACAGAATGTAGGTCAGAATAATATGTAAGGATAATCCCAGCAAGGAAATACTCATTTCTAAAGATGCGCGCACAATGGCCATTTACAACTACTGTATAGGACAGCAACTCTGAAGATAAAGAATTTGCCCACTCTCCCTGAACACAACATTCATAAAAGTGCTGTACATATTTGATCTATCATAACCAATTAATTGTAAATACAGAAACAAGTGTAAATATTTTTTCACTGATTTGTTTCCATATTTAAAACTTTGAATTTCCCCCTTAGATTCCCACGTTTGATTTCTGAATAGTGTTCAGACATTTTATTTGTGAAGGTACACGATATTTAGCAGTTTGAAGAATAAACAAACTGATATACTATCTCCCTGGTATATATTGTGCTCTCTATAATCAGGTACTTGTTAAATCGCTCACCTTTTTTGACTCCATTCATGGCCTTGTTTCTTCTCTCTGCAACAAAATTATACATGCTGGTATAACTTTTGATTGGGATCAATAGTTTCATGCTTTAGATTAGAATTTTGACTGAGTAATTAGCTCACAAGTTAATACTTATGAAATCTTATATAAAATCGTATATAAGAGTTGTGTGATATTCAACTCCTTGATAATGCTTTACAGTGAACAGTTCTGATGAAAAAGACTTGTGTTGGATGCTGTCTGAGTGCATTCTGCAAGGTTTTGTACTTGTTAGGGGAATGCCCTGTTGTCATTTTTGGGAGTTTGTTTTCCAGAGGTGCTTTCCCATTTCCTGTAGGTTGTTGTCCCTTTTGCCCAGGGCTGTTCCTTCTCTGAGGCATAAACATTCCTCAGAATAAAAAGTGCACAAGACATATTTTATTGGAACACTTGACAAAAAATGTCATCTTCATCTGCCATCTTCAAAAAATTAATCCTGAAGCACTCGATGGGCCTTGCTTTCATATATTTTATAGGATATTTCATATTTATAGGGTTAATGCATGCTTGCCCAGAACCGGTTGTACTACTTTGAGCTTTTTATGGTATGTGCTGTTGACCTTACTCTTTAAATGTAAGCAGTCTGTAGTTTAGAATCCTCTTATATATTAGTTTATATTATTTAGGCTTTTGAGTCTAGTTCAATATTATTTGAGAAAAGAAAACAGTCACTTGGTGTGTTTATCCAAAACCTCCGCTGTTTAGTATAAAGTGAAAATATAATTAGTGTTTCTTTTATTCTGTGATGTTTCTAGACGCACAAATGTGTTTCCGATTCCGCCTTCAAAGAAAAAAGCAATGCAAAAGGGAATAACTGCTTCCAACTTATCCTATGCTATAGCGTCACATGTGGATAAGAGCGTCTGCTAAATGCCTATAATGTATAATGTGAAGACTTCAGACAGAATGGCACCAGTTATGTAAAGCTCAAAGCAAGTTTACATGGAAGTGATATGGAGAATAAATTAACCTGAGAGACTGGTACACTTTCCAAAAAATATAGGATTGGTGCAATGTAATCTGAAGTAAGTGCTGTGAAAAGCTTTCTGCATTTTTGCTAATGGAATAATATAATGCGTTAGTTGTAGAGGATTTGAGGGGATGAGTGAATAATACTAGAAACAGATGATGCTTGACAAGACAACCAAAATTATTCACAAAGTAAGGGATATAAACTTAAGCAGAAGGTATATCACACACACACACACACACACACACACACACACACACACACACACACACACACACGCACACACATATGCATATCAAAAGAAACAACTAACAACAGAAAAATGTAATCATATAATTGTGAGGTTTTTACATTCATAAAAAAAAGGATTAACAACGTGAATTACAAATGGAGTCTTGTCAGTGGGACATAGTTATTAGATGAGTAAATTCCACACAGATGTCTTGCACTTTGTCACTGGTGTAAGATTCTTCATTTAGACCATTTGACTCAATGGTGGCAAACCCGTGTATCCAACTGGCTTTGGTTTGCTGCAGAATCCAGCCCAAATGTGTAGGACGGCTCACCATCTACCAATGTGACACATCAGTTCAAACTTTACCTTGGCTTCCAGAATTTCAACCTGACCAACAAGTATGCCTGACATCCGTTCAATCCAGTTCTTTTAATTTTGTTCATTGTAGTTATCATTGTGGTAACCCTATTGTTTTTTCTTTCTTTCTTTCTTTCTTTCTTTCTTTACGTGCCTGTAGCTCGCAAACCGTAAGTCCTAGAGTAACCATATTTGGCCGATGCGCCCCTATGGCCCCGCACTACTCAGGGAAGTCATCACACATTGACCAGATGGTGGCGCTATAACACATATATTTACATTTTGGTCCATAACTTTCATACCGCAAGTCCAATTGATGCCAAAATTCTTATACACATCACGTGATCTACAACTTTGCACATTGGTACTACCCATGTCTGCCTTCATCTTGATTTACTGCAATTTTTTAATATACAAAACTGTATTTTTTCCCTAAAGCTTTTTTTATTTTTTATTATTGGTCCTATTTTGCAAAGTTTGTATACAGTTCAGGAGACTGAGATACACATTTTGTACTATAAAACAACCCAATCGCATTAACTTTTTAGTCAGATAAGTCAGATGAATTGACATTGTGAAGCTTTCAATATATCTTGATCAATCTTCATCAAACTAAAGACTTATAATGCCTGGACTCTCAAGATGACTTATTTAAAGCAATGTTTAAATGTTATGATGGAAGGGACTATAATAAAGATATAGGTGTTGATTTACTAAAGGTTTGCGTGTACAAAACCACGTGTAAACTTGTTACCACAACTGTCCGAGGTGATCAACTAATGAGGTGCAAAGACGAGTGAACGTGATAAAATTAAAAAACACATGGATTATTCATTTTTGCGGGTTAGCCTGAATGAATATGCTAAATTGGGCGTCCTTTTCTTATTTTGCAAAATAGTGGGAGGAGGTCATGCAAATAGATTGCTTTAGCACGTGTAAAGTGATTTACTAAGCCGGAAAGCAAGTTTGGAAAGGTATTTATGGGTGCATTTTAGTACAAATGGAAAACAGGTTTTTAAAGACGGCTATCATTGTAGCATGACACGTGCAGGTCGTTTGGAATATCCATAACTGAACATACTGAATGATTGCATAACAATGGGGGCTAATTAATTGGCCCATTCTAGCTAACGCTCAAAATACACAAAAAGAGAATTTGTGGATACAAAGGCTACACCATGAACAATAAAAACATTTTTAATCATGAAGAAAATCGTGTTCCAGAATACAAGAGTAAGTAGTATTCAATTTATATTATAACAAACAGTTTATAACATAGCAAATAAAAACTTTATCAAAATAAAACCTATGATCAGATGGAGGTATGATTTTCTGTGACACTAACGGCGCAAGTAGTGGTCGTAAGAATAGTAATGATAGTTTCAGTCTTGACAAACCTCTGTAACTCTCGGCAGAAAGTGAAACATCCAAAGAGACATCCAGTGAAACAGTTTGTCATAAACCGCCAGCATGTTCAGTCTAACAGTACCCATAATAACGTGATTTCTAAGTTTTTTCCATTCTTTAAATGGTTTTTCACTGGCAATATTGCTGCTAGTCTTTTCACCGTGTTCCTGAGAGATTTTTATTTATAGTATAACCATTCCAAACATGCAAAATCTCGGCTGTTTGCAGCCGGAGTAATTTACATAATGACTCGTAGTTGATCACTCGTAAAGTGTGAAATGATAAAACGTGCAAATACTTTGGCTGCGCCCGCAAAATAACACCCCTTATTTGGGATCTTAGTAAATCGACGCCATAATATTCTTTCTGAGGGCTTTCAACAAAGCTTGGACACTCCACCCCTTACAACCCTCTTTCCCCTCCACCCCACCTTCCAACAAAACAACACTGGGGAGTGGCCAAGTGGATAAGGGTCAGGCCTTTGAAACACAAGGGGTGCGTCCCAACACTGCCTTTATGGATTATTGACTGGATTATAAACTGTAAATGCTATTTAAGGGCATGTTGTTTTTACTGGTTGTTTGGCAGAAAAAAATGGTTTGTTGAATTTATTGTTTCTAGTACTCAAGACGAAAGACTATAACATTCCTTAGCCTTTGGGACCATTGAATGTGTCAGAAAGACAGGGCGAAGATGTTGAAAGGTATGCAGGTTAGTGTGACAAAGGGGACGGAAGTATCTAAAGGTTCTGGCACCAGGGGAGAGGTGCCAGCCAAGCAAAAACCGCACTTACACGGCACCTCAGTGAAAGGAGCGCGATAGTGGTGGTTAACTCACAGGCGCCTGGGAAGGTGATGACAGGCCATTGAACACAGGCACGGGCCTCCCACTCAATGTGTGTCACACCTCAGCTCACCGCTTCTCCATGGAGTGATGATGTCATCAGCAAGAGACAGAAAAATTCCCTGGGAGCAAGTTACCGTGAGAAACTCAGAATCCTCAATACCAGAATCAACACGGTGGAGTAATGGCTTGCAGGAGTCTGCAGACATCTGAAGAAACACAGGAAATGTCTGAAGGAGGGAGATGAGCTTAGCGTTTGTTAAATCACTCATAACCATCAGAGGAGCTATGCAGGAGTGGTGTGTGAGCAGCACTGCTCTCTTTTTGTCAGTGTCTGGCTTGACAGTGTTTCCTGTGCCTCCTCCAGGCCCTCCAGGGATACTTCAGGCTCAACAGAGCTTCCCAGCCAGCGAGAACCCTAAGATTTCTGGGAATGCGCCTCCAGCACAGGGAAGATTGCCAAGCACAAATGCATTATATCCAGAGGAAGCCTGTCAGGTAACAGAGCAGTGTTTTCTAAGGGTCACTCTGACCCCCCAGCCCACCCCTACACACACAATCCTCTTTTTAGCTGGGAAGCAGACTCGGATACAGGCACTATGGGAACATGGGTTGGAGTTTTTTCACAGTGAGACAGGCTTTTGTGTTTAGGGGCCTTAGCACACTAAACACCATGCACTTTTAACAACATTGACTGGGTATATACTATATTTATACGTATCTTTCCTCTGGTGAAACGTGAATTGTGAAAGCGAATTGACTGGCATTTATGATACGAAAATAAGCTGTTTTGACACAGCACATTGTAAAACGTCCCTGTATACCTTGTGGCTATGCTTTGCCTGTCACTTTTCAACACATTTCCAGTTCATTTTGCTGTTGGTCTACTGTGATTCCCGTGTATCTCATTAAATCACAAAAAAAGTTGAGGAAAATATTTAAGGGATCTCAAAGAGAAAGCCAGCATTGCAGTTTGACGTGACCTAGATGAGTGAATTGTTATCATAATAATTCTTACAATAGAGATTTATTTTAAGCCCTTAACTGGCATAATATTCATTATTATTATTATTATTCAGGCCTGAAGTGCTTCAGTTTATTTGCATTCATTGCATATTTTCTTTATGATGAAATTTTCAATCTGGTCACACAATATACCGTCTGAAAGTGTTAAAACTCACCATTATATTTCTATAAACTATTTAACAATCCCAATGTTATAGCGACAGCAGTTCCTTACTTTGCAAAAGACATAAAACAGGCTTGATGAAAACGTCGACTCCATACGTTCTACGTGTTCTGGAGATCCACGGACGATACGAATCACGGTGAAGTCGATATCTTTATTCCGGCAATAAATAAATAAATAAACACATTAAAAAAACGTCCACTTCCAATGTGTTGGACCTTCTGGTACTTTGTTTCAGTAATACTTCTTAGAGTAATTCTGACTCTTGGAAAACAAACTCCTAAGGGAATTGAGATCAGGATTATGCCTGTTCGGATTATGTGGTTCAAGAACAGTAAACATTTTATTTTCGAGATTGTGTTCAATAAGGGAGGTGTATGATCATGAAAGTAGATGCAAGTAAATGTGCACTGATGCATTTATATCATTAATTATATTAGGTTCATTGAAACTGTCTGCATTGCATAATATATCTTTTGTTGAATTTCAGTCTTGTGACTTTTAATACTATCAGTCAATAATTTGTAAAAGGAGTTTAACATTAAACATGAGACCTAGGTTTTTCATTACGTAACTCCCCTATCACAAGGTCATTAGTGAAACCCATTAGGAGCTCATGAACAATGCAAAAGAAAACACAAAAAAAAGACACAACTGTGTTCCTTATATTGCACGTTTCAGATGAACCAGTCATTTCTGTTGTCATGTCTACGAGCTACAAATAATTTGCAATAGCCTGATGGCTGTTCGGTTAAAATCTTCAGAATACACGGGGCAAAGAATGTAATTCCACTTCATACTTCAAGATTTAAGATTATACCTCCACTGACAGCAGCTACTGCCAGGTGAATTGTGAAGCTATGCCCTACTGACTGGGACATTACATGCAAGAGAGCAGTTAATGGGCACAGGACAGGAGGTAATGGTCTGTAGAAGAAACGCGGCAGCCAATCTGCATCAAGCTTTCTCTAATCGTGCATTATAAAAATAACTGACTCATGTCATGACAGTGGATAGTACATAGTGAAGTGCTGACCAATTCAAGTAAAAACTGAATTTCTAAAAAAGAAGGGTCCAGAAATGAGTTTAATGTATTTGCTTTGTGGAAGCCAGGCAGTCAGATTAAATATGAAATGTATCTGTTTTGTTGAAATTGATTTGCTTCATTGTTCATAAACCCATTCATTTGTTAGAAAAATAAAACAACAAAATCTGAAACCACAGTCATGCTGTACACTTTGATCTCAGATGATTGCATATAGAGTGTTGTCCAATCCTTGCTGCCAGATTTCAGTTTCCTCATTGGTTGTGTAACACATAGTTCATTCCCATAGCCTATGCCTTAATATACCTGTACATTTTTATAGGTATTCATTATGTTGTCTTGTCATAATATACAAGCTCCACCTTGTAAATCACACCAAAATAAGGGCAATAATTAATGGCTAATTATTTAAATAATTCTAGATTCAATGTGAAGAATGCATACGTTGAAAGTTAAATAGTATTATAAAATTAATATAACATCAGTTAAAAAATCAGTGAGGATACAATTCAGTAAATGTAATCTACTATATGGTCCCAGTAACCAAGACCACCACAAAACACTTTTATCTACATTCATTAAAAAAATGGCTAGATGTCATGCCATTAACCAATGGTTTCAATGTTCCTCTCCATTTTATGTTTTTAATCGTATTTCATTTCTTTAAGCTTGAAAGTTCATATTTCATGTTTCCAGCTTGTGCAATTTTTTCCATGAACAAAAAGAAATCTCTCACAAAGAATATGGTTAACACATCGAGTTGTATACCATGCTTGGATACGAGAGAATCAAAGATACGAGAGACAGATAAAAGGTGAAAGATGAGAAATTGCCTGTCAGCACTGGGCTCGCATAACATAATTATAGCTTGCAGGTTATCGGCAGAAACTGTGGGAACTGCAATCTTTTTTTCTGTGGCGGATACCTGGCAGAATGAGGGCTTCCCTCAGATAAGATAAATAAGTGTGTGTGTGTGTGTGTGTGAGAGAGAGAGAGAGAAAGAGAGAGAGAGTGGGGGGGAGATTGCTACCTAGACCATTGTTGTTACTGTGAACAAAAATGACAGTGGAAAAAAGCTATCTAAATAATAACAAACGTAAATAAATAATTAAGAATCTTTGCACTAGAACACCCCACTCTCACGCACTGGGCAGGTCTCTGTTGACCCATTACCATGTTCGTCATGAGCTGTGATATTCCTGATATAAGTAGCACGGCCACCAGTTAAAGATGAAACAAAGCATCGTTGAATTTCTAAATAGGCCTGCTCAAAAGTCATAGTGCAAGCCATTCATCAATGGACTTGAAATCATGTTCGTAAAATCTGAGCACATTACACATGACACTTTAATTGGCTCCATATCATCCAGCCCCATCAGAGCAGCTGCAGTATCCAATCATTAAACAGCTTACTAGCCCGTAGCCCAGCTGACGCCTTTGAATTGATTACATGCATGGTCCGATGGTATACAAATGACAGATACTGATTTCAAAACTTAGATTGTCCACTGCAAAAGGTAGGCTAGTACTTCTTCAACTATTAACATGAATCCCACTGTGGCCAACTAGCATGCGCCCTATCAGCATGGCACCGGCTTCTGAGTGCCGATGTTCCCACCTGTGCTTGTTACCTGGTGTGTTCTTTCTGTCTGTTAATCGCCATCTCCTCGAATCACGCTTCGGCTTTGAGCCTGTCATTACACCTGCTCTTAGGCGAGGTAAGAGTCATGTCTTCTTCAACACAGTAGTCAAATACAGTGCTCCTGATCAAACATGGACATTAATAAGCATTAGGGTTGCGAGGTATACCAGTACTAAAAAAGCACCACAGTACCAAAATGTAAAAAAATTGTACAATACCAGCATTTAGAAAAATACTAATAAGTGTGTCGGAAAATGCATTTGTGGATAAATGTAGGCCCACCATTCACAAAACTCATGTTTGGCACTGTGTCTGGCATAGCTTACAGGTAAAGGACTTATTACGGTCGGTGGAGTAATATTCACCTGGATAGATATACACAAAAATGATGACATGCACACACAGTAGTAATAGCCTAACTTTAAGAAAGGGTGTTATATAATACCAAACACATATTTGCCTGTACAGAGTTTACATGACAGTGTTTTAACATGAATCAACAACTTGTGCAAACTCTAAGCTACTTGTACACACACTGTTCACATATAAGTAGGCAATTTTGATGTAAGTAGTATTTAAGTTAAGTAAACTAGTTCCAACGTCCTCTTCCTCCTCCTCCTCCACTACACGTAGCCTCCACTGATCCAGGAGGAGATGGGCCACTGGCATCCCAGGCCTCATCAGCCACATGTGGACTCGTGTTTTCTCCAACACAGGATGCCTCAAGACATGAGGATCGATAGATGGCCGCCTCCCCCCGGTGGCCTCATGCATTGCAGTAAACCGTGACCAAGTGGCTGCTGTGGCCCCTCCCCTTTCTTTCCCTGTCCCTGAGCAGCTGAGTTCCTACAAGGAAAGATGGAAAGGTGAAGGTGAGCCGTGAGCCAATTCAGTAGGCATGAAGGCGTTTCACTATGTAAGAGCACCTAAAAGCATGCATCAAAGGAAAAACATCACACAGCACTGAACAAATACCAACTCAAATTTAACCTCACCTTATATTGTCACTTCAGATTGTTCCAGCCAGTTACAGGGGCAGGCATGCCTCTTATTGTCACACTTAAATCAGTGATGACAGAGGTTATCATTTGCATACAATTGACTACTTTAACACACAGCGAAGACCAAAACATGAATTACGGTGCAGAGGAGTGATTCCATCAACATTAGCCTATGACATGTATGAACACCTCAGAGAAGAAGGTTACAAGTGAAGCTTCATTCCCCTGTAAACTTTACATATAAATACCATTTACAGCGTATTACAATGACATATTGATATGCGCTACATTACAGGCATTTAGCAGACGCTCTTATCCAGAGCGACTTACATGGCATTTTTTGCATTTATACATAGTATCCATTGATAAAGCTGGATATATACTGAAGCAATGCAGGTGAAGTACTCAAGAGTACAACGGCAGTGTCCAACCTGGGAATCGAACCTGCAACCTTTCAGTTACAAACCCAGTTCCTTAACCATTATACTACACTGCCGCGCTAATCAAAATTATCCTACCTCATGTCTAAAAAAAACTACAAAAAAAAACAGGTTTTCGCTTTAATAGAGATGGATTATAGCATGTTACAATATTTTCTAAAGAGCCTTTAGCAGCTCTGCCCCTGCTCTCTATCGCTGGCAATGACTCTGTTCATGCCAAAGCTCTGGGAATGAGCTGAGATAGCTTCTCTGCTTTTCCGCTCCACACGCGTGTAAACACAAACAGCATACCGCTGTGCTGAGGAAAGTTTGCTTATTTGTCCCTGTGCTGAGAAGGCAGTTCACGCATAAATTACATGCTCATTAAGGAGAGTTTGTCCAAACATTTGCGCCTCTCTGTTGGACATATCATCGGAATATGACAATGAGAAGGGGGATATTGAGCCTGTGATCCCCTACACCTTGAGGTGTAGCTTGTGGGTGTTAAAGATTTTAAGACAGTACATACACCTCTTTTCCTTGATTCTTTAAAAAAAATATTTTTTGACCATACACAATTTTTACTGCCTATTGGTTTTATCCCACATGTTTCTAGTGGTGACATTTCAGCAGTGAGTCAGCAGTATACTGTCATGCTCTGTGTCCGTGAAATGGCCGGTCATACTGGTCACGGGTTTTTACATGAAGAGGTTTTATTGGTCGTAATCCTTCACTGTAAGATTGCAGTATATGCAGTGCTTTCACTGGTCATAATCATTCACTGTAAGGTTACATTACAATAAGTGCTGTCACATTTCTTCACTGTAAGATTGCGATATGTGCAGTGCTTTTACTGGTCATAAGTAAGTGTAAGATTACAGTACAGCCAATGTTTCACTGATTGTAGTCCTTCATTGTGAGGCTGCAGTAGTGCTATTTTGTTTTTCCATATCCTTCTCCATAAAATAGCAAGACATGCAATGTTTTTAACTGGGTTTGTTTTTCTTCATGGGTTAATCATCCACAAAATATTTTGACATATTTATTTACATCAATTATATTGCTTCAAAAATGACGTAGACACATATTTCCATATATATTATTTTCAAAACAATATATATTATGTAGATCATTTTTCTTTCAGATAACATGTCAGCTGTAATAATTTTCGATTTGAAATGTTGTTTGACATTTTCATGTAATTCAGGTATTTATTGTTAAAAAGATCATTATTATAATCTGTGGTTGTGAGTTCCAGGTCTGTTGGCACTTAAACTGCTTATGGCGCAGTGATGGATGAGGGGCACTGGCGCGTTTCCAGGGAGCAGAATGATGTGCAGTGACATCGTTACCCCGGAGATTGCCCAGCAACCATCGGGCACTGCTCCATGTGCCTCTCGCCTTTAGACACGGATGTGGTGGAATTACCAAATTGACCTTAACATGGTCTTTTTGCTCTGAAAATAACTTTCATTTGCATGCCTTTGTGCACGCTCCAAGCCCCGATCTGGTGCATACTCCACTGATTCTCTTATTTCCATAAAGAAACAGGAATGAGCTCCAGAATGCTGGTAGACCCAACATTGAGTTCACTTGTCCATGCTTATCTCTTCCTCACAGTTTAAAATATTAAGTTAGGGCTTGCCCTCTCTCCTTACCAACCTCGACCTCCCCTCCACCAAACACCAAATACACCCCATTCCAAGCTCTCTCTGTGAGCTCTCTCAGCCAGCCTGGAGACTATGTTGTCAGGTCACTTCTCTTTGTAAAGGCAGAGCGGCCAAGCACTGAAGGTGCATCATCCTGGCGCGTGACTGGATCCAAATGCCCATCTTCTGGCAGCATCCTGCCACACAAAGGCTGTGTTCCAAACCGCATACTTCCATGCTCCGAGCACGCATAGCGAGCACGCGCATCCATGTGAGTCCATAGCGAAGTACGCTACTGCGGAGCATGGAAGTATGCGATTTGGGACACAGCCAGAGAGTCACACGTGGCTCACATGCTGAGCATTTCCTATGGCTCCCACACCCGTGCCTGCACTCCTTTAAAAGAGCTCCAACACATTAAAGTTTCAAACACAGGGTCCTCTTCATCTGACATGCGCATTGATTTTGGCAACACTACTGTAAATCCTTACGGCAAAGCAAAGTCCTTTGTGCATCTACCAAAAATCCTCCATTAACTTTTATTACCAATAATATTTTTCAGATCAAAGCCACAAAAAGAGCTGTCATTGACATAGCAGTGAGTTTGGACTAAGTAATCCAACTCTTCATTCCGGCTCTCACATGTTTTTAAAACATTTCCCATGGTCTTTTAAAGGGACCGACACACAACCATAAGGGATGCTAACGCAGCTGTGACTTCAGCGGCTCAGAGTCAAACTCTTCAAGACCCAGATGTAAAATTATTGAGCGGATGTAACTGATTAAACACATGTAATTAAGGGATTAAAAGCTTTTCTCCTTCAATTTGCTATAATTAAGTTTCAGCTAATAACGTTGCCATGCTGAAATATTGAAATTACTGCCATTGATTGCCCGTGTTTCCCCGCTGCTATATTATCACTTCTGGGTCCCACATTCATTGATACAACCCTATCTGTTAACTTAGGTTTTTTTTTGCTAGACTGTTGCCTGTACTATTGTACACACAGTAGCAACGGTGATTAGATGAGCACAGTCATATGAAGAAAGAAGAAGCCATGCTATTTCCACTTTGCCTATGGGCAGTGAACTGCATCCGGACTTGGGCTGGAGAGCAGTGATAACAGCACGTGTTCATATCCAAGACATATAAAATACAGCCAATCTGAAAGGAATCTGAAATGCCTACAGTCTCTGTAAGGCAAGTAAAATAAGTCGAGTGAAAAGCGAAACACGGACATAAAGTAAAACCAGCTGTGGTTTGATTGATTGCACACTTAGTAACCAAACACTAGCGCACTGCTATATGCTGTTGTTGAAGCTTCAGGGGGAAGGTGCTGTTGTTGAAGCTTCAGGGGTTATCAATACTAGAACCCTTTGATAGTCATTTTTTTAATCAAAGTAGCTCTGCAAGAACACTGTGTCTCTCATATTTATGAGAATGCTAACACAATCCAGGACATGCATATTATTCCCAGTGATGAAAGCCAATATTCATTGTAAGCTTCTTACAGCAAGCTACGCATTATATTTATTAATTTGAGCTTGACTTAAATCCTATCCACATTCCTATCTCTTTAAATAATATAGGACAATACAATCTACTGCATTTCAGCTCACACCTTGTATAGCTATAGTCAGGCTTCGGTTTGCTTAATTAGGTCATTGATTTTCTTTTCAGTCCTGTCTGGAGTCTTTGGAAAAAAATACCTAAAAAAGGTAACTTGAAATTTACGCCATAAAGTCTACATAATGCTGCCATAGTTACCAGCTAGGACAGCATGATAAATGTCATATCACTGTCAATGTAGGCAGGGGATTCAACACAGCAGACTTCATAATAACTGTAAAGTGATCGCGGTATATGCCAGTGTATACGCAGCTATTACAGGCTGTGATATGCTGTCACAGCCATTAAAACAGTTGTTTTGAATATCAGCTTTAAAGAATATAGTACAATTAAAAAAACATAATTTGAATAACATAGAAACATTTATAGAAGTTAAATATATTTTTAAAAAGAGGTTACAATACTCATTGTATAAACAGAACCTATTGGTATACGAGATATCAAGGTATGTTACTTCTCTTTGTCATATTTTTGTCCCTGTACTTTACAGGGTAAACCAGACCATCGCGAACATCAATAAATGCACATAGAAATCTCATCAATTATCAGGTTCCATGAAATTATGGTAATGACATCTGCTAGAAAAAAGCACAAAGGTCTACTGTATGGATGCTGCCAGCAATTACTCTTTGGCAACCGTAGATATGTACTTTTGTTCATTAATTTGCTGTTGCGTGCAAAACCCCTAAAACTCTAAAGGCAGGCAGTAAAGACTGCCAGTCTCAGCGGCCCAAACCTCATCATTAACCTCCTGGATCCCCACCAACCAAACTGAACATTTCCACTGTTGCCTAGTGATGAATGTCAAAATACTTAAAATATGAAATAGACACTTAGACTAAACCGTGCTTCATTGTCAATAAAAAATACTACCAAAACAACTAATTTAATTTCTCTGTATTTTCATACTAAAAAAGAAAAAATCCAGCATGAAGTGAAAATGTTTTATAGGCATATGTACTGGGGGGCTCACATATTTACTTAGTAAACATGAGTATTATCAAAACAAAAGCACATATAGTACTACAAGTAAAAATATATTTTAAACAGGAACTCAAAATCTCCATACATCATTAAATTTAGACATGACACGAGGAGGAGAACACACAGTGTATTCCATAGAGTAAAACATATCTTTTCCTGAATGAGTAACAGAAATATCACCACACGGAGGTCATAAGCACTCTTTAAATTAAATTTGACCTAGACCTTGGCGACCGGCCTGAGCCATCTGAGTTCCAAGGTAACCAGGCTGGTGCTCAGAGAAAACCCAACGGTCTATAAACTACCAGAACAGCACAGTGAAGTGGTGGCGTCATGTCCTACATAAATGTCAAATCTGGGGTGATGAACAAATTAAAAGGTCTTGCCTTCGCATGTCCCGCAGGCCAGGAATAGAAGAACGGCAACACTTACTGTACAAGTATGTTCAGTAAAAATAGATAAATAATGGATAAATAATGGGTAGGTTTCCTCCAGAACCAGCCTCCAGCTGCCTTGCAGTATAATGTGTATTACTGTATGGATGTTGAGACACCCAATAGAAATCCCTGTTGCCTTACACATGTGTTCCATTACAATCCATTTCAAACATTTCTCCAGGACTTGGGGTTTCGCCGTCTGCTTCAGATGAGAATTAGACTCCTGAAATTGATTTATTTCTCCACCATTGCTGTTTATTATATATAATGACCATCAAAGTTGTTAGGAAAAAATATTTTAAAAACAGAACGGAAAAGACCAAAACTGTTGCTATTAACCACACAAAGTGGCTTCTAAAAAAGGCAATTGTGAGCAATTGCAGAACTGAAAACCATAATGGTTTCACATTGCAAATGTGCTGCTCTCTAAATTCTCCCACCAGCATTTATGTTAGTGGGTAGGCCTATTGAAAGCTGTTGTAAATTCTAAATGGTTATATATAGGTACATTTTATTTTTTTGTTCACTATATACCCACATCTCTTTGTAATTAACTATATTTACTTTGGCCCTCGAGAGGCAATTTCCACCTAGTTTGTACTAGTTTTATTTAAATGTCAATATCTCAAAAACTATTCTCTGCACATCCATGGTTTAAAGTTTGAATTGAAAAAGCTGTATCATGTAGAAATTTTCTACAGAATACATTTATTTCAGAATAGTCACATACAGTATATACACTTGTGTTCAAATAAATAGCAGTGCGTTAAAAAAAGTGAATGAAGTGCAAATATTAAAAAATGTGATCATGTCTGCGTTTTTCTTTTACAGGAAGCAAAGAAAAGGAATCTGTTCAAAAAATTTGCAGTGTCGACATTTTTCCCTTCAAACTCAAACACTTACTGTATAAACTGAAGAAATGTTTCAAGATTTATTGAATTACTGAACTAATATTTAGTTGCATAACCATTGTTTTTGATAACTGCTGCGCATCTGTGGTGCATCGAGTCAACCAACTTCTGGCACCGAGAAACAGGTATTTCAGCCCAGGATGAACAACCTACATTCCACAGTTCCTGTGAATTTTTGGGTTTTGCTTCAGAAACTGCATTTTTAATGTCACCCTACAAGTTTTCAATGGGGTTGAGGTCGGGGGATTGAGCTGGCCACTCCATTACCTCAATCTTTTTTGTCTGGGACCAAGATGTTGCTCGCTTACTCGTGTGTTTGAGGTCGTTGTCATGTTGAAACACCAATTTCAGGGGCATTTCCTCTTCGGCATACGGCAACATAATCTCTTTAAGTATTTTTATGTATTCAAACTGATCCATGATCCCTGGTATACGATAAATAGGCCCAACACCATAGTATGAAAAACATCCCCATACCATGATTTTTGCGCCACCATGCTTCACTGTCTTCACAGTGTACTGTGGCTTGAATTCAGTACCCGGGGGCATCTGACGTACTGTCGGTGACCGGTTTAAAAACGTGGAGCCAAAACGAAAGAAACGTAGTGGGTATAATCAATCAGGTTCCGGCTGTTTCCGTTGTGGGCGACAGAAATTATTCATATGATGTAGAGGTACCTCCAAAGGGAATTTCAACCATTAGAGGGCAGCACAAAGACGCTTTTCTACCAGTTTCTTATGATATACAATATTATTTCAGAATTGTTGAAATAACGGAATGCATGAATACGTTTTATTATAAAGTAGGCATACAAACACATTTACAAAAAAAAAAAAAGTGATCTAGGGTGTAGTTACCCTTTAAACAATACTGTGTCAGAATTTATGGGGTTTTCTTAAAGCTGTAGTTTATCATTTCAGACAAACATGAATACTGTAATTGGGATGGATATGTCTCAACCACTAGGGGCAAAGTTTATAGAGTTAATATGTCACAATATGAAGTTCATCAGTTTTTGGAAGGATTCATTTACATCGGATTTTCTATAAGGTACTGACAGGTAAATACAATCTATTATCTCATTGTCTGAACAAAAGAAACTAAAACATTTAAGGTACTGAGGTCGAATAAAGCAACACTGCTCCTGTGTGCTTGAACCTCTATGATTTTGTCCCTTTTGGCTACAGAAATATTGTAAATATTCTCAGGACAAAACACACACACAGCAGGAGTTGGCTGAATTTTCCAAAGTCTGATGGAATTTGCAGACACCAGGAGTATCAACATTACAAACAGGACATGTCAAACCAGGGGTGGTCTGATTCTCATTACTTGTGGCTTACTCATTACGGACACATGCATGGAATCTTTTAAACAAATCGCAGATGCTGGAGTATAAAAGGTATTAGGTTTTTCAGTTATGGCGTCATCCCTCATAGTTGGGAGACAGCTCCTCCATTTTATGCCACACATTTTGTTTGATTAATTGTCAATAAAGATACTTGGCCTGAGGAGCAGCCCACTAAGAAAGAGACACAATTTCATAGATCATTGAGATGGTTTTTCTAACCTGGTGGGATGTTAATGCAATTTTTTGGTGCTAAACTGTACTTAGCTGTGAATAAATTAGTGTTATATGCCACGAAAAAAAAACAACAACAAAAAAACCCAATATATTCCAATTATATTTTAATGCAAGTAAGGAAAAAATTATGAAAGCATGTAAGTTATCATTTAGAGCATGGATATTCAAATCTGGACCTCGAATCTAAGTCCGACCCTGGTTTCTCTTCTCTCAGGTAATCAACAGAACAATTAGTGCTACTGATTGGTCAGACTGTCTTCACACCCGACTCCCAGGTAAAGGGAGCGTGGGAAAACCAGCAGTTCTCGGACCTCGAGGACTGTGATTTTAATACCAGTATATTGTATATTTAATCAAACCTCAACATCTGTTTACAAATACTCTGTTAAAAGAACACTGTGCTCTTCTTGATGAGATAGTTGTACGGCAGTTGACATGTTAACTCAGGAGTATCCTCAGACGCTAATGATCTGTGTATTTTATGAAAGCTCTCAATACACGGATCCAAAATACTGAATCTTACTCGCCTCCGACATCTGGAATAACAAAGTATGAACAAAACGGATAAAAAAAACATCTGATAGAGGGAGAAAGATCTGTTGCTTAAGAATTAAACAGCAAGAGATGAATCTACTCAGAATGCTGGGATTCCTGTTTTGCATTGCATGTAATGTTTTGGAATGAGATCCTTCTCTTCAGGATACATTCCTTATTACTGTCAGGGTGCAGTACGGACTCAAGCGCAGACAGGACTAGAAAAAGAAACCGAAGTTTATTAGTGGCAAAAGCCACGAGAAGAAGGCAGAATCGAAGTCAGGAACAGGCAGTAGTCAAAACCAGGTGATCATGGCAAAAGTACAAAAACACAATCCAAAAAGTGAAGAAACAAAACCAAAAAGTTAGAAAAAACAGAAATCAGGCACACGGAAAAAAAATTGCAAAACACGGATCAGGAAAGGCTTGTAGCGAAACAGAGCAAAACAGGGAACTGTGACAAACTCGCACTATACACAAGACAGAGTGGAACATAAATACACAAAACTAACAAGCAAACGAGAAAGAGGTGAACAACGGGGCAGGTGAAACACATAGGTAATCAGGAACTGAGACGTAAGGCGGGGCTGACGATGGGGGGATGAAAACACAAGCACATGGATGGGAGACGGAGAATGGAAACAAAAACGCACGAACAAAACCGAACCTGACCGAAGCATACAATACATGACAGACTCAAATACTGACAATTACTGTTACACACTTACATAACACTTATATTTGTATCAGAGCCATAAATAAATCACTTTCTACCTCTTCCAGTGGTCTAATGAATTTTGTCTTGATGGGTTTATGTGTTGTGTACAAACCGTGCCACACATATCACATTCTTGGCTTTCAGATAGATCTCCTCAAGGCTCCTGTGCTTCTTCGGGTCACTGTGAGCGAGACCTCAACCATAGCTAGCTTGGGGATTCAGAAGGATGCAGCGGTGTGCATTTCAGAAGATTGGCTAACTGTTATTCAGATTACCCATCCTAACAGCAAACTAATAACCGTCAGTGATTTACACTCTTTTACTATAATCCAGCACACATCTTCAGTCAAGCTAAAATTTAGCCTCTGTATAGACCCGAGGAGAGCTCTTAGGAGTTTTCACCTATCATTGCTCAAGCTCAGCATGCACAATAACATTCACTGTGCATGAACCTGACAGCATAGATCTGATAGTATTTCATGTCCATACAAATATTTACACACTGAGCATATCAGGTGAGTCACAGTTTTCACAAGAATCTTATTTTGTGTCAGGTTTCACACTAATAGAAACTGGCCAGCAACCAAATGGTGCAGCAGCTGTTTCTGACAGGCCCACAGTAGACACAATGGCAATAGTACACAAGCAGGGAAGAAAAGTGCACGGCGCACAGTAGCAGGAGCTGACAGAGAGCCATGGAGGAAACACAGGTTCTTGTTCAACTAGTCAGCAGAAACTTTAAATATGATGACAGGAGCAAGAGGAAATAGTCATGATTAGGGTGCTTTTCCAGAGCCAATATGCTCGTTTTACATCACAGACTAATGTTCTGTGTTTCAATAACTATGATTAAGTCCGTATGAAAATTTTAAAAATCTTCTAAATATTTGTATTAATAATCAGCACTGCATTCTGAATGGCGAAGAAACGTATGCTACAATGAATCCGACAGTTGTAACTATCACAGGGTTTGATTTAGATATATACAGCTGACACATTTCTTTAGGGTTAAAGAATGCTACTAATACTATTATATTGTTATGTCATTAGTCTTTGCGCATCAAGTAAAATGACAAATGTAAAACTCAATAAAAGACAAATCACAGACTTTAGGGCCAGATTCAGAGTTGAGATAATCACGCGCAAATGGGACTTAAGCTATTTGTGATTCCGACATTTGACTTATCCTCTGTTTTAAGTGTTTCTCCAGTAGATATGCGGCATTACGCGCGCGGGATGGAGATTTCATGAAAATGAGACATGTCTGCAAGTCGTGCAAGATACGACTCTCTTACCATCTTATCTCTTATGCTGATGACACTCAACTCTTCCTCTCTTTCTCTACCCCACAGATTAAGGAGAGGATATTTGCTTGCCTGGCTGACATCTCTGAGTGGATGTCTAGCCATCACCTGAAGCTCAACCTCGACAGAGCTGCTCTTCATGCCATACAAGACCTCCCCGCTTCTAGACCTGTCCATCACTATCGACAGAGCCATGGTGACCACCTCCTGCTCTGCAAGGAACCTGGGGTTGGTCCTGGACAACATCATGAGGATTCGGCCATACCTGACCACCTACTCCACCCAGCTTCTTGTCCAGACCATGGTCACCTCACGTTTGGACTACTGCAACTCCCTTCTCACAAGTCTACCAGCCTGAACCATTCTGCCTCTACAACTGGTCCAGAACGCGGCTGCTTGGCTTGTGTTCAATCTCCCGAAGTTCTCACACGTCACCCCCCTGCTGAGGTCACTTCACTGGCTGCCAGTCGTGGCCAGGAGCAGGTTCAAAGTTCCGACCCTGGCCTACACTGCAGCCAAAAGGTCAGGGCCCTCCTACCTACAGGACTTGATCCAGCACTACGCTCCTGCTCGACCACTTCGCTCTGCTGCTGCAAGGCGACTTGCACTTCCCTCCCTCCGTGTTAACAGCTCTCGCTTGTCCCCACTGCAGAGTTTTTCCACCCTAGCTCCCCAGTGGTGGAACGAACTCCCCACTCCGCTGCACTCAGCTGAAACACTATTTTTTTCCGTCGTGGTCTGAAAACGCCCTTTTTCAGACTCCACCTTGACTAAACTACCTATATACGGCCAATTCTATAGTATGCACTTCCTGTTTTTTTTCTTTTGTCTTTTTAGATTTTATTTGTGTTTTTTTGCCATTTTATAGTTAATGTATAGCTGACTGTATTCTATGTTCATTACTAGGGATAGCTCCTACGTTGTGAGAAAGTTGTGGTTTGTCAGATTTGCTTTGTAGTTGTGTCAATGACCTTCAATATGCACTTATTGTACGTCGCTTTGGATAAAAGTGTCTGCCAAATAATTGTAATTGTAATGTAATCATAGCTCCTATTGATGACTTGGATATACCCATCACACGATCAAAATAAATAATCACTGGATTGTGGTTGCACGCAATATTATTAAGTAAACAAATAAATAGTTGGATTTACTGAAAAAAAAGATTTAAAAATCTAATAATTTTGTAATGATTTATCTAATAAAGTAATGTAGCCTACGGTGGTTGAACACAATAGCCACAATAGTTGAACATTTGCAATGTATTCAACAATTTTGGAGAAGCTGGAGAAGCTATATGATACAGTCACTGTCTATCAATTAACCCATCTAATATGTGTCTGGTATAATATACCAGATGGTCAATCAAAGTGTACTTTTACATATTTTTTGTTTTATGACAGATCTTTCATAATTGCAAGTTAGCTATGCAAGAGAAAATATAGTCTCTGAATTGACAATATTGAGCAATAGTATGTTCAAATAACATGCACTCATTCTAATATCCATTTATGGGAAAGATGCTGTATTTTTCATAATAATCTATTGGTCGGCTTTTTTTCCCGAACAAAGTTGCAGACGCCTCCTTTTTTATCAAATCTCCACCCCGCGCGCGTAATGTCGCGTATGTACTGGAGAGACGCTTCAAACAGCAGACAAGTCAAATGTCTGAATCACAAATAGCTTAAGCTACGCGGAACTTCGGGAGTAAGTCCCATTTGCGCGTGATTATCTCAACTCTGAATCTGGCCCAATGAAAACTACAAAGATGAAAATCACAGACAGCAACAATGTTCCAGGAAATGCTCCAGGGGTCATTTACATGGGTAAAAAAATAATCAAATTAATTTGGTCTTGGTAAGGCTATTCTGCACTTTAAACATTCTGTGGAAAAACTGCACACTTACAAAAATGCATTTCTGTAAAAATGAATAGTAGGACAGCTGAGAAATGACCATATTTGAGAACAGCTATGCTAAACAGTCAAAGCATTCTGGGATGGGTAAATACTTTTGTCAACATTCTGTAAGTGTGTGTGCAAGAAATGGACATAGAATAGAATTTAGAGTTGAATAAAATAAAAATAAGGTGTTCATTTCACAGAATATGTTATCCACAGGTGTTACAGAGAACAGGAATAGTAATAACTGCATTTAAAATCCTACTGAATCCTCCTAGCTTCATCTACTTATTTATGAATTTCACTTCTAGATAAAGACTTGTGTATATGAGTGTATATGAATTCAAAAGTATATGAATGTCTTGCTTTAATGACCGTACATGTGGGTAGGCTGTGCTGACTGCTGCTTTTGCTCCTGGGGACTGTACTTGAAGCTGGTGAGCATCTACATCTGTGTATATGTGTGCGTATGTGTCTGGAGTTTCTCAATCAACCCAACATCACTCACTCACTAACAAGGGTAATCCCAGACATCAGAGACCCACATCCCCTCTCTAAAAAAAAAGGTCATTTAAATTCCTATATCAATTAAATCTCCATTTGTCCTAGATATATGAATCAGAATTGCATTGCAGTGTTTGATTTCACAGACTAATAGGGAACTACATGGACGTAGAAACATTTACATCTTCACACAAAAACATTTTCAAAAAAACAATTTCCACTCAAACATTTTTGTAACCAATTGTATATTATGTCTAGAGACTAGTTACTTATTCTCTCACTGCATAACGTGATTATTCTGTATCAGACAGCTTTTCTTTTAGCTGCAGGGATTGACAGATCACTTCAACAGTCATAGCTGCTTCTTTCCTCCTAATGAAAACAATGGCAGTAGTGTTGCACAAACTGTAAAAATGTCAGTGGGGGCAAATTAAATAAAACACTCGCAATAGAGATCACAGTTTCGAAAAGGCATCGTCCTGGGATGTGCTTAACCAATATGTGAAAAAGCCTCAACCTCCACCAGATGGAAGAATGGGACATGAACGAAAGAATCCACAGCTGCCGAATGAATCGAGGGATGAAGGGACTTTATCGTGTATGCTCATCACCAAGTTCTAGAAGGATCCGCATTCACTCGTTTCCAATCCAGAAATCAAACGGCTTATCTCCTGGTTGTACGGTATACAAACAGATGCAGGGATGCATGCGGGACCAACGGGACACGTCTACTCTTGCTGCTGGGACAGATTTTAATCAGGTTTTGCAATTTTAGAGAGACAGAAATGTGCTGCTCGTTTTAACTCTTTGCAAGCAGGCTGGTTGGTCAGCTTTCTCATATCACTGTTGTGTTGTTCTTGGATGGAGTCGGCTACATGGACAATAACATGTGCTGTTTATTTATATAGTAGTAATGAATACATTCATGAATATTATATGCACAATCATTTAAGGTTCCCATAAAAATAAAGCAATATTCTAAATCAATCAAATAAGCTCCTTTTTCTCAAAACTGGTTTGTTGACTGTCCTGTGATTCTTCTGTCAAAAATATTACGTTAATAAAGTATACTTCTGCATACATCTCCTATCAAGCTCTCTTGCAGGTTATTATTTTTTGAATTACAACATTTCTGAACTCCAACTGCTCCATCCTAATGCTTTGCTGGTTGGCCTGTACTTTCACGTGTCACATATAGCCAGCTATACAGCTAGCTAGCTAGGTCCATTCAGATCAGTGCGTAGTCTGCAGTATATGATTAATAATAAATATAGCTTATGAGCTAGCCATCAAAGCATGTTGTTTTCAGTTCATTTGAGGGAACTGCAATTCCCATGATTCTATGTACATACAGAGCTCTGTTGTCTTGCCCACTTTGGTGACGAACGTCTGGTGCCACTTTTCGGAAAAAATAAAATGGGAGTCAATGGACTGAATTTAAAAAAATATATATTCTGGCAGCTACACCCAAGTGAGGGGTTGTCACATTTTTAAATAATTTATAAAATTGGTCATTTGAAAATATGTCCTACAAATAAACAACAAACAAGTTTTCAAAAAAACTATTAAAACGACTACAACATCCAGGCTACTCACTTGCTCACCACCAGTCCCACTGCTGAAGTGAAAGCCATAAAGCTGACACTTTCGACATGGCCAGACTGATAGTGATTCTCGCCCTTGGTGATACTCTTCGTTTCACTTCCATAATAAGACAAAGTGATAGCCATTTTCGCTAGCAGAGCAGCCGGTAGCTACTGCATTAGCTAGCAAAAGCGCGAGCTGGCGATTTATGTCCAGGGATTCTGGGTAGTGTAGTTATGTTTCTCAAACTCCGTTAATTAGACGTTAATTATTTTATTTAAATGCAGTGGTGAGTATATAATAGACTTTGTATCACATATATTTCAAAGTTTGGTGCATACAATCCCATAATATCATCATAAGGGTGATTGAAAGATCCCAAAGTTGGGCAGGTAATGGCTTCTGGCAGTCTTCCGGGACCAGCCAGGGATAGGAGGGGGCGGGACTACGGAGTTCTACACACGCTTGATTCCTTCAATAAAAAATGTTTTGGAACTGCTCATTTAGAGGGATAGAAAATTGCTCATACAGAACCCAAGTTGAATTTTTTTTTTAGTTTTCTGTAGTTCACTCACTCAAGCATAGCACACAGCAGATATAGAATGTAAACTCCAAAATGAGTACTGTTGTCATTCGTTACATTTGCACTGATTATAGCCTATTCATGAGCTAAATTTTTTGCAAATTCATAGCACCGTCATTCGTTTTTTTCATTAGGACAGTATGTTGATATACATCATCTACATAGGGAAAAATGGGCGGAAGCCAACTCATGGATCTTGATGTATTCTCTCCCTTTACAGATGCTAATATCGCAGTACTTATGCTTGCTCACTGACTGACCACATCTTCACTGGATCTAATCAATGACACTCAACTGTTTCTCTCCCTTCCCTCCTCTGACACACAACTGTTCTTTTCACAGCCAGCACCTGAAGCTGAATTTGGCCAATTAGCTGCTCTACATCCCTGCCAAGTCCCTTTTCCTCCAGGACCTCTCCATCACCCTGGAAAACACTACAGTGACTGCCATCCAGACTACCAAGAACCTCGGAGTGACACTCAACAGTAATTTGACCTCTGAGAACATAGCCTTGGTGAGTATTGATAAATGTAAGACATTATAATCTAGCTAACTAAATAACTATCTAACAATGTTGTCGGCTCTGAATCTAGGTAATCGACTGATCCAGGGTTTTTAAGGGTCTATAATATGATATGTTTGTTTGTGTGTTGTGGGTCTGCCCCACTGTCTATATCTTTTTTGTCGTTACTGGTGGCTACAACTGAAGTTCCCTAACGGGAAAGGTTCTATTCTATTCTATTCTAAAATTCAGGATCGGATATCAGACTCTGGCCAATGGCTTTGATGGGTGATGTGAGCAGATTAAATAATTTCTCAGCGCACACATGCGCTAACAATCCTAAAATAAGTAAATGTGGAAATAAGTAATTAAATATGAAAATAAATAATTAAATGAAGACAATACAGATCAAATGCAAATACAATCCCTGATCAAATTATTGTAATATATTGTAACGTATATAAATAATGTAATATATAATGTAAATTTCATTTAAATAAATATTGATACAGAATTTCTGTAATCTTGTATATTAAAATCTGGGTCACAGTAACTGCTTGAGCATTTTGTCATATTCACATTCACCTAAAATTAAGATGCAGTATTATCTTAAATTAAGGCAATTGTACTGTATGCATCTTAGAATCAATATAATTTTATATGCAACTATTTTTAATCTTATGAACATTGAACGTATTCATGTTTCATTCTTACTTATATTTCCATTTTTAAGACAAGCAGTTCTGGCGTGTATACACTCAATTCTACAGAAATACAGCACTCCCGGGGTGGTTAGCAAACTACCGTGGAGCCAAGAGAGACATTACCACCACTCTACACATGATATATTTCCACAGAACCAAACAGCCCGTCCTGGTTTATACCATACATATATTAAAATGACACTTTCCATGAATTCAGTAGTCTCACTTAAATTATCCTACAGTAAATGTGCAAACCTATGTAATAACAACACATGCAGCTGTTTTCATAAACTCAATCATCAGCATCCTCATTGGATTGCATAGGAAACAAATACTCCACATTCACTCTGTGTCACTAAAATTGAGTCTTCAGCATGTCACATTACATTTCCTTAAAAACAACATAAATCAGTATAATGGCCGGAATTTTTCATGGATAAATGCATGCACTTTGATCCTCAATAAATTCATTATTAAATGTTCAAAATGAAACCTGCCACATTGAAAAGCCACAAACCTATTTCATTTGCATTCCCTTTTTGTGTGTTTCTGAATCATGGGCAGTCAGCACCAGCAGCTGAGTACGACTTTCCATTTTAGATCTTTTAAAACAAGCCAATTTTCCAAATATATAAAATAACCTTTCCAACAGCTCACTGTGTCCGAAAGAAGCAAACAAGACTGATACGAAACAGCTGCACTCATACAGGAAGTAAAGGAAACTGATTTTCAACCACGTCTACAATGTATTTTAAATATAAACATATGTTCAGTGTCACTGCCTCTGATCATGTTGTAGGTTTTAAAAGTGTCATTAATTATTGACAACCTGGAGACCAGGGGTGTCAGACTAAATTCCTGCTGGAAATGCCATTTATTGTTTTTTCCCCATCAACTTAATTGGTCTCATTAGTTGATCAGCTCAGCAACAGTAAACAACTCTACCCCTGCATTTCCCAAAATGCATCACAGTTCTGGATTGTCGGACACAAATATAATTAAGATGTGATGATCCGTTTAAAAAATTAATTTTGATTTGGCTAATGAAGTAATTAAGTCAGATTTGGACAGAAACCAGAATGCACTGACAGATATTATATTATATATTGTAACTGGGTATATTTCTATTCAGATACGTGCACTGTTTTGTATATGCTGCCATTGTAATGGTGTGTGTATATGCAGGTGTGTGCGTGTGCACGCGCGTGCGTGTATTTTATTGGCAAACAACTGAGAATGAGTTTTTATTAGCACTAAAATTGTAATAGAATTTAAGAAAGAGTCACATGCCATCTGAGTCTTTCTCTACTGCATCCATGAAGAAGAGGGTTCCAATTTACAATGCGAGTCTTCGGATCTTCCTTCAGATATTCTGTTTCCTCTCCTTTCCCTGGCCGAGAAAGAGGACTACCAAAATCTCAAGGTTAATCCAGGAAGTCACAGTGAAGAGACAAACAAACTTCTGAAACGGTCACCTCCCTTGAAGGTACTCTTCTTGTTGATCGGACATTTCATGCAAGTCAGTCACATGAGGTAAATATCCACTCTTCATAACTCAAAATGTTTTACATGTTTGATGGGAAGTGTCCATGTTGTTTGCACACTCAGTCACCACTGGGGGGTGGTGCTTGGAGCGCTGGAAGGGAGAGTGCCCGTATAGTTAGCTTGCTGTCTAGTATGTTTTGAAAAGAATAGTTTGAATGAATTATATGTTGGACATAATGAATGCTTGACTGATGTTCTTCTCTTGTGTCTGGACTCTCTCTGTCTGGTCAACAGCTAACCTAAAGGGCAAATGTCAGACATTCTGTAGAGCCAGAAACATTCTCTTTTTATGAGTATTTAGGAAACTACAACATAGATAAAAACTTATCTTTGCATTGTTTTAACTGAGAAAGGATGAGTGAAACTCAGTTGGGTTTGTGGTTTCTGTTTTTTATCTACTCTGGTAAAATACTGCCCAGCGCATTGATACAATAATTATAAAAAATGATGATAGATTTATTAGAGTGATTGACTGAATGTGTGGTGCCGTGTCGGACATTAAGGCTAAGTTATTCCTTGTGTCAACCCTGTGAACTCCACCGCCCCTCTGGCATATCGACAGAGATTAGTTTTTACTAAAGACAGCTTAATTAGACCCTATAGATAGTGCTAAAGAGACTTTCCCTCTAAAACAGATGGAAATGAGGAGTCAGTGATGTGGACTGGGTAAATTAGTAGTACGGAAGCCAGCTTGGCCAGGAAGGAATGCAGTTGCAATGGTAATGAGACTAACAGGGCATCCACAGTCACGTTACCATAATCTTGCCCAAACATGATCTTACAGTAAAGGTATTGACTGAGGTCCACAGTGACCAAAATCATATCCTTCAGGAGTCGGGCTGTCTCTCTCCTCTGCGTTGCAAATATTTCCGTCTCGTAAACCCAGCACAGAAAGAAGAGACGATTGCGGAAGTTCAAAGATTACGACGTCTTCCAGGTTTGTTTCTCAGACTTTACTGCGTGGCATGACAACATCTTCACATTGTTTACAAGGTTGAAGACCAGTTGTCAGATAAGAGTCTGCGAGAGAACACACAGTGTGACCGAATGGTTTTATCCTCTGTGCAGCTGTGCTCAGGTCCAGATCAAGCTCTCTCTTGTCTGCTGGATGTCTCGCAAAATAAATATTTATCGACCCAGTGAACATTCCCGTATGGTGGATATCACATATCACAATTCATCAGTCCACAAAACCACAAAATTACATGCTTAATATTTCCTCAGTCAAGTTGTTGATAGTGCCTAAATATAAAAATCAGCAGAACACACCAAGCAGGAGACTTCCAGGCACCAAATAATTGAATGTTAAGATTCAATTGAAGGTCTAAGAACTTTAAGCAGGGTTAAGATTGAAATAATAAAGTAAATCGGGGGGGGAAATAGTACACATGTGGTGTAACCATTTGCCTTCGCTTATATTAATAATTTATATGTAGATCCATCCTGGTGGCTACTGTCAGCAGGTTATTCTTTAACACATTATTACTGCAGGAAATTATATATATTCCAGCTACAGTGGCCGCCATAATGTTTGGTACAAAGAAATATTTTCTCTTGATTTAGCTTTGTACTCCACAATTTTAGATTTGTAATCAAACACTTCATATGTGGTTAAAGTGCAGATTCTCAGCTTTTAATAAAGGGTATCATACATTTTGGTTTCACCATGTGGAAATTACAGCATTTGAATACATACCCCTCCCTTTCAGGGGGCACCATAAAGTTTCGGATATATTAATGTTATGCAAATGAAAGTAGTCATGTTTAGTACTTTGTTGCATATACTTGCGCATAACTGTAGGATAGATTCCGTAGTATATACCTATGTAGCTACCCGCCAAAATGTAGGAGTGCAGGAACATAAAATAATGCTGTCAGGGAATTTATTTTTGTGCCAACAAAAAAATCTGGAAAATAATAATGTAAAGTAATGGCTTGCTTATTTGAAAAAGTAACTACGTAAACGATTACTTGAATTGAAAAACGAACATGTTATGTTCCTAGTTACCACTCTAACACGTTTCTTTGTAACGCATTACCCCCAACACTGGTGAGGAGGCAGACAGTCCCACAAACCCGTATAGGCAGCTTGAGTTTGCTAATGTTAGGTAATCTAATCTAGCTAGCTAATTGTAGTTCTCTATGATGTACACTGCCTGGCCAAAAAAAAAAAAGTCGCTGTTGCACCCGTCATGCATAGTGCCCACTGTACAAGCCTCTGGAGGCAGTGTTATGATCTGGGGTTGCTTCAATTGGTCAGGTCTAGGCTCAGCAATGTTATGCAGCAATAAAATTAAGTCAGCTGAGTACCTGAATGTACTGAATGACCAGGTTATCCCATCAATGGGCATAGATTCATTGCCAAGATTCATTGGGCTCAAACTGTGAAAGAGTGTTTCAGGGAGCATGAGGAATCATTTTCATACATGAATTGGCCACCAGAGTCCTGACCTTAACCCCATTGAAAGTCTTTGGGATGTGTTGGAGAAGACTTTACGGAGTGGTTCGACTCTCCTGTCTTCAATACAAGATCTCGGCCAAACATTAATGCAACTCTGGATGGAAATAAATGTTGTGATGTTGCATAAGGTTGTCAAAACAACGCCACGACGAATGCGCACCGTAATCAAAGCTAAAGGCGGTCCAATTAAATTAATTAGAGTGTGCAACTTTTTTTTTGGCCAGGCAGTGTAGTACTTATCTAGTTTGTGATACTTTAAAAAATATATATATTCTTGATTTCTGCTTTCAGTTATTATCACTATATGTATAAATCTGATTAAGTCAGTTTTCATACAGTTCCCATATATATTTTGATATTATTTTGATTGCTTGACAATGTAGGAACTATATTTCATGGCGGATGGACACAAGCCAAAATGTGATAACTTTTTTCTGTTTTGTACGTGTGTAATTTCATATTTATGTTTGAAAGTGACCTATTATAAGTGGAATAAACCATGCCAAAACATATCTCATGATATATACGCACCTCTGCAGTGGGTGAAAGCCTTGTGTCTTTAATCTTTTAATGCACTTATCAGCAACATACAATTTAATGATGGCGTTAAATAATGAAGTATAAAGCATGAAAGAACACACAACTATAACTTAACCGTTGAGTTGGAATACCAATAAAATTATGGCCCAATAAAGTTTACATAACAGCCTGAAACAAAAACAAATCAATGACAAGAACAAATTAAAGAATTATGAAAATGGAAGGATTTATGGTCATCATACAATCCCGTCTTTGTCGGTTTGAAAAAAAAAAGAATGATAACATAGCCAGTGCTAATGGGATTTCATGAGATGCTGGAAACAAATGGATTCCAGAGAATGTTGGAATTTCACAAGTTGGGGGATATACAGGAATGCGGTTTAATGCGTAGATGTGGATCACAGGCGGATACAGGAGCAAATGTGCGAGGAAACATATTTCAAATGAACACTCAATTAGGGTGTCACCCTTTTCCTTTTTACAGGGCCTAATCATAATGACATAATTGATATGCTCAATATGACCGGCTTAAAAACAAAAACAGACATGGGAAAGTTGAAGTGTTGGCCATTGGGTGATATTTTACATTATCTTCAATCAGCAGAGGAAAAAAAGCTGAAGAGTTATTATGGCCTAAGGCTTTGCTCCGTTACAAAGCATTAATCTGTCAACTGGAAATATACTGCTTTAAAATCTTATCAACGCTATCTAAGAGGCTCACTTTCAAAGTTCTGACCAGTTCTGTCTTGTATTCAAGACTTAATCTGGACAGGAGTTACAGATGTATTATTATTTTATTATTATTATTATTAGTCAGAAGACACAATGCCACCGATGGTAACACCGCTGCCAGGCCTCCGGCCTGCTAGATTCCTGACGCGATAATGTGATTCGGCACCAAATCAGTGCCGAATCACATTATGCACCGATTTGGTGCCAAAATTCTGCATCGACGGGAGCATGCCGACGTGCGTCCGGTCAACTTTCATTAGGATCTTCATGTCGAACGCTTCCTGTTGTCAAAGAGAGTACCCGATCGTGGTGGCACCCCAGACCGGGGGCTCAGTGGGCGATGCCAGCACTGATAAAGGGCCAATCAAAGGCTTTCTTTGTGGGTTTACTAATTCCATGTTGTGGGAGAGAAAAAAAGAGGCAAAGGAATACAACTGCAGCGCTGTTGTCTTGAATTAAAGTCAGACGGACTGTTTGCGGCGTGTCATACAATAGGTTAATCTGTGTTTTTCCACAGTTGCAGACGCAATAATTATTGTCATGGACAATGGCATTGTGTTGAATAAGGCACGGTTAAATAAATTAAGCAGGGCTAGTCCATGGTCTGTTCTCCTGTGAATGACTTCATTATTTGGATTTGCTGGAAGAATTTATTCATAATTGTCAGCACATGTCATGCAATTCCATTGTGCTACGATGCTCAAATAATCAAGGACAATTGTAATGAGCTTAGTTCTTTTAAGAGCTCAAAGTCAAACACAAGGACTCAGCTACGACCACAATACCATTAGAAAGGGTGAGATCTGCAACACTGCAAGGACCCTACATGTGAATACAATGAATTTTGACAGACATGCATTTATGTTTTGACAACATTCATTCTGGTCATAGAAGCCAGGCCGTGCCTGATTTTTCTGTTGTGAAGGAATGTGCCATTTGATACGTGAACAATATTAACCAACCAATCATGGTCAATCATGGCAGTACAGCAAGCAGATTTAATCATCAAAAAATCTATACGCAAATGGGACTAAAATCTGTATAGCTGTTGCCATGGCGATTAAAACATTCATTTCACATGTATAACCACTAACAGTCTATCCAGCGCTGAGAGATTTTAGACATCACTAAGTAAACACTCCATGCTAGGCTTCAAATGGCAAGAGTCCAGGCAGCGTGGGGCTAGCACATTAAGTGCACTTACCAACTGCTTCATTCTTCTCTCTGCTCTCTGCATATGCTACATGCCCAGACCATTTCTGTTTAACATCTGTCTGCATTTCTAGCACATTCTGCTGGTATTTCAAAATCAAAGGCTGAAGAAAAAGAAGAAGAAGAAAAAAAAAAACGCCCCAGGTCGTTTTGTGTTTGAAACGTTTTGTACGGGACCATTCTCTGTGTAATCGAAGTTTCTTTCTCTTGCCTTTTGTGCAAGTGTAGAAAGCATCTTATCGGGGATCTGGGTGCTCTGCTGTTGCATCAATGTCAGCGCGCCTGATAGCAGTCCCTGACAAAGACAGGCAACCCACAGGTAGGCCTACATCTGATTCCGCACAAGCGCCCATTAATGAACTCACTGCTGCGGAATAAACCGCTGCACTGGGTAGCCGCTGTTTTGGTTTCCGTTGAAAGTGTTTTGAAATTCCTGCTATGCACATTTTCAGGGTTTTTGACAGCTATCTTCTTTGATCTAAGAGGCAGCGAAGCAGGACGTTTGGTCCCTGTGCTACAGGTTTCACTTTCCCAGTAGAGGGAGAGGACTCCTGCTCCCAGTTAATTGAAAATATGCAATGAGAACACGCGTGTCTCTCAACGGGCCCCCTACAGTCTCCTGTAATCAACACAACACTTGACACTACATTTCTGCACCTCTCCATCTCTCCAATGGTGCAGATGACGTGCCTGTCAGAGATAATGTTTAAACGCACTGTGATCACCCCCACGGCAAAGGACTACATTGTTTGGCACAATAAACCTGCTTTTGTGATGCTTTTCTAGTGGCTGTCTTTAAATAAACTCACACTGCGGAATCGCTGATTTTGGGGAGTTCACAGCCTAGGCCAGAATGGTTTAAAGGGTGTACTGTAGATTCGCTCTTTCAAACTCACAGTAGGGGAGAGGGCAAGTAATGTGAAGGCGCGGCCCTCTTAAGAATCCATGTCATCTGCACTGTTGTGTTGGCTTTACTTGACAGAGACCAGGTGTTACCCAAATGCTCCTTTACGGGAATACCATTCAGATCAAAACAAAAACATGAGCTGATGTACATCAATGACTGCATTATATCAACAACACATACATTTCTGTGTTGCTTATCAAAACAAGCATGGTGCCGACCTCTGATATTATATTTTCTTCTTGTTCTGTGAACAGTGCAATATGTGATGTGAATAAAAAGCCTTGAAGATGTCAGTGTATTAAATGTTGTCCTATCCAATATTGCAGTATACATAGCAATTACTAAAAACTGGTTCAGTGAACAGAAGTTGAATTCTGAAGCATAGATTTAATGAATTAACAAAACAAAAAACTAAAAGCCAAAAATCTTTTTAAATGTTCAATGTTTTTAAGTTCAAATGTTTCTTACTGGTTAATTATATATATATTTTTTGTGGTTTTTCAAAGGAATTACACAATTATACACAATTATAGAGTGAACAAAGAAGTAGACGGCCACTGGAACACTGTCTATGTCAATGTAAAATCCTCTATAATTTTGACAGATAAACACCTGTTGAACAGCGCTTAACTAACAAAGCAGCAGCCTTTCTGCCCTAAAACCCTTTTGGGTGTCCTAGCAACACTTTTTGAAAGACAGCAGACAGAAACGCACCTGCACCGATTTATAATTAGATGCAGTGCAGGTATATATATGTACTGTAGCTTCATTTTTTTATTGTAGGGTAGCTAATAGATAGTTGCTCTTAATGTCTTGAAGATATTACCAGACCACGAGGATTCATCAGAACAAGCATCCCCTCACTTTTATTAGAAACACAAATGAAGGCCTGAAGGTTCAGTTAGCACACAAATGTCCTCAGAGCACAAGATGGGCCCTAGACGTAGCTGTTTTGATTGTCAAAAATGTCACTAGCCGATGTCCACTGCAGTAGGACACAATTACAGTATTTCTCTCATTTCTCTCAGAAGGGTGTGCTTCAATTAGCCAGGGTTCCTCAAGTGCCCACTATCGTCAAACCTGGCATCAACGGGTTATCAGTGTTTGCTCTCCTTTAGTATGCCGTCTGCCTTGTAAGAAACCTTTTTTTTTTGGTCACTTTGGGTTCTGAAATTTACTTTGCTTTTACTTTCCAAACCTGGATTTTTAAATCTGTGATACTATTTATTGCAGACCTAAAAAAAACATGTAAGAGACTTTAAAGCCAACATGTAAAATACTTTAAAGCCAACATGTAAGAGACTTTACAGCAAAAAAGTAATCATATTTAATATTTGTGATTGGTGCTGGTAAAACGGTCCACAAGTTGCACAGGGTCATTTTTCTGTTTTTTATAGTTTATGGAAGTACAGATCCTGAGCTTTCAGATATCCACTGAAATATGCGCATATTTGAAGAAGATATGCTTAGAAGGTACACCTTAAAACACATTCCTGAGAAAACAACTCTCAAAGATTTGCAACTTTACACCTGAGGCTTGCGAACTTAATGGGCGTGAAAAGTAGCTGGCTAATCCCACCCCAACCACTCCCCCACTAGAGTATCAGACTCTGGATTTCAGAGCCTTGTGTTACTAAACAAAGACTGGTAGAGATGTGAAAATCATGATGAACACGCTTGCAGATACATTGTTTGGACATGCGGCTAGCTAGAAGGCTAACTGTTAGCTTAGTCAACAAGGGCTTAGTTTGCGTTAAACAAAGAGAGACAGATATGAATATCACAATGAAAATGCGTGCAAATGATACATTGTTTGGACATGCAAGCTAGCTAAACAAAGGATGTGTCCCAATCGGTCTGAATCAACGCCCTTCTATAGGCTACTATTGAGCCTATGCTAGCTGTGAGAAAGTTGTTACGTAGGGGAAATGTTATTTAAATGTAGTGTACTTTAAATCCGCAAATGATATAGGCCTACTTATTATGCTTCGGTTTTCGCTGATAATAGTATTGAGGATATTTTTTGCATAGGCTACTGTATCATGGCAAGCCTCGGTTAAAATCTGGAGAATTCTCAGACGAAACATAATGAGGCTCTTCTGCATTGGCATCCTACTAAGTTTGATATGTGCTCTACAAAGAAGCATTTATGTCCACGCCCATATGTGCTTTCATTGGACGTTGATCGTCTGGGTTCCGGTCTATGCAAAACATGTCTATTATTCTTGATATCGAGAATTGAATTTGAACTAGTTCAAATTCAATTCTCGATATCAAAAAAAAAAAATAATTTTGAAAAATTATAAAAAATACTTGAATTATAACTATTCTTCAAGAAAAAGAATTGATATCAAATCAAGAAATGGAATCTTTGTATTGTTCAAAATAAATTTCTTAATATCAAGAATGTATAATTATATAAAGTTCAATATTAAAACAAAAAAAATAAAAACAAATAAAAGTAAAAAACTAAACTTGCCATACTAAACTAAACAGTATGCTAACGCTGTAATAACGTAACACAAAAGGAACTTACACAAAAGGACAAAAACACAGTCGTTCGATTTTATTATTTTTTTACGTTGAGACAGACAGATGCTAACAAAAAACGACAGATGATAAAAAAAAAATTTATTTTACTCCAGAACGTAATGATGAACAGCTTTTCACACAAACTCCAGTAGCTCCACTTTGCTCCATCTGGTCTAAATCTTCAGATGAATAAATCATCAAAAAGTGAAATATATAAAAAAAAGTGAATTTTTAACTTAACAGACATTTTGCGCCCGAACGAATTGAGTTCCAACAAATTTATTTGTTCTTACTGATTCTGGCACTTTCTCCTCTTGTGGAAATCTCCTTTGCCGATGAGGAGGGAAAATTCAAAAGAACAAAAATAAAACTATTACTGAATTGCAATTCTTTCTTCGCAAAACTTAAGTTTTTTTTTTTGCTTTTTGCGTTTTTCTATTTTGGAGTTTGGATGTTGAAAGATATTCCATATCGATAGCCAGCAGAGGTCCAGAGGAGCAAGCTAGCTAAGTGAATCTACGTTCTCGACTCTATCTACTGGCAGCTACATTATTCAGAGAAGTAGGCTATTTGTGGGCCTTTGAGCGCCCTCAGAGCAGAGCCAAGAGCCCAAGGAAAGTTAATGGACAGCTGATTATGGTTTTTTCCCTTTTGTTGAAGCCCCCCGCCCCTGGGCAAACAAAAAATATATTTTTTGTGTTTAACAGGTATTTTAGAGATTGTAAAAAAGTTGTATATTAAGTGACTTTTAAAAAAAACTTAAAAAAATTTTTTAAAAAAAAAAAAAAAAAAACAATTTTTTTGGTTTTCCTCCCTATTTTGCACTCTACTGTGAATTGCAGAAGTGCGACTTGCGGACCGTTTACCAGCACGTGTCACATTTGGTTGCATATCCTTTGCATGTCCTGATGCTTGTGACCCTTGATATCTTATTTTCACTAACTCTTACAAGTGTTATTATAACCTCTCTGCATTTGGATGGATCTCTATGTGGAATTGGGTGGGGGCTATAGTTGGATAAATGGCTGTAAATCCATAAAGGGTCTGTGGTATCAAATGAGCCTCAAACCATCATTCTGCTGCCAGATATGCAGTAGATATGGATGGATCACTTTAAGGGTTTTTTCTCCTAACTTATTTTTTCATAGAGTTCAATAGGGGAAACAACCCGTAAAGTGATCCAACCATATGTCGTGCATATCTGGCAGCAGAGTGATGTTGAGAGACTTCAGACCCTTGATGACTTATAGCCATTTAGTCAACCATGTGTTCCATAATATTCCATCATAATTTACAGCTAAATCTAGTCCCACCCTCCCAATTCCCATATAGATCCATTCAAATGCGGAGAGGTTATAGTATCGCTTGTAAGAGTATCTGAAAATAAAATATCAAGTCTTTTGATGTTGTTGGGTCACAGACATCAGGAAGTCATGGCATAAAAAGAATATGCAACCAAATATTGCATATGATGACTTTATTTAAGTTTATGTTAATTTGTCCAATTACTTTTTGTCCCCTAAAATGGGGGGGACTATGTATAAAAAGGGCTACAATAGACACACAGTTCATCCGATATGGATGTAAAAACTCAAATGAATGCTGAAAGTCTACACTTTAACCTTATAATCACTGTTCCATTTCATATTCAATGTGCTGGAGTACAGAGCCAAAACAACACAAATTGTGTCACTGTCCAAATACTTACGGACTGCACTGTATATACTCTGTGATCGACGTGTTATTGGCGAAATCGCTTTCCGTCTGTACCCACTGTTGCTCAATATTATCATGTCGGATGAAATTGTTGATAGTCTCCAGGCAGTCTTCTTGCTCCAAAATACACTAGCGCTGGATTATCTTCTAAGGAAATGAAACACTCGATGCAAACACTCGATAGTGCTAAACCCCCCAAGGCAACCATGATGCTTTGTTTTTGGGTTGTAGCTTTGTTTTGAATGGAGCTCTGGGGTTTGTTGTATGAGATCAGACTGTTGTGACCACTGTGAGTCACCACAGATGTCACCAAATCCACCATAACTGAAAAATGACGGATTGCATCTTTACTATCACAGGGGTTTAGCTCACAGCTTCGTAACTGTAGTAACTGACAAGAGCCTCTCGTCTTTCCTCTTTTGTCAAGTGTGCATGACTACTCTATACACGTGTGCACACGCACGCACGCACGCACGCACAGACACACACACACACTCGAGTGAAAGGAGAGACAGGCGCCTAATGGACATTAATGGATTGTGTGGGTCAGAAAAACACACCTGTTGGAGTTAGACAGCAATGCAGGATAAATTAACCAGAGGATGACAATTTCCAGATCACCTCTGAACTTCAATACATCTATTCTCAGACTATTGGCACTTCTTCATATTTGAAAAGACATTGCACATCCACTAATTCATTATTACTGCTGGCTCTTCCTTGAAATCATAAAAATGCTACTTTTAAAATGATGTAAAATGCTAGGTGACTGATTTAGTTTTCATCATAAAATATTTTTCATGAGTATAATAAGTGCGCATATTGAAGGTGAAAATAAAGACAGCAATTCAATTTAAAAAAATCTAAAGTCTACTTTAATGTTGTCAGTTATTGAATAGAGTGCCCTAACATATTTCCTTATAAGAGGGAAATCTAGAGTACATTTTGTAATCGTTGGGCTGGCTAGTTGAAATGTCTAACCAGATAACAGCATGTTTGATCACCCTCTCTCTCTCTCTCTCTCTCTCTCTCTCTCTCTCTCTCTGAAATGGAATTTATAATGAAAGTGAATCGCACTAAATTTATAAGTGTAGGGGATGTGGTTATTCTGGGGGGGGGGGGGGGGGGTTCTGCCAGTGTCAGTAAAATGATTTTATGTGTGCCAGAACATTATTCGGATTTGAAACTTGAAAGAGTACAGTCATTTTTTAATGTGAAATTAGAACAAACAACACTTTTTTCTTCTTTATTTTAATAACTCAGTGGTGTTGTTTTTGTTCCTGGTCTTGAACTGATTGGCTGCAGTACAGAAGAGAGCGAGACACTGGTTTCCTGACACATTGGCCAGAGAGAGCAGATTTGTCTCGAAACACAACATTGCCCCCTGCTGACTGCTCCTGTTTAAGAGAAAGAAAAACAACATTGCCTGCTCTGGTGGTGTCAGAGCTGCAGCTTCGTACTCTCAGCCCTTGCTCCTGGAGGGATCTGTGTGACCACAATGTACTGAGAGCTACCTTAACGACCCCCCCCCCCGGAAGGTGTTAATTTGAATCAGTCAAATCAACACATTCTAAGACGTTAAGCTTGGAACCAGCTGGGAATCCACATATGGTTTTATTGGTTTTATTTAGCACACATATTTCTATTTTGTATGTCTTCAGATAGCGCTTAGATAATACATGATCGCTGTCTTCTTTATTTGTACAGCATATATGAAAATGATTTACATTGTAATAAGTTGCTCCCATAATTACATACTATGTCATTTTTAAGGCAGTGAATGCAACAACAAAAAAAATGAAAAATATATCATACAATTATGGTTGGACTGAAAGGCAGTTTACTGATAATCTGTCATTTTATGGAAAATCCAGGTTTTAATAGGCTGGAGCTGGAGCCCTAACACCAATGATGGATTCTGGTCACAGTAAACAATAAATCCACTTTTTGGCTAAGCCACAAGAGGGCAGTAAAAGTACAGTTTACTGCATTTGAGGGTTTTACCGCACAATGCATGTACCTGTACACAAAAGGACCGGTCAACATGCCAGGGTGCTTGTGGAGGAATATATATTTGCAAGCTGAAAACATCAAAAAAGGATGTCTTCATCCTTGCTGTCGTTTTTCTGTGTGCTCCTGTCCATTCTTCATCTCTCAGCCCACCTGTGATTTTTGGTTTCACACGGGTCTTTCTTGAGAGACTAGAAGTCCTTCTTATACATCAGCTGCCACTGTTCCAGTGAGCCAGTCGAAACATGCTGAGCTTGACACTACTGCCTGTTGTCTGAAATCTAGTATGCCAGCTCTGCTGTGTGGAACACTGGTAAATGGTTCTCACCAGCTGTCATTAGTTTTGCTTAACAGATGCCCTTATCCAGGGAAACTTACACATCTAAAATGATGTGCACCAACAATCACAGATGGTTGTATGCAAATGGGGCACCCCTGTTCAAAGTGTATGGTACAATGAAGTGAACAGAAGCCGGCCTGCCCTCTATATGGTGCAAAGTTAAACATCTTTCTGAAGTTTTAATGTATGATTACTAATTATTAGTATTTATTACAGATTAAAAATAATAAACCAATTGAGCATGACGAGTTTGGCCATCTTGTCAGTAATGCCCCTTTTGGCAGATCTATAACATTAACGGTGGCCAGCTAAGCCGTTTTATTCTTGCTTTTGGAATTTTTTCCCCAATTTTTTGTTGGTTTATTAATATGTAATACATGCAAGCAAATAGTAATCATGCATTGAAATTGGCAGAAAGATGTCATATTTAACCAAACCTCTGAATATGGGAAGCAGCTAAAAGCTGAATCACTGTTGATTGTTTCTGCCTCCAATCATAAAGCCAAGGATTGTGATCGTCCAGTTGTCACATGTAGTATGAAGGTCTACAATATGTAACTATACCCACAAGTTCACTCTAGCCAATCCCTGGAGGGAATGGAGGGAAGCAGGTATAGGTGTGGAGAGTACATACTGAACAATGTGTTTTCACCATCATTACTCTCCAGCAATGCCGACAAAGAAGTCTGCCTGTGATACAGTTATGTCTCTTGGCAAAATTCTCATTGTTGTTTTGCTGTGGAACATTGTGTATCACTATGCCAGCTTTCAATAAACATATTGGGCTTTATTTTATGGAAGTCAATTGGAGTCAATAGCATGGCGCATTAGCGCACTGGGAGTGGCTACTTAATTGTGGTATTTTCTCACAATGCGCGGTTGTCACACCTCATGTGCACGTGTGCTTGTTCCATGGTGTGCTCTGTCTGTTCAGCCAGTGCTGACAGTGGAGGCGTGGCCAAGCTAGATTGGGGAGATTTCTTGCAGCTGGTTAGCAGGCTATATAGGCCGGATGGCTGAGGCAGTCCCCCTCCCCTCCCCTCCCTGGCGTACTGCCAATTTTTATGGTCTACCAGTGCAATGGAAGACAAGGATATATTCATCAGAAGTAGCTTCTCCCAAGAGGAAACTGATGTTCTTGTGTGGGAGGTACAGAGTCGGTGTGGTAGAATCTATGGCACCTCAAGCTGACCGCCAAAAGCAGATGATGTTAGCACTAAAACCGCCAGGATTAGTTGTATACCTAGAACCACCAACAGGTCAAATTTACCCACACATATATTTTGCATTGATATCACAAAACAATACATACTATCGCTGTAATAGTGTATTTGTTTCACAAGAGAATGTCTAAAATCACAAACTAAGTATACTCAATCATTTGTTCTGTTTTATTTCTATTGTTTTAGGCTATAAAGAACATTTAAGTGCAGTGATGGCCATCGGATTGCATCGGAATGACCAAATAAACAACCATTAATTAATGTTTTCAGGCTACAGCGAGTTGTCTCTGTGATGAACAAGCTTCACTTTTCATTCATAATAAGTTAAAATACTTCAGCTAGATTTGAGAGTAAATATAACACATATCTGTGACAACGCCATTGATAACTAGCTAGCTAGCTAGTACCATAAGAGTGAATGCCAGACCAACACGATACAATGTAAAGTCAATTTAAGCAAAATATTGCAGATTGTCCAAAACAAACATAGCCACTTAACCATTGCTTTTAATGTGTTAGTCAACACACCTCCTTCATGTGCCATAGAAGCTAGCTAGCTAGCGAGTGCAGACATCAATGCAATCAGTTACAGATATGTACCTTATCAATAACTAGCTAGCTATACATACAATGAGAGTGAATGTATGCACCAAGTTTATGCCTACCTTGCACAAGTGCTGTAGTCTATATATGACCATAGTTCACACTGCAGGGATAACCGGGACAGGATGCGACCATCTCGATACTTTCCCCCTGTATCACCAGGTAATTTGCATAACAGGTTACCTGGATGTTAATGGAATGAACCCACTTTCGATTCAAGTTTAAGTTGCGTTTATTGTCATTCTCATTACAGACTGGTTGAAAAAATTATTTGAATTCGGTATACCCCTGGACCACAGTGCAGTATAAGACCAGCCATAAACAATTAAAAACAGAAGTAAATACAGGAATTATTAAAAAGAAAAAAAAGACAATTAACATTAATGGCAAAGTATTAATATTAATAATAAATGAAAGTATTAATAATAAATGCAAATTGGTTTTGATCATGTGAGCATTGCTTGGGAAAGCCCCAAAATTAACAACTGGCCATACGCTGGACTGCAACTTCCGCCATAGACCTGGTCTGAGCAGGCGGGCGGCGCAGGTGTGAATCACAGATGCAGTGCGGCGTTTGATCTTCACTGACCCTTCACTGACACACAGCAGCAGCACTCCTCCCACTTCGGCGCACAACAAGTCACAAAATTACCAAAGGGGCTCAGGCATGTCAAAATCCATGAGGAAAATAGCCACTTCGCCAGTGTGACGGCTCACCACACTCCATGCGCAGGCTGGAAAACAGAGCCCATTGTGTTTGTATTTTCAATAAGTAAATTCTGAGAGTTATTTAGGTGTGAAGTTAGTCAATGGATTATTCAATTAAAATGTATTATCATGAGCAGTGAAAACCCAGCGTTTGCTCTATCCCCAGAAGCTTAAATATAGACTGAACTATTTACCCTGACAGTCACTGGCTGGTGCTGGCAAACTACCGAAGGGATTCATCATTTTGGCAGAATATGAAACATAACATGCTTGCAATATGCTTACTTTGTAAAAAAAAAAAAAAAAAATACTGTTAATAATACATCAACAAAAAGTCAGTCTTTTCAAATAAACATTCATACAAAATTTTATCAAATATTAATAGGAATGTAATTGTGGCCAGGACGTTTAATTATTTCTTTTGAAGATACTCAGCACTGTCTTTAGTCTTCAGCCGTGCCTGTTTAAAGAGAAGAAAGAATGGGGTTTTGTCAGTGCCAGATTACGTATCACACAGTTCCTTATGCAATACACACTGAAATTTTTTTTTATTTTATTTATTTTTATCAATTATTATTCTTTTTTTGTGTGAAACATGCAAGGCTGCAAAGATGAAACTCCATTTGAAGTCCGAGCATGTGTCACAAGAGGGGTTACCTGAAAACAGGCTTCATGACTGGAACCTTCTCAAGTGACGTTTTCAGCAGACAGCCTACCTTTGTGTCTGAGCTGTTCAAAAGAGCTTTTTAGTGCAAATCACAATGCATAAGATTTTTCTACCCAACAGGTCAGGTATTACAAAGTTGGGGGCTCCTGTTAGATAAAGTGACATCTTGGACAATAAAACTACACTGTGCAAATCATTAAAGTGTGTGGTAATAAAAACTGTCTATATACATATCCTATCTTCTGTTCCAAAGGTGTGAACATGTGAGAAGTGGTGAGTCATTTGCATAATTTTATTCACTAATCAACAGGAGCTTGAAGAATTACTGCTGGTGTTTTCCTCTCACATATACTGATTCTTGCGTTGAGTGCTGATTTTTTTTACTATTGTTTTATAGGCCACAGAAAACTGTGTCACAGGCAGACTTCTTTGTAAGCATTGCGGGAGAGTAAAATACATCGTTCAGAATGTACACTTATAGTATACCTGCTTCCCTCCATCAGCGATTGGCTAGAGTAAATTAGCATTTTACAAAGAAAACATCACTTTTGGGTAGGGGTGCAACGGATCACAAAACTCACGGTTCGGATCGTATCACGGTTTTGAGTCACGGATCGGATCATTTTTCGGATCAGCAAAAAAAAAAAAGGGAGACAAGTATATCTTTGCTTTCCATTTATTCTGTAAAACACTTAAAGCAAGGAACTTTTGCCCATGGTCTTAAATGAAAACAACATTCAAGATGTCCAATGTTTAAGTAAAATCTTAAAATATATAAAATATTCAATACTCAATTGTTAAATCAAAGTGCAATATGAGGCATGATACCTTCTTCCTTTAAACATGGTAGTGAATGAAAAAATAGCCTGTGTAAACGTTGACGTTAATATTATACTTTAGGTGAGTCTGGCTTGGTTAACATTAGCCATAGCCTTGGATCAAGACGGTCAGGCTTGTACCAACAAGGCTAGTTAGCCATATATATAACGTTATAATTAATAATTAGAACAGTGGTGTTAACATCACTAGCCTTGCCTTATCCATATGAATAACAAAATTAAATACCCCGGGCTCCATTACATATTGTTTGACGAGGCGAAGCACAGACTGGAAAGTAACATAGCGTTAAGGAGACGCTCCTTCTAACGCTATGGACCAGAGCTAAGTTGTAATCATAAAACTCCGTTTTTTTTAAAATAGTCATGCACACATTTTTACAGTGCATACGGCAGGCCTTGTTGACGGATTTGGAAGAGATTTCGTAGCTCTGGTTCCAAAAATGAACGAGTATTTAATGTGTTAAATCCGTGAAAATTACATTACAGTGGGTGAGCTGGCTCTCAAACTGTCTCCCCCTGCGAAGAGGGGCGGGGCTTAGCGATAGGTCCAATGCGCTTCAGAGTAAAACACAGCACGCATCTGTCTTTTCACTGCAACTCTGCATCGAGATTTAGGGAATTATTACTTTAAAAAGTACTAGCGGCAGTAAAACTGTAATTCACTATGATGGTTAAATTTTGCAATTAATCCGCGGTTCACATGCGTGCCGAACCGTGGGGGGCGATCCGTACGGATCACGGATCAACTACGATCCGTTACACCACTACTTTTGGGTATATTTACATAACTGAAGACCGTCATACTGCATGGGACAACTGGAAGATCACAGTCCTTGGCTTTATGATTGGAGGCAGAAACAATCAATAGTGATTCAGCTTTTAGCTTCTTCCCAAGCCATGTCTTTACTTTCAGTCCAAGTACAATCAATACCTCTGGGTTTTTGTGTTGGAAAGGTGGAAATTGGCAAAGGACTGGATGCAAATTAAAACGAATCCCGGTGACAAAATCGACTCCCCTCCTCATCACCATTTTTACCTCCTGTGGTACGCTGTGTGACGTAAAAGTTAATCATTTGCAGGTGGATGCATCGGAGGAGTGTATGCACTTTTGCTGTGTCCAAAAATAAGTTGATTCATAACAGAGCTGCTGTGGAAGATTCCACCGACTATAATGCACTAACTGGCAAATGGCGTGCCCCCTGGGCCAAATCCTGCTCCATTATCTCTTAGCCTATGAATACGTTTTGCCATTCCAGGGTAGTATGAATAATGATTAGGCCAATTTCAAATATCATAAAATTTCAATTTGTACTGGGGACCCCAGCTGTAAGCACAGTATGTACTGTGCGTACAAATGGCTACCCAACCAATCACTAATCTTTTAAATTAGCAGTAGGTAAACATTGTGAAAAATACGCTTTTAGTCCTGCAATCTTACATTAATATATAGTATATTGTAAATTGGTGTGGTAGCCAAATGAGTGTTTCTTTTGGGCTATAAACTACTCCGTACTGATGGTGGTTTTGTGTAATATTACGACTAGCATCCTAACTTTGCAGTGTTTTAAATGGAACAATTCCAATCAATGTAATTGTTGGTGGAATTATTGGTAGCATCATTTGATTGGTGCATTCCTAATTAAATACAAGTATTTTATCAAACTGACATATTGTTTAGATTCATTATTGCAATAATCAACAACTGAGACAGCAACTGCAAACATTATCATAAAAATTATCATTGCTATCAGAATCATAATTCTGTCAGGACAACTCACGTATTAAATTACATGTTTTTTCCCCGCCTTTTTCTCCCAATTTTGTAGCCAATTGGACCCTGTGTAATTCAATTCCCCCCGTGTAGCAACCGCTAGAGAACCGCTGCTACAACCCCTTTGTCCGGTAGCAGGATAGAGGGCACCACATCCTCTACAGGGCGCAACTCCTCGAGCTTCTAACCGTGAGTCCAGGGCCGTGACCGAATACGTCCCCTGTTCCCTCAGACCCGTCCCCTCACTTTGCAAGCAGCGTGCGAAGGGAATCCCGCAAAACTCTTTCCAAACTAATGATTTTTTTCATTTTTATTGAGAATATTAAACAGTTAACATATGACGATTGTTACAAAGTGTAGATTATGCATGAAGATAGAATGAACACAAATTTTTAAAGATTATCTTGTAATATGAACCTATCTTATACCATAGTTATAGATATATGCTCTATGCGCCCTCAAAAGGGTGTAGGGGTCGTATAGGGACACGGCCCAGCTCTCCCAGGGCTGTCTTACGTGCAACCATTTTCTCCGAGCCCTCCCCCAACCTGGCAGTGAATGGATCTGCTCCGGAGCACGGGCATCTCCCCCTGCTAAACAGGAGATGACCAGAAACCCACCATACTAAAGCAGATCCAAACAACAGGGGGAAGCTGGGGTGGTGGAGGGTGAGAGCAAATGTATTTTAATACAAGCCGTAAGCAATAAAAAGCAGCGCATCAGCATTCAAGCAGTACAGAGAGAACTGATAAAAAGGGCGCTCCATTAGAGGTGTGTGCATGTGATTGGTTCAGTTAGAGACGCGTGGTTGCTAGCCGACCAAGGTCGGCTACAGCGAGAGGTTTTCCGACAGAACTTGCTTTGCACACTAATCGTTTGCTACGCTAATTTCTGTCAGGACAACTCGCATATTAAATGACATGTTTAATGAATGAATGTGCTGCATAATTATTTTGGTTTGGCGGTGAATGGATCTGCTTTAGTACTGGTATGGAGCACGGGCATCTCCCCCCGCTAAACAGGAGATGACCAGAAACCCCCAAAACAGCAGATCATCCAGTACCCAACCTCGCCTGCAGTCTCCTGAAGATCAGGAAGACCATATCAATAGCCCTCCAGCACAGAGACAAAACATGGCTGTGTTCTTGGATCAGACATTGGCTATACTATGCAGTGTGACACCTAAGTAGGCTATGTGTAGCCTGGCCGCCCTGGCCGTGTAGCTTATACTATCTAGTGAAACTATCTCTGCTCCTTAGCGGCAACAAAATGTTTTACCTTAGGAGCAATTCCGTATTACAGGTCTGATATGGATTTTAAAACTCGAACAAATATCAATTACAAACTGAAGCACAATGCTATCCTCCTACGTACTTTCCAAATGCTAGCAACTCTTCCACTAACTCTACCTCCAAAAAGGAAATGCGAGCCTACAGCAGGCATGTGCCAAGCAGCATTTGTAGTAGCACCTATGCAGATGGAGTGACTTGCGGAAAACCAGACCCATGGTAGCGTTCACTTGCTTTGTAATAGCCTGAAAAACGTATACTGGAGCAAACAGCGCTGGCACCAGCCCCTTGCTTTTCGAGTGCAAGATACACACCAACAGTCCCCCGCCAAAACCAGCTGCAGACAGCGCATACACCAACGCAGCCTCCAAATGCATATATCGCGCTTACAAATGCCGCTTTTTAGCTTCAGAGCAGACCGCGCACACGCTAGAATTTATTTTAGTTAGCTGCAGAGAGCACATAAGCTAAAGGCCTTACCCACTGGCCACTCATTTGCAAGAATAAATCGCACGTTGAAAACAAAATGCAAGCTCCTTTATTGTTCATAAATCTTGCACATCAAATTCAAAATCTATTTATTTTTCAAAAAAGGCAGCATTTTTATTCTGAGAATTTTATTTTATTATTATTAATTTATTTAAGTTTTCGGTTGCGACAATATTTACTGTTTTATCAAGTCCTCTGTACAAATGTCACGCACTGCCACCAACTAAACATCCATGGTGGACCAATTGATTGCTTTCGTTTCCCAGCATGATATACCCTATGATAAGTCATGAACATTAAAATTACATGATTTGAAGAACAATTGAGGAATGGTATGGCCAAGTAAATAGGCTATGGGGATGGTGGGTATTTTATTTATAAAAAACATTTTAAATGGCGGAAAAACGGACAACGTGCCATCTGATGAGCTCCCATGGGTGAGCATAGTTGTCAACTCCAGCCATTATGTAACGCTGCTTTTGCTTTAGCAGCAATGAGCACGCATTGAGAAATACGAAACGTGAAAAATGATTCCTGCAGAGTAATGCAGCGTTTACATTTAGCCAGTACGCATGCTCATTTAGCTGGTTCCAACATCCATGAATTGGCTTTGCGGCAATGAGCAGCTCCCATAGGAATCCATAGAACCGATAAGCCGTCTCCAGTTCTAATACATCTCGATGATACCATGTTACCATGTGAACAAAAAAATGTAATTTGACAAGATATGCAACTGGCGCTTTGACCCATTGCACAAGGGGAAGTGATCAGGCATGCACAGCAGCGCTTCCAGTCAGCCCAGCAACCAAAGTCACACAACATAGCCTATGCTCCAGCCAGATCCAAAGCTGCTTTTTGTTTGATAGCCAAAATCACAACGGGCTATAAGTAGTACTGGGTCCTGACAACCTAGGCATACACAATCTAAAAAGAAAAGGGAGACTTTTGATTTAGTCTGTCTGACATTGACTCGCCCAACAAACAGTCTGCAAAAATTGACTGACGGCCACTTAATGAGCGCCTGCAGTCAGTCGAATAAATTCCAACCGCGGACGCTCCAGCCCCAAAGTTGGAACTCTCGCTCTGCCTACCTCCTTGGCTTGGTGGGAACGCAACATAGTTGCTAGCCATTTTATGGTAAATGGGGGTATGCAGTTTTAACGAGGGATCATGGGTAGTGTAAGCTACCCTTTCAAGAGATCCTGATTAGTCCGTGCGAGTGAGGGCAGACGGAAGAAAAACAGTCAAGAACGAAGTTTGTTGAAAGTTAGGGGAATGCGTTTTGCAGCTGGTTTAACGGTCTCTCGCTCCCCATAATGTCCATTGGTGTAAATAAAGAGCCACATGAACGAAACCGGCATCCTCGCCATTTGTATGGGAACGTAACATGAATAAGTTGGGCATTACCCCGATGTATATTGCTCACTTCATATCATGTGACTATATGATTATTAACAACCTAGTTTTATTGATGTTCAGCCAGTTGATGTTAGTCCTGATCAATGAATTAAGGGAAATATTCTGTTTTATGGCCCTCATTCATCTCACACAAATATATTTGTGATAACATGACATTGAATGGAATCTATTACCAAATAATTTCAAACTCTTGTCAGCCGACATCCTGTCCAAGCATCAGTATCTTCAAATGAAGGGAACAATGTGAACCTGTGCACAACCCGTCAGTTAATAATGATGTTTTAATGGACCTTATTGAGATGGAGATTAACTACAAGCTAATGGTGGAAAATGCTTTCCTCCCAGCCTGTATGACAGGAAGAGAGGCCACAATAACACGGAGCTTACAGCCTGGAGTCACAATGCTGTCAGCAGGGTAGCTCCGGGCCAGCTTGCATCAGAAAGACTCGGGCTTAGAAGGGCTGATCTACTCGGAAAGTGTGGCAAAAGATACGGCTTCAATTTCTGACAAAGATCCTCCTCTTGCCTCAGCCGTGTGTTTTCTCACAGGACCCACTGCCTCTATTAATCAGCCACAGGTATTACTCAATATATCACTCGTAATTTAAAAAAAGCGGTCTGGTCCACATCTATAATTTGGTATGTAGGACTGGGCCTGGACTCCTCCCTCTCACCATGCACCTAGCATATCTGAAGAATGAAGTAGACAAAGGCAAATAAAAATAAACCACAGTGATGTGTCGTCAATTGGGGGGGACTTGGTCTTGAGAGTAACATTTCTGAACTGGTTGCTTAATAATGGATGTAGGCATATGATACATACAGCAAAAGTTGTATGTATCTGAAACATCACCAGGTCGATCTCACAAATGGTGTCTTAGCTTCATAATATTAATAATATAATCATTTTCTATGTGTATAAAATATATAAAGATGCATAATCTTGTTTACTTAACTGCTAAGAGGAAAATTCTGCTGAAGTAGATGTCCTTTGCGGAATCATGAATTTTGCATCATGTACAGAGTGGTTCTCATTTCTGTTTCAGTATTAGTTACTTATTGTTTACCTGCTGTTTCCTTCTCAAGGACAGCTATAAATTACTGCAGTGAGAGGAGGCAAGTGCAATTCTTCAAAGAGGTTCCTCGGGACAGATACATTGTACATAAATATTAGAAAGCGTATGGACTCACTGGAGTAAAACTGATGAGCCTGGAATAGCCACGAAGGAATGCTCAGGTTTGGACCACCCTAGAATCCTATTTGCAGAGGCCTGAGGATGATAGTTTATCAATTCTCTTTGAACAGCTGAAACTCAAGCCTGCCCAGGAAGCGACCTACTCCGGCATGATTCCCCATCCCCCCACCCCCTTCCCCTCCCCCGGCCAGCCCCAGGAGCGAATGTATGGGGCGGGCAGGAGGGCTGAATAATGAGGGGAGAGGTCATGTGTATCCGAGCAAAGGCACCCACACACACTGTCAGGATGTATTTGTGGTTTCTGTGGTACTGCCTGGTGTATGCTGGTTACACAGTGAACGGTGTACTCTGCGTGTGCCGCAATGCGTTTTCGGTGCCTTCATCTTCCCCAGCTCTGCTGCCTCTATGTCCATTGGTCTCTTCCAAAGCGAAGCGCAGAAATGCAGGGCAGTAGGCCGTCATTGCTAAACCCGGCAAGCCCGTGAGCTTCATTATTCAGTTAATCGGATAAGCACAACGACGATACCCGCATCCGAAAAGAGCGCGCTCGACGATGTGCCCGGAAACTCAGGGGTGAACCCAGAAATGGCGCCCTAACTGCGAGCTCAAGCCTAACTGCGATCAGCTGGGAGGTCTTTCGTTTTAACCACGCTCGATTAAAACTGATTGTTGTCCTTCCCACCTCCCCTTGACCTGAGCGGAGATGCCCCTCAGAAGGTAATCAGAGGTGGAAATTGCGGCCCGCACCACCCCCCCGGCTGAAGTGGTAACTGCGACAGCTGGTTGCGTTCCCGCTATCTCCTGTCCCTGTCCCCACGCTGTCCCAAAGCCCTAGGATGCTCTGCCTTGGCAGGCCCTGCAAGCCTATTCCAAACTTTCATCTCCTGACAGCTGACAGCTGACAGCTGAGGTTCGACTGCAGATGCTGCTTTTTCGCAAGCAATAAATCATTCATAAAGACTACAGCTTGCCATCATTTAAGTTATTACAGCTCTCGAGTGACATCAAAAAATGTGTTTTCGCTTCCTTTTACATGAAAACGCCTGGATTTAGACCCACCTCATTAGCCAAAGAGGTGATATTTCTCACTGGCCTATTGCTTTTTCCTGTGGACTACAGTGCAGATATGACACACTGCACATAAACCCTGATAAACCCTAATAAACCTGCAGCTCAGTGCCATTGGCTCAGGGGTTCTGTGTGATTGCACACTGAGTCAGGTGGCTGTGAAGTTTCCACTTGATTAAGTTGCACTCACTGTGCTCGATACTTGCTTTAATTTAACTGGAAAAAAAGTAATGAGAAAATAAAATGCATAGATGCAATGTAATTGACTTTGCTGATAATCTCGGAATCAAAGAGAGTTTGATTAGAAGGACCTAATCGTCATTTAATTACTAGATTAAAACCGAACCCTTTCCCTTGGAAAATAAAATTGTGGCAGAAGGCAGTACAGAGTTCTGGTTTTAAAAAAAAAACCTTTCTGACATGTGTGGATACCATTAATTTAGCCTAGCTACCTTATTTATCATCATTACGTAAATACATGAATATGCAAATACATTCAAAACTAGTTCTGTATAAGTGTCTTAGAAGTTCTCACATTCAAAAATATGTAAACTTAGGGTCATGTAATTGGGACATGTAATGGTATTAGCGAAAATATACTTCATCAACTTTAAACATGCAGCAGTTTAATAATCGGTATAAGCTGAGCAACACGCTGGTTCTACATTCCGTCACAATAAATTGCCTGCGCTCACTTTTCCCTTGGCAATTACCTCCAGAATTTCACACCAACGCTATCCATAAATGTATTGTCGAGTACAAACCTGTTTAATGGCATTCGTTTGTACCATGAAATCTATGCTTGAGAACTGAGTCTGAGACAAAGCAGAGCACTGGAAATGTAGATGTGGTGGTAGCAGAACACTGCCAGTTTACCCAGCTCCCTTACTCAGACAGGAAAGCAGTTATCTGTGATCTTATTCCTACAGGGCGTAATAATGATGAGTCGCCCCTAGAGCACACGGGGAATCAGATTCATCATTTCAGGATCTCACTGTGGCTCCTTGTTAACAGAGAGTTATTGTCTCCAACGCACGAGATGACCATCTGTGTTTATGATTTATAATCAGCCCGACGATCAAAGTTTCACATTTTTATTTTTTCCTACACACAGGCAGCCACTTTTTCTCTGAAAAACAAGGGTGATGATGTTTGCTCTGAAGCCCGCACCAGCACAGAGAGAAAAATGGTGTATTGCTTTTGTTTTACTCGTCCTCGGCGTAATGTTACAAGCAGAAGTACGTATGTCTCAAAGACAGTTGTCAACTATAATTTATCTGTGTGTCTAACAAGGCGTTATTAATCTCCACCCTCTCTTGCTCTTGCAATACAACACCTGATAGAACGACTCAGCCTTTTTTATTATTTCGGTCGGGCTATCAATCTATCCCTGTGTCCTGGGTCATCTATTCACTGTCCCAGTTTCTGTCTCATTGCAGCTATGAAGTCTAACCTGAGCATTTCTCAGGTTCAGCAGAGACATTTCAATAAAGGAAAATGGCGAAAGAAAATATCAAATAGGCCAGAGTAATTGTAGTTTACCTCCCACCTGTAAATTGCGACTGTTTTTAATAAATGGAGGCGTGCAAGAGTCCACGATCTGTTCTCCGAATAATGAATCCAAAGCCTCCTGCTTTCTCCAGATGGCATTTCAATAGGGAACATCCATTACACTCTGTGGACTTTTCTCTTATTGCAAATTACTGCTGCGGCAACACAAACGAGAATGGCATTCTTTGCTTCGAGAAATTCAGTCTGTCCCCCAACTTGTCTTTACAACTGCCCACACCACACTTAGGGCTTTACGTGTGTGTGCATTTACAAAGTATGAAAATGACATTTACTTCAAAAGAATCAGGATTAAATACTGTAGAGACAGCAGACAGCTGCTGCTAAAGATATAGGGTTGCGCATGGACCTTCGTTCGTGAATGCTTGTGCACGGAAATTCATGAAATATTTTTTTCTCAATTTGTGTTGAGAAGCAGTGCAGAATGTCATTACCAGCATTATTTTACAATATTACTCTCACTATCAGCCTAGCAGTGGTAAATTGCATAGCTTACATTTGAAATCTCAATGTATAAAGCTGGATATTTACTGAAAGTACAACCCTCTACTTGGATTTCTACAGCTGTACTGCATGTGATATGCCACCCTGTTTTATATGTGGTCAACAATATTGTGATCTGCACAACCAGAACTTGCAGCAAGTGTACTGACATCCATACATTTAATCCAGTTTCATTTATGCCCCAATATTGTTTAAGTTATAAGAAATGATAGGCCATGCTAGCCTATATTGTGAATATACTGTAGCCAAAGGGTTGTTGCTAGGCACAATCTGTCCCATACTGCCTTCATAAAACAGTTACTACATTTAAAAATATTAATGATACATTGTCATTAAACTGCCATTTCAGTAACAAAAAGTCACTTTAAACACTGAAAAGTCTGATAGCTAGCTAGCGAACAGAGGCAATAGGCTACAACATGTTGTTTGTTCAATCTCTCTCACAGTGATATTTTACATAGCAAGATGAACAGGTGCACATTGTCACAACTGTTCCTATATCAATGATTTTGGCACAGCTGGGACTCTCAGTTTTGTAAAATTGCTGAAGGAACTACAGAATAATGTCAAAACATACTGTTTTGCTTAGAATTACTCTTATCTTCACACTCATCTTGACCCTCAAACATAAACTTTAACTCAACCCCTCATTCTATGACACTTCTTCACCTTACCCAAATCATAAATCTAACCATACATCACCCACCACTCTATGTAATGACACACTTTTGTTGCAATGTGAAACTACACGGCAATCAAACAGAACTCACTTGTACTGTATATGTAATGCATAATGCACATGCAGTATATCAATACAGTGTTAGTTATGTGAATGTAAAAGATAGTATAAACAGCGATCCATAATCCTAAGCATGAAAAACAAAGGCGCCTAGTGGCAGTCCAGGGAACTGCGGGAATGGGTTTTGTAAGAAGCTGATGTAGAAGGTCAGCCTGTGAAGTTGTTACCTAAACGGAGCAGTGATTCTCCATGGCAGCAGCTCCATCACAGAGGAGCTCAACACACCACAGCAATCCTCTTCCCATCACTGTGCTGCAGAAGCCATCCTTCATCATCCCTCATTCAATCATCATCGTCTCGTAAAGCAATATTTTAAGTATAAAAATTCGATGTCCGGAACGCTGCCAAGAAGCTGGTTAATTATTGATGCCCATTGGTGCAAGGGTCCAGTGTGGAACTTGATCATTGTTGTTTGTGACATATTCATATTGTCTTACTCTCCATCTTGTGCACCTTATTGAATCTGCATGTACAACAGCATGGTGAGATGATGTCCTAAATCATGTCAGACAAGGTGTCTATAGCTAAGGGATTCTCAGCATTTGTGCTACATAATATAGTAAATAGTTAATGTTTCGCATTGCTAAGGATTAACAAAATAGCTGAAAGAAAACTGTTTCCTATCACAGTGTTTAACTTTCTGCTCTTTACAATATCAGAATCATTTGCAACAGTGCCAAAGCACTTAGCAAAAATTCCAACCACCAGAAAACCCATTCTAAACAACCGCTACTTTCATTTCACACCCAGATGGTTAATTAAACACAATCACAGCATGTTGGCAAAGCGCATAACGCTCTGCATAAGAGCGTTAAAAATACTCACTAAAGAATAAACCACTTTCCCAGACATAAAATACATGTTTTAAACGGCATTATTTATGGCATATAGGCACGGAAAAAGGCAATAAAAAGACAATACAACCTGCAAAATGGTTCAGACCCATTGTACAAACAAGAACTTATGCCAGGTGTAGTCAATCAGATCTAATGTATCTCACAGGGTCAGTCTAAGTTCAAATTCACTAATGGGAGAATTTTAATATAAGACAGCTACACTATTCATCTGCCTAATTTAAAAATACATTCAGAGCACTTCTGTGATGTTCCAAACTGAGAGAAAAGGGGGTTCCCTTTAGGTAAGAGATATTATATTTCTCTGGAGGTTTAAGATATATTTATTTTTGTCTACAGTATCTCGCTTATCCATAATTTGTTGAGCAGAAATGTAATACTTATTGAGTTTAAAGCAGTGCGTTTGATATATCTTTAATATGGGCATTTTTAGATTGCAACCTCCAAAACCTGGTTCTGTCTGCTGGATGAAACAGACACCGCACTATTCCAACTAAATTCAGTTGTTTTTGTGTTTTCATAGAAAGGAAAAAAACATGCCTTGCTAGAATTCAAGGCCATACTGTAGAGCATTTTAGGCAGACTGAATACTGACATTAGCCATACACTGTCATATTCCTATTTTTCAGTTCAATATGTTATTAATATTGGCCCTGATTATTGTATCTCTGTTGTGAATCAAAGTTGCTCTCTTTGGTTGTCTTCTTTCATTTCATGTCATATTTCTTTCATTTTGTTCATATTTTGTTTAGATATTAATGTTAATGTTCATTTAAGTAAAACTGCAATTTATCCCCTTTTCAAACAGGGTATTTTTTCTTGAAATAATACACCACAATTTACTATAATCTTCTTCAATTAAAAAACTGTTTGTTCAAATATTTGGCTGGGCTGACAGGCAAATTACAGTTTGTATCTGTGAGTTGGGAAGAAGTGCAATAACATTACGTGACTGTCTGGATATGGTAGCACAACTTGGACCACTGTGAGTTTGGAAAATAAGATCATATGAGAAAAAGCGATTACACATCTGCTCCGGGTTATGGTTCTATCAGCACAGAAACAATATATGGTATCTGCAGATTCAGCAGAAGCAATATTGTAGCAGGTGTGAGCTGATGGGGACCACGCCACGATGGACACATACACCGAGAGGAGAAGAGAGGCCACACACATCCGCAGTAATTGTGAAAATGCAATTAAATTGATTACAGTATGTCTCTTAGGTTTCCCAGCACTCAACCAGATCATTATGGAAAAAAGCCATTGAGTGTCTTCTAGCTTTTAAGATAATACACCCAGACTTTAATTACAATTGGACTCAGTAAAGAATATAAAAAATCTATGAATATGAAATCAGTTCCTCAAAAAAATCACCAGAATATTTACTTTTAGCTTTATTTACCTAACTTCAAATATGTTTGTGAAAAACTTCATTCTAATTAGACATGCCAAAAGGTTCCTCTGTTTGTTTATAAGGTTCTAGGAGTATGATGCTTAATCTCACAATTTAAAGGGATTTTATTTACTATTAACATTGTTACTTACAAAACTGGAATGTATATACATTTCAATACATTGGATGTCAGATATAATTACATTTTTAATAAAAGATATATTATTCATTAACTGCAAATCAGAGATGAATGCTCTAAAATGGTTTATAAATACAGAAAAAAACTGATCCACAGTTAAAAGTTGCATAATTACACTTTGACATAATCTGAAAGTATACATACATCTTGTGTTTATGTGTTTACTATTCGGCTCAGCTACAGCCTCTCTATAAAGCTCTTGATTTCTTTATCTTGGTTTACTCAGGAAGCATTTGTTGCCATGTATAGATTTTTGCCCATATGAAGAGCAATGTTGTAATTATCTTGGCAAATTACAGAACATTAGCGAATGTCTGGATGGTTGTACTGGGACAAATCGCTTCATTAAGACAAAAGGCCGAATCAAGCCTTCCTTCGATGTTATGTGATGTGATGGGGACTCACATTTAGATCTTCTTCTCAGGTCTTGTGGGCCTGCTGTCTCTCTTGCTTACAGACCCACTCTCTCATGCATATCGTATTGTGCATAATGTTTTTTTTCTTTTTTGACATAAATAACTCCATAAATAAATGGGAAATTTCAATACATATTCAGGCAAACATGGCAAAAAAATTTTTTGACGATGTTGTTACCACCATGAGCTATTGGATCCATTTACTTTACGTTCATTTTTTGTTCATTTCATTGCTTCACAAATGCCTGTATGCATATTCTGTGATTTTCTATAGTTTAGCTGTATGAAAGCCTTGTTGTTTTGTGAACCAGTACTGTTGAAAAAATGGAGACAGGTCACCTCAGCCACCTAAAAAGTGTATAGCATCCACCTAAAGTGTGAAATGCACTTTGGTAAGTCGCTTTTGCTAAAAGTGTCTGCCAAATGACTAAATTGTGAATAGTTCATTGTAGATAAGGCCCAGAAACCATTTAGTGCAGGAACACTTACCATCTGGGGTACAAGGAGAGAAATTATTAAGGTTATTTAACTGTTGGATAATTAAATGGGCAGGTTAAGCAGCCGTTCTGGGGATTTTGCCAGGATACATAGGAAACTTATGATCTTTGTTCTTCTGGACGTCAGGACATCAGTTTAACATCTCATCTAAATAACAATGCCTTCAAAAGCATATTACCCAATCACAGCACTGAGGCATTGGTTTTCAATACGATTTAGAGGAAAGACCACCCCCTGCTGGCCCACGGACACAACTTGAAGCAACAATTTATCTTTCCAAAGAAGCTCCCACTCATGTATGAATCTCAGTCCTGCTGTGCTTTACAGTGTTGAAAAGTCTCAACGAGTTTGCATTTGTCCAAAAGGGACGATGCGTACTCTATTCACATTAAAACTGTTGGATCAAAGTTGATTTTACACTGAACATTTTGCTGTGTATCTATCAGTTGCAGACAACATGGCTGCTGACCATAAAGTAATTGGCAGTGTCAAGACCCAGAGGCTTCAATCATCCACACTCACCAGAGGGAAAGCACTCCAAATGCATATCCAAAGCCTATACAGTATGCTCAACTTTTAATATTGTGGCAGACAAAAAATTGTTCTTAAACAAGATGTCATAAATCAATATAAATTGAATTGTATACAATTTAATTTAGAAAATAAATGAGAACACATGTAATCAAATAACATTTTATTTTTAGCTGCTAATGTGAAAAGCTAGCTATTATAATAGGGGGAAATAACACTGAGGGAATATAATACTCTATTACCATAGTTTAAATCATTATACACTCTCTTTATAATGGCCTCGGTTGGTAGGCAGGTAAGCCACAATCTGAATGGACCTTCCCAATGCCGTATAACCTATGAGATATGAGTTCATCAGGAATTCAGGTGGTTATACACTGAAATGTTTTATACACTCTCAAAAACACCATGATGCCACCGCTGGGCAAATATACACAACCTATACAACGAGAGCCTGAAAGCAATATGGCAACCTATACACAACCTATACAACGAGAGCCTGAAAGCAATATGGCAACCTATACACAACCTATACAACAAGAGCCTGAAAGCAATATGGCAACCTATACACAACCTATACAACGAGAGCCTGAAAGCAATATGGCAACCTATACACAACCTATACACCAAGATCCTGAAAGCAATATGGCAACCTATACACAACCTATACACGAGAGGCTGAAAGCAATATGGCAACCTATACACAACCTATACACGAGAGGCTGAAAGCAATATGGCAACCTATACACAACCTATACACGAGAGGCTGAAAGCAATATGGCAACCTATACACAACCTATACAACGGGATCCTGAAAGCAATATGGCAACCTATACACAACCTATACAACGGGATCCTGAAAGCAATATGGCAACCTATACACAACCTATACACGAGAGGCTGAAAGCAATATGGCAACCTATACACAACCTATACACGAGAGGCTGAAAGCAATATGGCAACCTATACACAACCTATACACAAAAGCCTGAAAGCAGTATGGCAACCTATACACAACCTATACACCGAGAGCCTGAAAGCAGTATGGCAACCTATACACAACCTATACAACGGGATCCTGAAAGCAATATGGCAACCTATACACAACCTATACACCGAGAGCCTGAAAGCAATATGGCAACCTATACACAACCTATACAACGAGAGCCTGAAAGCAATATGGCAACCTATACACAACCTATACACCGAGAGCCTGAATGCAATATGGCAACCATTTTGTTTCAAATTATTTGTGGCCTTTTTTGGATGTATGACTTTAATAAAAACTTTTTAATAAAGTTTTTTTGATCTTAGTTAACAGTCAGAAACCTTAATGAAACACATTAACTGTTTATTAACATTTAATACTGTATTCATGAGTAATTCATTATTATTATTAAAAGGTTGGCTTTCTGGACGATAGGTTACATCTCCTTTTTGGTGAACTACCATCTTTGGCCTCCTATGCAAACGGTTTTAATTCTACTCCTTCTTCATATCAAGCATCAGGCAGCCATTGGTGCACTTTGTCTAATTTAGATTGTGTTGGGAGTTTTGTATCAATGGAAAGTTTTCATTTTTGTTACGTTTTGGCATCAGTGCTATAAGGAGCTTGGAAAAGTGTAATTGTGTGGGCTACGTCCGAGTTCATAGCTTATTGGCTAACTGGTCAGTCCTTATCTGTTAGGATCTATGGCGTTCTTGAATAACGCTGAATCATTTCAATAAAGGTATATGCACTATAAAGATTGTGTCATTTACCTTTCATCTGAAGAGTCTGAATTTCTGTCAGGACAACTCACGTATTTAAATGACATGTTTAATGAATGAATGTGCTGCATAATTATGTTGGTTTGGCGGTGAATGGATCTGCTTTAGTACTGCTCCAGAACATGGGCATCTCCCCCTGCTAAACAGGAGATGACCAGAAACCGCCCCCCCCCCCCCCGTACTAAAGCAGATCCAAACAACAGGTGGAAGCTGGGGTGGTGGAGGGTGACAGCAAATTTATTTTAACACGAGCCAGGGTCGGACTGGCCATCTGGAGTTCTGGGAGTTTTCCCGGTGGGCCGATGGACAATTTTGGCCGATGCAACGCAAAAAATATATAGGCATATATATCAGTGGCGGCTGCTGACCAAAATCTTTGGTGAAGCAAACCTACAATTGTTTTTTCTACCTGTGAAAATCGAACCCCTGCTCTCAAATGAATAACACCAGATAGAATACAATGACAAGTAGTTATGAACACACTAATTTATTAGCAGCCAAATTATTTAATTGCATATTCATATTCAATAGATAAATACTCAAATCCACCTGCACCGTAGCTGAAATAGCTTTGTTCGGATCATTTTGAATCATCTTATGCCAAATTCACTGGAGTAGTATTACCTGGGGACCTCATGTGATTTGTGGAGGTCGTCTGTGATCTTAATCCCAAGCGAATCTGCATTTCCGTAATTTGTAAAGTCAAAATTCCCCACCGTAAATTCCCTACCATATTTCGCACAAAACAGGTAATCTAATAATATGAGTCCTGTGTGAATCGGCATCTCAGTAATTTGGGGTGATATTTTTCCCCCAGCAAGGATTCTTTGTTTTTCCCCCGCTTTTTTCTTCATCTTTCCGAGTTGAGATTTATGGAGGCTCCGGTGGAAATTATTATTGTTAATTCTGACATTTTGGGTGCGATTCTTATACCGAAAGTATTTAAATGTTACTGCTGAATTTAACGCGACTGAATTGAAAGGAACTGTAGCCTATTCGACTCTGTAGCCAACTTCAACACACCAATTTGCATATGATGTGCAAATGTGCAGAAAAACTGAGAATATGGAAGCAGCCTATATGTTACATTTCATTCGTAACCGTTGATAATCTCTGGGATTTCATAAATCAATTTGAGTGAAATACTGATCGTGTTTATCCCAATGCGAATGCGCCACGGCAACCCAAGAATCGCATAGATTAACCTCTCAGGTATGTCACGGTTTTCCGCACTAACGTTATTTTGTTATGCGTGCACCTTCATCAATAAAATGATTTTTATTTTAAGGATTGAAAATAACGTTACGTTAATCCCGCAGAATCCGATCCAGGATCTTTACATTCACAGGTTCCATTTTCTTTCAAATGCAGCCAAATTATATGGCAAAAGCTATGTTAGGACGAGAACGCGCACCAGAACACGCATGATTGGAACTCTATTGAATACTTTAGTGAGGCAGTGCTTCACGGGTGGGCTCAAAAACGCGTCATAATCCACAATTATCCAATCACGTCTTATAAAGTCCCCCATTGATTTCCAATGGTCAAGTGAAGCAGTCAGACACTGTGACTCACTGAAGTTCCTTTTAAAAGTCAAAGGGTGGCGCTGTTTTCACGATACAAGCACAGAACTATATAAGAAGATACAAGGCATATTTTTGAATCTAAGCACTTTTTTTTTAGCTTCACAAGGTAAAGTCAAAAGTCAGTGATGATTCAATATTAAAGAAAGCCTATGTTGTGTGTGTGATTGTGTGATATGCATGTTCTTTTCCCACCTCTTTTTTGGTGAAGCACTGCTTCACCTGGTGTCTTAGAAAAACCTCCTCTGATATATATATATATATATACTGTATATAAAACCCTGCTAAATAAAGTGCTGTGTTGCTCTAACTGGCTGGCCCATTGCGTTTGGAGGGGGCGTTTCACATCTGATATTTCTGTCCCCCAAAAAATTATTAAAATTTGTCAGTCTCCCCCCTCCCCCAGCAAATTATTTTGGTCCACTCCATAACGTCACCTGAGCGCCAAGGTGTGAGATCAGTAACATCAAAACTCATCTATAGTTCAACTTCTGAAAAAATTGTCGCAACATACATAATAACCATAATATAAGTAGCCTAATGTATTTAAATATATATATTTTTTTAAACGTACAAAAGCGCATTGTTTCTACACAATAACAGCAACGTATTTTAGCATGAAAGGTGGTCGCTGTGGAAATGTGGACTGTACGGGACTTTGGTGAACTGCAACAAGATAGACTCTTCAGGGTTAATCAGAAAACAGCTGTAGCTGAATATACTGGTAAGTACTTGGTTTCCTAAACATATTTATACAAGAAATTTTGGATAAAAAAATTTGGTGTCTTGTAATCCAAAAGTGCATGAGGTGCTGTATATAGTACAGTAAGCAAGGGAAAATGCTTGTATTACAACGTTTTTTACAAATATACGTGAACATGATTTTCTTAGCGTGTATAAACCGTGCATCTTATGCATTTTACAATCTGTGGGTGTGGCGACAAGATCAAAAGGATTTTCTTAAAGCTGTAGTTCAGAATTTTACAATAACAAAAATACTGTAATTGAGACGGATACGTCTCAACCACAAGGGGCAAAGTACCGTTCAAATAGGCTACGTACCGTCATGCAGTTAAAATGATAATACTTCATGGTAGGCTAAAGCACATAATTCACGCCTATGTCTTTCTTTGAGCTACAGTGTCTGCATGTCTGTGTCTGTGTCTGCATGTATTCTGTATGCCTGTCTCTCTTGATGTCATTATCTTCATGCATTATCATCATTAGTTAGCTACCAAATACATTACATTAGTACACAAAAATAAGTGATATCTCACCAAAAAAAAATTTTTCAACATAAAAAAAGCCAAGTTACTCACGCATAGCCTACAAAGCACTGTCTGTAAGTTTTTAATTCCTACTTGCAAAAACTAGGCCTGCCTTTAAAAGTATTGGCATCAAAACATGGCCAACTTACAACTAATAATATTGCCTATCATAGCTCACACTAATTAAACTAGCTCTATTCCAAAGCAATGCTATCCAAACTTTCCTAAATTATTTAATGCACAGGCCTCTCTATTTGTTCCAGAGAGGACTGCCTGTGATTTGTGAGTGATTTCTGCCAGTGCCATGATCTCCTTTCAGCCAGCCTCCTTCTTCTAAGAGCAAAATACTCTCCTCATTAGTGAATACTCTAGATTAACTATCATACATATATTTTACTCAAGGCTTCAGAACATGAAGGGATATTGTTCAATAAAAGTGGTGGTATTAAGGGCTGGTGTGTTTGTGTGTGCCTCGACGGGGCGGGGGCGGTGGAGTGTCTGCAGGCCGGTTGTGGTGGGCCGATCTGGGTCAAAAAGTCCAGGGCCATTTTTTAGTCCCAGTCCGTCCCTGACACAAGCTGTAAGCAAACAAGGAGCAGCGCATCAGTGTTCAATCAATACAGAGAGAACTCATTCTTATCTTAAAAAGGACGCTTCATTAGAGGTGTGTGCATGTGATTGGTTGAGTACGGGACGCGTGATTGGTTGAGTACGGGACGCGTGATTGGTTGAGTACGGGACGCGTGATTGCTAGCCGACCATGATCGGCTACAGCGAGAGGTTTTCCGACAGAACTTGCTTTGCACACTTCATTCGCGATGCTCATTTCTTCAACATATATCCCTCATGTTTAAAATGACCCTATACATATGTTTGTATAGTACAAATAGCTATGTAAGCTGTTAGCTTCTTACACAACCAAAAATCTTCATATACACAAAACACACACATACACATACAAAAAAAGATACACTATGCACACACGCATAGTACACAGATGCGAAATGCACACATTCACATACACACACAAAACTATATTCCCGTACTCCCTTGTGGACACACTCTTGAGAAATGACCTCAGCACATGGTGAGGGAACAAACAGCTCCTGCCTTCAGAGAGTTGTGTGGTCAAAGAGAAACGGTTAAATGAGAATGCGAGTATGCCTCCCTCCCAATTGAGCCTCACCTTCAGACTGCCCTCATCAAGTGCTGCACTGCACGCTTCAGAGAAAGAAAAATAAAAACATAATCCTTACCTAAGATATCATGTGTCAGACAGTGTTTGCTACTGAAAACCCAGTGATCAACCATTAATTGTGTCATATTGCTGTAAATTAATGTGTATTATGCATTTAGCCTTCTGTCTCTCTTGCTCTCTCTCTCTCTCTCTCTGTGAGTGTGCATGTGTGTGTGAGAGAGAGAGACAGAGAGAGCTTGCGTGTGCCTCTGTGTGTGTGTGTGTGTGTGTGTGTGTGTGTGTGTGTGTGTGAGATTATGTGAAGGGACGGGAAGGACAAGAATGTCTCATCAGAAGGACATCATGGCTTGGCAAAGAATAACTGTGCTCTTGAACTCTCTGAGTGTAATGGTGGGAGATGAGATGCATAATTTAGGCCCCATGGAAGGAGAGAGGGATCATATTTGCATGAGCCTGGTCAAGACCTCTCCGTAGCATAATTAAGCACAGGTGTGCTGTCAAATCAGAACAAGGGAGATTTTGTACTTGCAAATTGATAGTCGCTAATTAAAGTAAAATCCATATTTAATAAGATTGAAGTAGTATCTTTTCCCAAACCTCCTATGAAGGGATCTGTGTGGTGTCCCTGCTACAGTAATTATGAACTAAAAAAAAGAGAGACCATGAGAGAGAGAGAGAGAGAGAGAGAGAGAGAGAGAGAGAGAGAAAGAGAGAAAGACTCCTTGTGACTCCCATGCTGTCAAACATTCTGCTGTTTGAAGGAGCATGTGGTTAAACATTCAGAATGACTAACCCAGAGATATAAAAGGTCCTACAGTACTTCCATTTCCTCTTATAAGAACCAAAACATTGAGAACAGACTACACAACAGCTGACTGCTCATAGCAGAATGCATTTCTGAACAACGTTCCCATCTCCTATTTGGACATGACAACATTTTTGTTTTTTATTTGACCTTTGATGCATGTGCTTATTATAAATACCAAACAAGTGTGATGATGAAAAAGAGAGACAGAAAACACATTAAAAATAAATCAGGCTCATCTTCAGCATGTAAAATGCATATTCAATTGAATTCAGATCCGGTAATTGACTCAGCCAGTCAAGGATTTTCCACTTTTTGGCTGTCAAAAACCCCTTTGTTGCTCTAGCAGTATGTTTCGGGTCATTGTCTTGTTGCATGATTAAGTGCCGTCCAATGAGTTTGGAGGCATTTGGTTTTATCTGAGCAGATAAAATATTTCTGTAGACTTCAGAATTCATTGTTTGACTTCTGTCTAAAGTCACATCATCGATGAAGACAAGTGAGCCCGTTCCACTGGCAGCCATACAGGCCCAAGCCATAACACCCCCTCCACCATGTTTCACAGATTAGGTGGTATGCTTTGGATCATGGTCATTTCCTTTTTTTCTCCACACTTTCCTCTTTCTATCACTCTGGTACATGTAAATTTTTGTCTCATATGTCCACAAGACTTGTTTCCAGAACTCTTGGGGCTCCTTTAGGTGCTTTTTAGCAAACTGTAATCTCGCCTTTCTGTTCTTCAGGCTTATCAGTGGTTTGCATCTTGTAGTGTACCCTCTGTAGTCCTGCTGGTGTAGTCGTATAGTAGACCTGTATCCAGGAGAGTGTTTTTGATCTGTTGGGCCGTTGTCAAGAGGGTTTTCTTTACCATAGAGAGTATGTTCCAGTCATCCACTACAGTGGTCTTCCTCAGTCTACCGGGTCTTTTGACATAATTGAGTTCACCAGTTGTTTTCTCTTGTTAATGATGAAGCAAACTGTTGACTTGGGCATGCCCAGGGTTTTTGCAATATTCCTGATTGATTGATTCTAATTTCTGAGCCTTATGACGGCCAGCTTAATTTGCATCGACACTGCTGTCTTCCTCATGTCGTCACACCCCAACAACAATCTCCAAAGACAATTGCAAAGTGTAGAATCAAGACTAGACGTCAACAGCTCTCTTCTGCATTCACTAACGACACAAATGGATACACCTGCCTAACGAAACACATCTGTGAAACCAATTCAACAAACACTTGTAGTACCTTAAAATGGGGGACTATGTACAAAAAGTTTTATAATTTCTAAACAGTTCATCCGATATGGAGGAAAATACCCTCAAATTAAAGCTGACAGTCTGCAATTCCACCTCATTGTCATTGTATCCTTTCAAACTCAAAGTGCTAGAGTACAGAACCAAAATAACAAAAAATGTGTCACTGTCCAATTAATTATTGTGCTCACTGTAAGTCAGGGGTGTCAAGCTCCAGTCCTGGAGGGCCACAGTGTCTGCAGGTTTTTGTGGTTTCCTTTCAACCAGCAGCCAATTAAGGCCTTGAGAACAAGGTGTGTGGACTAATTTAGCCATTCAATGACTTAAATGAATCACTTGTGCTGAAACACACCAAAAACCAGCAGACACTGCGGCCCTCCAGTACTGGAGTTTGACACCTCTGCTGTAAGTGAATAGTAAATAGAGGTGAAATTATTTAAAAGTTAAAAACAAATATTAATGTAACATGTGTAAGACCATGACCTTAGAAAGAGAGGGCAAAAGAATCATAGAGTAAGCCAAATTAACCTCAGTAGAACCGAGGTTCGCATGAACGACTGTGAGGTTCTTAGAATGTAGGTCACATACCAAAGTCATAACCTTGGAATTTCAGGGAAAATAAAAGGCGTCCATGTTGAATTCAGAGCATACAGACTGCATTAACCTAGCATTCATCAAACGCAAGCAGGTGCATCCATAAAACATGAAAACAAAAAAGCAAGGCTAAAAAGTCAAACTTTTGAGTCGTTGTACCTCATTTTGACTGTGGGGGGATAATGGGATTCATATTATATCAACAATTAATAAAAATAGAACACAATGATACACACGATTAAGACATGGATTAGACATAGATCAAAATATACTGTGTCCTAACTGTAGTGCTGTCTGTTCATCATTTTTGGTGTTTCTTTTTGATTTATTATTTACAAAAAAAAATGGCAAGACATTGAAATGGCTGTTTCTAACATAATATTTTGTGTGAAAGAATAAATGAAAAATAAAAACTCAACTAAAAGCTGTGCAACATTTGAATGCCTCCTTGACTCCATGTTAAAGTGCATGTAATGTATGAAATGTAACAAAATGTAAACTCTCTGTATAACATCTATTCAGTGGTAAAGTCATGCTATGACACTAAAAATACAAAATTTTACGGACGACTAAACAGTTAGCAGTTTGCTATCCTCTTGGTGGCAGTTTGCTATTCTCTTGGAGTGTAATTTGTGCAGAAAGAAAGAACATAAAAAGAAATTGGTGGTAATTTATGCTGAATGCATCCAATTGTTGACATTTACCAGGGTTGAAGCTAAGGGGTGTCTTATAAAAATAACATGGATTATTTGAGGGAGAAATGTCAGGAATGTACTTGAATTCATAACTGGGCCAGAAACATCTCCAGCAACACTTCACCAGCCGAGTGTCAGAAATCGGTCCAAAGTCTTAAATTCCTGCATAGAAGGGAACTTGTTTTGTGCATTTTTGCTCATTTTTTCCATTGATACATTTTCCAAGAGCTACTTTTTTGGATTCAAAAATGATTTAACTTGAACATTTTTGGTTTCGTTCCCGACCAAAGGGTTCAACAGCGATGCACCAGCAATTGGCACTTGTGCCCACATTCTGGTAACAATTTATGTTGTAACTCATACAATAGCTTGTCCATTTCCCTAGTTGTACCTCATATATGGGAAAATGAGGCAATATTATTGACTGGCTTGTTACCACCATTAAAAGCCTTCCTTCCTGAAAGAGCATTAAAACAATTTAGACACCATTCATCAATGGTGCACAGGAATTCAATTGAACAGGAAATCTGATTAGCATGTTAAAATCCATATGTTCCAGGCAGCAATTTTCAAGACTAATTGGAGGTTGAAATCTTAACTTATGCACGTGTAAACAAAGTGATACATACCCAGATTATTTGTGCATGGTCATGTAAACTGAAGTCAATATATAAATTGCATGACGTTGAATAGGTGCTTGGGGAGAAGAAGCCAAGTCAATACTAAGGAAAGATGAAGAGAGAGAAGCCAACAGCTTAAGTGCTCAGGGTTTATTGTTTTATGAATGAAATCCCACGTGGCTGAAACTGTTAGTGGTGAGGTAGAGCAGTATAAAATATTGTGTCCAGGGAGCACCCTGTTCACTCACAGCCTGGGGGTTTAGACGTTCGGTGGCATTTTAAATCTAATCGGAAATACTTTCATAGTGCATAAGGACGCAATTGCAGTCCCTCCTGGCACAATAGAACACCATGAAGCACAACAGCACTGTTAAATATTGTCTAAGTGTTCTGCTACATGGTTATTTATTAGCTTATTAGTTTATTTATATAGCTCAAACATAAACAGTAAGAGTAGCGGTTATTAATTAGTAAAATTAGTAAGACAGTCTCATGAGACTAGTCTCAGCGTTGGTGAGAAACATGACATATAGTACTAGATGTGGGTGATCAATGCTGGTCTTCATGTCTGAATGATTGCTGTCTCCAAACTGATTTCATATGAACATCAAAGCACTGCAACATGAATAGGATATTTTTTTCAAATATTACTTTTTTGATAAAGCCTTCACTAGTGAAATATGCAATGGCTTCCACTTGCTGGAAAGAAGCCTCCAGGATATTGTGGTATGTTTTATGTTGTATACATTCTATATACTAAACAATAAACTACAGCGAGTGCATCAGTTAGTTAATCTAATTTTATTTACATGGTGCAGGCATGGCTGTTCACATAATTCTGGGGGGCAGATGCCCAGAAAAATGGCACCTGTGGTAAGCTGGACTGTACAGCTGAAGTTTAGTTTCTCCTTGGAATGCCTGGGTAAAAAATTAAACGTGGCGTTGTATAGGGGATAACGCAGACTAACCTTCACTGTGCACACACATTATACAATCTTAGTGTATATACATTTATGTTTCCATTCTTTTCTCATATAGTCTTTGGCAAAGACTCTTTGCTATGCAAATAAAAAAAGAAAAAATACACAGTCCAACTCTAACCATTCATTGTGGTATACCTGGTTTGATCCATTCTCTAAGGGAGCTGCTTACCCTTTGCTGCCTGCTGCAGCTCCCTGGCCTTATGTCTTTCAGTCTTTCCTTTCTCTACATTGCACTGCATGCAATCATCAAGCATTAGTACAACAGGGCTATACTTGTTACCTTTCAATAACCGGGACCAGTATAGTGGCTCTCACTAAATCACTAATTAACACACCCACAATTAACATTAAAACTTCACTTGATCATCACTCTAACTAATCCGTTTAAATAAATGCTTATTGTACTACCTACTATTGAAATGATTGCGATTATATTACAGATATTCCATTTCCTTGTTTCATAATCACATTACAATCTAACAAAAAAAATCTCCCATGCATTTTTTTTAACTTAAATACTTTATAAAGGCTACATTCATGCTGGCCTGATGCCAAAGCACTAGCTGCTAGACAGATGTTCTGGCTTCAGCTGTAGCCGTTAGCTGTCTTCAGCAAGCCGTGGTAAAATGAACGGCAACAAGGACAACATAAATCACAAAACAATCAATCAATCAAACAACAAGTCCTATATCTACAGATACATATACATCTGTGGAACAAGGCAAAAAGTTTCATAGGGTCAATCTCACCCCAGGTTAAATCCTCTAGAGTAGACCACAGAACTGCATTACAGCAGGAACAGCTATCCAGATCTGTGAAACAAGAGAAAAAAACGTACAGTAAGTGCAATTCTGTATTTTATAACACATTTTAGTTTTCAAAAACAACTTTCTGATTGGTTCTACGGTGTTCGATAAAAGTTACCAACGAAAAAATGGAAAGAGCACTTTCTCCATTTTCAGTTATCATTGGTAGGTAAATCCCACTGTTTATCTCAGCCTCTGTTTACTGGAGTAATAGGCTACGCGACTATGATGTCAGATGTTGTACAGGTTCCGATAACGACAAAATACTAAACTGAAAAAAATGAAGCGTTAGCGGATTTGAAACAAGTCTCAGTTGCTAACTCCAAACACAGAACGACACGGGAACGTAAGAGTTAGAGTTAAAGTGAATAAAGTGCTGCGGCCTGTAGCCAAAAGGGCACGTTTGCAGTCTCAGGGCAGGGGGTCGTATGCTGCGGCATATGTTGGTGTCTCTCTGTGCACGCGCCTGGGTGCAGGAACAAGGTGAAGAAACATGGTCAGGGAAATTATCAGTCCATCTGATCAGTCCTGGATGGGTTGGTGACCCTGGTGGTCCTGGGGTGGGGTAGCAGGCTGGAGCCGTGGACATGCGGAGGTCACACAGCAGGCTCAGGAGTGGCTCAAGAAAGGAGGCAGTTGCCCTGTTGGTGGGAGTGTGAGAAAAAGAATAGGGAAGAGCTGCAGAAAACAAAGAGTAAACAATAAAGATTTTTCTATAGCAGCATACCTACTGAGAGAGAGAGAGAGAGAGAGAGAGAGAACCTGCACAGGCACGAGAAAGGCAAAAAACTATCCACTCCTAAAGAGCCTGCCTGTGAAAATTGGGACACAGCTGTTAAGAGGTGATGTCGTGACCAAGGAAATGTGTTTTCTTTAGTTTTTTTTAACTGCCAACTTCTTTCACAGGATTCAACCTCCCAGGAGCACAACACCAGGCACAGGGTAAGTCATTTAACAATTTAATTAAATAGAGAAGGACACGCCATGTACGGCCACACCAGCCTAGCAGACAGAGTAAGAAAACATACAGCTCAACAATAAACCCATGCACAGGTGAATAATAGCAATAAGCACACAAAAAAATGGCCAGCAATCAAAACGTGAGTCACACAGTTCCGTTCACAATGTGGAATCTGCCTGCTCCAGAAAGTTCACACGTGAAGTCGTGAGTCAAGCTCACTCACCTAGACAGCGGCACGCATGTATTCAACAAAATAAGGGAGGGGGCAAAAATAAATCCCAGTCGGTCGGCACAAAAACAAAGTACCGGTAAATCAATTTCACACCGCTGCTCCCACAGTCTGGAACGCTTCTGACGATACCAACAAAACTCGTGATGATTCGCTGTTGCTCAGGCTTTGGTGAATGCCCCCCGGAACTGGTCCAGCCAACCAATGGTCTGTCTCCAATGGCAAAAGGAAGGAAGGCATTAAGGTGTATCTCATTTGAAAGTTTGCATAAAATTATGCCTTAGAAGTGACCATATTATCAGTTCCGGATATCTGCCTGTTATAAACGGTGCAGCACATGCATATAGGGCCATAGAAATTTCTGTTATAATCAATTTATATTAATCAACCTCACGGTTCAGCCTCTGGCAGCACGTTAGTGACATTTCTCAGATGTTGGAGCGCTTCTGCTGAGGGCTATGGGATTTTTAAAGGCAAGATTCACCTAACACAACATAATTTCATTATTTCTCGCTCCCTCTCTTTCTACCAATGTGACACATATGATCACAATGAACTTTATCTTGTTCATAAATGTAATTACTATCTTCACTTTATCTAAAATACAAATCAAACTAGAGATAACTGCCTTGCGGTTGTATGCCTCCACCAACAAGTCAAGTTGCAGTTTGCATCCGTGTCCGTCCAGACTCATATAAAATATATGTAGTGAAGACTTTGAAGGAATTTAATTTAAAAGGTATGAAGTGTATTTTTTGGCGAAATGGAAGTTACTATATTGACATGTATGATTCCAGTGAATAATTTCCAGTGAGAAACATGCTGCCTTCACTTAGAAACTATTTTTACAGAGGAGTACAGAAGACTGATAGAGAAGCGAATTAGCCAATTAGAAAACTGTACAGTCATGTACCTGAACATGTTAAAAGCCATACATTTGGCCGCTCATCACTGAGACAAAAGTTGTGATCAAGCAGCTGAGAACCATGCAAAAAATATATAATTAATGTGATTTCTCAGCTACAGTGGTAGCAAAACATTATGATGTCACAGTGAAGCTGACCTTTGAACTTTTGGATATAAAATGTCATCACTTTATCATTTTATCAGGTGAAAACAATCATGAGGATGGCAAACCCTGAAACAGAACGTGGAAAAAATCCGATTGTGAAACCAGGACGAGAACCGCGAAAGAAAATAAAATAAACAGCCACAAACTACTACACTTCTTCTTATTATTATATTATTATTATTATTATTATTAGTAGTAGTAGTAGTAGTAGTATTAGTAGTAGTAGTACTACTAGTAGTAGTAGTATTAGTAATAGTAGTAATAGTACTAGTAGCAGTATTAGTAGTAGTAGTATTCGTAATAGTAGTAGTACTAGTAGTAGTAGTAGTAGTAGTAGTAGTACTAGTAGTAGTAATAGTAATAGTAATAGTAGTAATAGTAGTAATAGTAATAGTAATAGTAATAGTAGTAGTAGTAGTAATAGTAATAGTAATAGTAATAGTAGTAGTAGTAGTAGTAGTAATAGTAGTAGTGGTCGTAGTAATAGTAGTAGTAATAGTAGTAGTAATAGTAATAGTAGTAGTAGTAGTAGTAGTAGTAGTAGTAGTAGTAGTAATAGTAGTAGTAGTCGGCTACATTATTAAATCACTTCTCCTTTACATCTATAAAATATTTTATATAATGTGATTTTTATTAAATGAATGACACAATTCCCACATAACTATGCAGACATAGCTTTACATATTTAGGAGTTGAGACATATTGCCATGAATGTATTTTGGCATGGTATTCCAGTCAGGCCAATACTAATTACCTAATGAGCAAACATCACTACACATGGGAACTTTCTGATAATTGTACAGAGAACCCCAAAAAGAATTAAGTGAATCAGAAAATTCCATGTTTTGTTGTGCCATTGAAATTCTGCCAATGTTGTGTCCAATATCCAGCTAAACTGTATACTCAATATGTGTTAAATTAATTTAGTTCATGACCAGAATAAAATAAGATTTAATCCAGCTCATTTTAGGGAAAACAAACATCACGTTCATTTCTTTATAATATGCTCTCAGTGAATTCTCAAACCTTGCAAGGAAAAAAGACTATAAAAAATGATTTAATACATCAACTTGACAGGAAGGTGCAAAGTTTATGATGGCAGTTAGAAGTTGATAACAGTCGCAAGTCGTGACTCAGGAAGAAGAGCCAACTGCTTCTTTTCAGATAAATGGATGTTCTGGATATATATTAATATAGAGTGGACAGAGGTCAAAGTAATATTTCACAATTCAAGGCATAACAATCAAGCTTGACAATAAATAAATACAGAATAACAATAGAAAGAATAATATAAATAAATAATAAAAGAAAGAACAGTAATACAATAAATCATAAGGGTATATTGTGCTTGGAAGCAGGCATTTTATACCATTCAAAATAACCAGTAAATCTAAATGTTTGTGCTGTAGCAACCAAATGTTTCCTCAGAAGAAAACCCTATCAAATTGTGTAGCATCATCATCATCATCATCAAACAAGCGTTGGGTTATTTCCATGGACAGCAAGACTTTCTTTTCTCATGGATAAAACATTAGTTTGTGTTCTGTTGGTGGCCAGGAATGAGGATATAGAGGTCCCCATATCCTGGGTTAGGAGAGTGTCTCATTAGATGTGATATGATTTGACATCTTGTCAAATCCTGAACCCTGGACACGAATAAAAGGTGAATGCGCTGCTTCAGCACCTCACGCTCCGGTTCCCGGGAGGAGTTTTGTGGCGAGAACAAAGCCAGCCGAAGAAAGGACAACTGAGCGCAAGGCCATAGCACACAGATTTATCCTCCCCTTTCTACCCAGAGACCAGACATATTGTTTCCTGTGGAAGCGGCAGAAGGACCTTTGTAGCCCTTTTCAAAAATATCAAAAGTATCTTAGTGATTCATGTGTAAATTTCTGTCAAAAAAGTAGCAAGATAAATTAATAAACTGAACTGCCATCTGAAAATTTTAATAAAATAAAAGAGAAAAAAGGCTAAATGATTAGGTCGGAAGGTAATCGTTCTGGTGTGAAATAATGTTGTTTGTAGCCGGCTTCTTACTTAAATGCAAATGAAATACATTTAAAATGTTTTTTTGTTTTTTTTGCAATGCAGTTTTTCAATGTATTGTTTTAGGGTAAACAACCTATCACATCATAATGTTTGGCATGCTCTTCCAGTACACAGTGGTTAAATGATAGATGGGAGAAGATAGCTTAGCTTTTCATTTTAAAAGTGCAAAAGCAGAACAGGACAAGTAGGCTTTGTGCTGCAGATAACAGACTCTTAGAAGAGGAGGGAATTAATTTATTCTTACGTTTCACCTTACACGGGTGCATGTCATGAATCATAAATCCTCTCGCCTAGTAAAAACTGCATAACCTGCCTGGCCAAGCCTGAATGCATGACACGGGTTTCCAGGCCACCTCGAGCGCTTGGATGGGAGATTGGCGTGGATTTAATGTCTCCACACACCGAGCGATCCGTCCCTCTGGTGCAGCCGGACACATATTGGCAGGGCTCAGTGTTGCTTGTGGGTCTCCCTGCTGGTTGCTCCTGCTGCTCTCTTTACACTCTGCGGAGCGACTGCCTTCTCTGATCTTGTAAATCAGCAGCTGAGGCCAAGGTACGACGACAGTGCTGAAAATGTGGGGGAGTAAGAAAGAAAAAAACACACACAAGGATTTATGGTCGTCACAGTGATGGGAGGCCAAACACATCTTATGCTTTTGAAAACCATGTCAACAGACAAACACGCACACATACACACACACACACACACACACACACACACACACACACACACACACACACACACACACACACACACACACACACACACACACACACACACACACACACACACACACAAACGAGCATGCATGACAATAAATTATGAATTCAACTGATAAAATGAAATTGTTCTTATTCTGCATATGTCACGGGAGGTAAAAAAAAAGAAAGAAATACAACTGCATTTATGGCTCAATTAAACAATGTAACATTTGCACTCACAGTCAGATGTGTGTTATATGGGTAAATTTAATTATAAAATAGTCTGCTATATATACATACAGTGGGGGAAGTAAGTATTTGCCATGTCAACAATTATTTTATTAAACATATTTCCAATGCAATTTTGACCAGCCATTGGTATTAACTCAATACAATTACACAGCTAAAGAAAGTGTAACATTCCAATCCTTAAAAAAAGTTATGCGCAATAAAGTGGAATGACACATAAAAAAAGTATTGAAAACGCTAAATTAAATTTATTTAATACTTGGTGGAAAAGCCATATTTTAAATATTTGGTCGCATATCTTTTGCATGCCATGAAATCCTGATGTCTTTGACCCAACAACATCAAAAGACTCTTGATATCTTATTTTCTGGTACTCCTACAAGCGATACTGCATTTGAATAGATCTCTATGGAAATTGGGGGGTGGCACTAGATTTAGCTGTAAATTATGCTGGAACAGTATGGAATACATAGTTGGTAAAATGGCTGTAAGTCATCAAGGGTCTGAGGTATCGAACAAGACTCAAACCATCACTCTGCTGCCAGATATGCATTAGATATGGATGGATCACTCTAAGGGTTGTTTGTCCTGACACATTTTCCTATTGAACTCTTTGAAAAAATAAGTCAGGAGAAGAAACCATTCAAGTTATCCATCCATATATACTGTATTTCTGGCAGCAGAGTGATGGTTTAAGGCTTGTTTGATACATCAGACCCTTGATGACTGACAGCAGGTGTGGCCAACACGCGGCTCGCGAGCCGCACGCGGCTCTTTGCTCATTAATGTGCGGCTCTTTAAAAAAAAAAAAGATATTAAAAAATAATAATAATTTAAAAAAAAAAAGGATTCATAAAAAAAAAAACAATACACATTACATCCTACATTACATCCTACATATTTTTACTCATTTTCATTTGGGAGTTAGGCTATACATTTAAATTTGCATCCTACTGCCGAATGTGTGAATTGGTTGAGTAACGTTAACGGAACCAATCCACTGAACTAGCAAACCAATCACATACCTTGTAATTGAAAAAAATGTGCATCAGCACGGGTTCATGATTTTTCTGGTGAGGTCTTTGCATGACATATATGAATTGTTTGTAAAAAATATAAAATATATTTGAAAAACTGCTTCTGAGAATTAAGCGTAATAAATCAGATTAATGAAACAAATACAAATAAAAACATGTGAGAAGAGGTGATTATTTTGCATCATATTTTTAGTTTAAATTGTGACAGAAACAGTGAGCTCTATCAGCCGAAAAGGGAAATGGAGTAAACTTGCTCCTTGGAGACAATCTCAAATTTGCCTCAGAGGAACACGTCATGTTATACGTATGCATGAAAGACCTGGAGACTCCTGTCTTTCTCTTTTTTTTTAAGTTCAGTAGTCATTTTAATAGTGAAAAGTCACATGAGGGGAGGCAGCGCTTTAGCCCTATCATAGTTTCCTAAAATAACAGTCATGCCATGCCTTATCGGGGATTGAACAACACTTAAATATATGAGTCCCTCCCACTCTTTCTAATTTTAAGTGGTTGGGTTGCTACCGATTATTCAGTGATAGTGATACCATGAGACTAAATAGGGCTATGCTTAAACTTCATTGACGTTACTTGACCAGCAAGAGTTAGCGTTAGCTTTCATAAGGCAGGATGAATGAGGCAGTTCACAGGTAACGTTAGGCAGTTTGTTTGTTGATGTGATGGCCAGCTATAATGATTTGCTTGCCTCTCTCTTGGAGTCATTGACTGTGTTTAACAATGAGATAACGTTAGTTAAAACCACAATTAAAACACGAGGTTGCTCCTTTTTTTGTTTGGTAAATTGACAAACTGACTGACACCAGTTGTCACTCCCAGGCAGCTTTCATTTGCATTGCGATACGTTGATGGAAGTGGGCACATTCAGGAGAAGTTCATTGGATTTTTCCACATTTCAAGGGTGCGTGAGATGCACAATCTGTGTTTGCGAGTGCAGAGATGGCAAATTTCAATGATGAGCAAACTGGTAGCTCAGAGGTATAACAGGGCTGTAGTCATGCCACCTGCATTAAACGGACTGCAGGCTAAATTGAGAGGTTTTCCCCCAAGCTAAAATCCAAATCGAAAACCTGTTGCAATGCTGATTATTCATCAGACTATTACGAGGATGTTGAGTCTCTTTACTTTGATGACAATCCAGATTTATTTGAACCGGAATACACAGAATACTCTGCATCTTGCACTTCTGTCTCAGCCTCCGTTTTCCTTACATCCTTTTCATTTTGATTTAGCTTTTTGTCTGTGTATTCCAGTTCAACTAAATAACAGCATATAACATGGTGGGTAACAGCATGTTATATAGGTTTGCAATAACACTGTTACCAAGCAGTAATTGGAGATTTTTGGAGATACATTTCAATTAGGCTATAGATAGTTACTGTTGTATGAAAGGTCTAACTAATACAAATGGATACATACATAGCATTAACCTCTGTAAAAACAGGTTTGGTCCCTTTTTGCTGTGGCAATGTAATGACCGGATTTTTTGCAATTTTACAAGCGCATAGCAAGTTCTGTCTGAAAACTCTTATTGTAGCCGACCAGAGGGTGTCGCTACCTACATCCAATATATGAGCATCGAGGTGGCCCAATTCCTACAACCCCTCATGAGCCTCTGTTCATGACGATGCCAGCAACGCCTCGTCCAGCGGGTTTTGTGCAAAACTCTGTCCTCTCTGTGCTGTTAACATTTGCTACTTGCTGAAAAAAATATAATAATAAAATAAATAAATATTCTGGGTACTGACTAAAAGTTAATATGTCCTTTTTCAATTCCGCTGTCATCAAGTTTCTCATGCAGTGGTTAATTGGAATATCGATTCAAGACTTTCTGATCTTCAGGAAGCGATAGGTGCCCTGTTGTTACACATAGCTTTTCTCACTAGATAGTATAAGCTACACAGCCAGGCTACACATAGCCTAGTTAGGCGTCACATTAAGTTAGTATGGCCAATGTCTGATCCAAAATCACAGCCATGTTCTGTCTCTGTGCTGGAGGGATATCGATATGGTCTTCCTGATCTTCAGGAAACAGCAGGTGCTCTGCTGTACACCTAGTCTACTGTCACAGAATGTTAGTATGGCCAATGCCTGATCCAAGATCACAGCCATGTTCTAGCTCCGTGCTGGAGGGATATTGATATGTTCTTCCTGATCTTCAGGAGACCGCAGGCGCTCTGTTGTACACATAGCGGGGTTGCGCACTGGATAATCTGCTGTTTTTGGGGTATCTGGTCATCTCCTGTTTAGCGGGGGAGATGCCCATGCTCCAGAGTCGTACTAAAGTCGATCCATTCAGCGCCAAACCAAAATAATTATGCAGCTTTAATGAATGCATATTATTCATTCATTAAACATGTTGTTTGGATACGTGAGTTGTCCTGACAGAAATTCCATTACTTTTAAAATTACTTTTTATTTGACTTTTAAGGACCAGGGGCTCGTTTCACGAAAGCGACGACTACAGGCTGCTCGCAAAACATTTGTATGGCGTTTCCTTTGATTGTGTGCAGGCGGAGTCAGAATCTTCTTTGTGATCACTTCCACCATTTAGATAATAACAAAGATTAGTTAGAAAGATATCACTTACAAAAACGTAGTAGCCTACATAAAAGTTCATTTTTAAATGTATACTTAAGTAGGCTACATCAAGTTTATTGTAAAGTAGACTATATTCTACGAAGACAACTTTATAAAACTAAAGAGGCCTATGTATTTAAAGTATGTCCAGTATTTCTGTATTTCATGGAACTAAACGTTAAGTATAGGCTGCTACCATTTATGAACTACTTTTAAACTACTTCTAAACTTGTAGGCTACTTGAAACCGCTTCTGCAAATTAAATTGAAAGTGCACTTTAAGTAGCCTACACTGTCTGGGATTTAGTTCAGAAAAGGTGTAAAGACATAGGCCTTCTTTTATAAATTTATTTTTTGTAAGGGATGGAATGTTAGGCTACACTTGTGCGACATCTTAGGCCATACATAACATGTAACAGAGCATGGCCCTACCTGTCTCACTTCAAATAGTGACAGCTCTGCGCTTCCTGGCACCCGGCAGCTTTCGCTGGGTTGTCGGACATCGGACAATGTTATGGAATAAGCAAAAAAACGTCCAATTAATTCGTAAAGTGACGACAGCACTACGCTTTGTAAATAGCCTACTGATTTAATTCACCCACAACACAGACGTCAAGTGAAAGGAGACGTTTATGCACTGAGTGGTCTCCCAAAACTCCTTGGTGCAATTGATGGGTCGCAAATTCCCACCAGGGCATCGACTGAGAACGAACACACTTCCGTGTGTAGAAAAGTAGCCTAACACTCGTTAAACACTGCCTACAAGTTGTATGTGATGCCCTGGAACTAAATGGGAGCACACACGACAGCTACATTTGGAGTAACTGTGTGAGCAATTTGTATTACTGATGGATGGCTTCTAGATGACAATGGGTAGGTTTAATTTGAATATAACAAATAGCAATATGCATAACAGTACTATAAAGTGTAGGCTATATTAGGCCTACTGCGGAGACCTAATAGTTTTCATTAAATTTAAATTTCAAATTACATTTTTATATTAGCCTACAACGCATAATTCCAATTTAATCTGACCGCAGGGTGAATTTTTCAACCCACCCCACCGTCCCCAAGATAGGCTACCCCTTGCAACCTTGACTACACCCGTGTGTGGGCCAGCCCACACAGAACGAAGGGCGGTACAATCTTGCTATGTATTCTTAATGTTCAGCATTCAGCAGATGATGCTGATAAAATTTCTTCCTGAAGGGCAAATGTGAATTGTGCTTTGGCTAACATAGTTTTAATATGATATTTTTATATTATAACATTGGATTAAAGTCAGACACGATAAATTGTAACATAATTTTGGTTATTAAAAGTATTTTGAATATTTTACAGACAGTAAAGTACCCTGTAATCCATAGCGTCACCTTTAGTTTGCGTTTTGGGATAATTGGCAGTTCGATACAAAAAACGAGGCAGGGGGATGAGAACGATTGCAGATTTACAGATTGCCTACATGAATGCACTTTGCGACATGCGTTCATGGCTTGCAATTGCGATTTCTATGTGAAACACTCCAAAAAGTGCAGAAAAAATGTATCACATCTCGCAGATCGCAGCTCGCACGTCGCAACTTTCATGAAACTTCTTTCATGTATTATATTTAATTTGTTGCTGAACTAATGGTAGTATTAAGTTGTATCCTCTCCCCAAAAGTCACCAAAACTAACCATTTTAGAGTGATTACAGCAATAATTTTCTTTCTTCTTTGATATTCAATTTTCTTTCTGCATTTTTATCAACTAAATTCCAAACTGAAAAATATGTCTTGTGAGAAACAGCAAACCCAGGCACACACTTAAATATACATCTTACAAGCCACATTTTCCTGTGGGCAGGAAATGTAAAAAAATGTTGTCTTTTCATGATTACTTAGATCTTATTAAATTCAGGCAGCTAAAATTATTTAAATGACTTTAACAAAGAGAACCGTACAGCATGAGACAATGACTGATGAATTGAATGATTAAATCAATTACTTTCCAATAGTCACCAATAATTCAGAAGGTTGTTACATTTGTTATTCAATGTATCAAACTAAATAGTATGTTCCCTTCGTGAACTGGCTTCCCTCCTCTTAAAGACTGTTTATTCACTTTCAAATGATAGGACTTCATCTTTCACTTAATGTCACCTCACATAAACCCCACCATAAAAACACAAGGCCCATCCTTCAGAAGGACAAGATCAAGGTTCCTTGCTCGGTTATAAATTGTACAACAGTAAAAAAAAAAACGGATAATATTCTGTGTAATATGCCAAGTGCCTGAGGGGATTATTAACATAATTGCATTGGGGTATTTTTGCAATGGGTGAAGATCATTGCTATGGAACAAAAGAGAGATGATCATCCTTGACCTCAGATGTTCAAAGCTGCGTGTTTGTATCCACAATAGACTGGCGAACCTCAGTGATATTTGTCCGGCTGCCATGGCTCTGTCACAATATTCTTTTCTGTCTGTCACTCTGACTCGCTTTATTAGGGCATTAATATTCACTGACAGGGTATTAAAGATTCTCCAGAGAGCAGATATGTCAACCAAAAGCCTCCCCCAACTCCGTCAGACAAGTCATCTCATCCTCTCATCTGTTATACTTGTCACCATCAAATAAGTATCAATGCAGTCACTCAGCCTGAACATTTGCACCAGCACTAATATTTAGAAAATTCCATATTTTCTTTGGAAGGCTAGTAAGCTAAATAAACCCAGAGCGCTGTGCTTACAACAGTCTTTGCATTCTGCGTGTTCCTCAGTTTATATAATAGACGCATTATAGACTGCTCTCAGATTGTGGAATTTGGCTACAGCCCAGGTTCCCAACCCCTGTTTGGAAATACTCCAAAGGTGTATTTCTCAATATTTAGGTTATGGCAGAATCTATTGAATAATTCATATTTTCTTTAGCATTCAGCTATTATTTATTTCCAGTGTAAATTTCCTCCTATGAGTGAATTTAAAATAGATAACTAAAAGCGCGCACACGAATGATAATTCTGTGCTGGGGGCATGTGGGTCACTGGTCGAACTGCACGATGGTACATAATGGAAGATGAACGTATTGGAAAGCATTGTTGTTGAAACCCTGCTTTGTGAGGATACACAGAAGAAGAATGACCTCACAGGTCCAGTGGCTTGGGCTCAGACACGGGCTTAAGTGTGGATTTACATGCTGTTCTTGTCTTTACATTGTTTTACTCTTACAGCTCTTTTTTCTTCTCTCAGTACCAGACAAGCTGGTCTGGCAAATTAGTGACACTAAATTTCTTCCGGTCTGTATGTTTAAACCTCTGCAGGACAATGGGATCACGGAAAACAGATGGAGTTAATTAAAGTAACAATGCACCAATGCACAACACTGAAAAGGGTTTTTTGGAGGGGTAATTTTACTAATTGAATTACTCTCTAGCTGCAATGTGGATTACACAGAGCATACACAAGAATGGGTAACAAGAAAATATAGATACACACCATGGCTTGGAGGAATACTAAATTAAGATTGCTTAATAAGCGTGTGTACATGGAAATCACGCATACCACGTGGTAAACGTCTTCTCGCTGTGCAAACAAGTTCCAGATTAACATGCCCAAACATACTGGCTGTGCAAACAGAGATTTATGCTTGTTTTATACACATAACCAGGCGCGAGAATGTAATTAGTTATTTTGCAACTCTGGAAAACTGACAACTAGAATGCATGGTCAAAATGCATAGCCGTTATTCGAACGCCAAGCTGGCTAGCCACAGGCTTCCCAGTTGGTCTCATTTTTGACATTGGACTTCAAATGATCATGTCCTGAATAGCTGGTTTGGGGATCAGGAGCTTATGGAAATGCTCCATGTTTGTAGTGTGTTACAGGTACAAACTTATGGTATGTAATTTGAGGTTTATCACTTTCTCATTACAAATCTCCTCTGCCCTAAAGGTAATTATGCTGTAGCACTACACATAACCAATGCAGTACACATATTTCATTCTCAAAAATGATCAAAGCATCACTGTTCATACGAAAGAAATCAAGATGGTTATTCAGCTGTTTTATTAACATCAGCTTGTTCGGTACAGAAAACCTCAAGATTCAGCAAAGCAAACAACTGTTATGCTAATTGACTGCTTCCTCCAACACCTGGTCAGAGGAGGATGTTCAACAATGCCAGAAATAATGAGACACACTTGGGTAGCATAACGGACGGCGACTAGCCATGATTAGCTATGATACAGAAGAAAGTGCCAGAAACCCAGTGTTTATTTATGTATCTGACCGCCAAATTTATACTTATTTATTGCATTTCAAGCCACATCAAAAAATAAATAAATGACCCTATACCTTAAAGTATATAATTAATTTATAATGCACTGCATACTCATAACTGATCCCAAAACAGAATATTATATTTTCACTACATGTCACTTCATATGGCAATAAAAAAAAATTTCATATGGAAATTTTTGCAAAAAAATTATAGTGACCATAGTGGTTTGTTTGTATTGCTTTCTGGCCGAGCTTGGTCTGGGAGAGTGACACAGGTTATATGGACACATGCACATGAATTGAATTGTCTAACTGGCCTGTGGTTTATATGAGAGAGACAGAGAAAGAGCACATGCACGTAAATTGAATTGTCTAACGGCCTGTGGTTTATATGAGAGAGAGAGAGAGAGCCTCTGTAGTACATTGTCACACGGCTTATCTTGTAGCCTCTCCCTTCCCTCCTCCAAACCCATACTCTAACCCTAAAAAATATAAACAACCTTATCTTCCATGCTGAGCACCAAATGGCCTGGCACACAGCAACAATTTCAAAACGTCAAAGAAAAAGGCATCTGTCATGGGAGGAAGATTGTCATTGGAGAACAATCAGATGACAGCCCCACAGTTTTAACTGTTAACGTGTACCACAATGGTACAGTGCTAATTCAGGGCAGTCAGGCCAGCTTGGACTCTTTTCATGAGATATTCTTACTCCTGAAAAATGAGGCAGACAAAATTAATAGAATGCCTGAATCGGAACAGGCCCAGCAGCTACTGAAGAGGGACACACTGGGGACCGCCCGTTCCCTGACTCCAGTGAGTGGTAATCTCCACACTGCTGCCCCACACATCATCTCCATCAAATGCAGAGATCACCAGAGGATGTGCCACCCTACCCAGCATACACCTGATGCACCACCCTGCCCTGGAACCCTGGCACATACATGATGCTGTGCACCTGAGCAGACCTGGAGTGAAGATCTTCACCAAGTCCCGAAAGGACATCGCCCTGGGCCGCAGCCCCACCCCAATAGAGCCCAGTACAGAAGGAGGCCCCCCCTTCTCTCAGCCCCATCACAGCAGCATGGGCACCTGCTGCCCATCAGTGCCCCGCCCCGCCCTACTCCTTCAGGCTTCCCATCTACAGGCCCAGAGTCAACCAGGAGCAGCAGCTCAGCTATGCTGCAGTCCTGGCCCAGCCAGCCCCCCCACGCCCCCCCACCCCCATCACCACTGAGCTGGGTGAGATTAAGAACCTCCTCAGCCTCCTCTGCAGTAAACCGATGAGCTAAAGCTCACCAAAGCGGGTAGGAGGGACACTACTGTCCCTAACACAAATTTACAAAGTGTTAAACATTTTGGAAGCAAAGCTATAAAAGTATGTCGCTATACAGAGCATATACTGTAAATATTGTGTTTCACTTTGCATAGTTAAAAATATATATGACATCACTATCAATTAGTTTGTGAAATGTTAAGGGTATTCGGCCTTTGGGCCCAAGAGCACAAGCCCTGATTTTATTAATAACCTGAATAGTTATGACATAATGATTAGAAACATGGTGTCGTGTTGATGCACTGACTCAATGTCCCTCAGATCATAGTGCCATCATATACATTAAAGCATATCAAGCATGGCAGAGATTCTGGGGGAATCATAACATCATTTGGAAAATTTATGATTTGATATTTACCTGATATTTTCCTGTATGCAGCCTACACCCCCCTTACTCAATCTCCTTATTATGACGAGGATTTTTTCCATACCCTCCACACAGAAATCAGCCATGTCCAGGCGCTGAGATATGTGCTACTGTGTGGAGACTAACACAAGAACAGGAACAGAGTCAGATTGCATTAATAACTATGGTAATAGACATATATTTGGACAGACCCCTCTAAATCTATTACCAAACTGCAACACAAAGAAACAACCTTGACCGTGCTGTAAATAAAAATGGTAAGTAGCATCTCTGTCGAGCCTCAGGCCTGTACATTCTTAATGGCAGAGGGGACTCACTTACTGCTCAGCTCTTGGGACTAGTGTTGTCAACTACTGACATGGACGCCTCTTTCATTAGTGCATTCACTGTCAGACCACGTACCCCATTTTCAGACCACTATCAACTCAATCTGTACCTGAAAAGATTTGGACAACCCAGGAACATTGAAACACAGCCCTTTAAGTTGTACTATCTCAATCAAACATACAGATTGGCTTCAGACAACATAGAATAATTTGCTAAAGCAATCAGTTCCTCTGAAATTACTAACCTCATTAACGGTTTCCTTTTCACACAATCAGAACCAAATTCAAATGGCATAAATCTGGCAGTTAAAATGATAAATAGAAATTAATCAATCATCAAAAAATTATCAAGAATCTTCAACCACAAAAGATTAATGGTTTGATGAGGAAAGCAAATCAATGAGTAAAAAATTAAGACCTTATCAAATCTGAGAAATACAGCAGATTTACACCATATATATTGTGAAATGCTTAAACTATACTACTCAAAAGAATTTAAGGGTCAAAGGAAATGTTTTGATCATTTTTGTAAGTATGTCTTTTTAAGCCAGATAGGGTTAGAATATCCCCCTTTGGGTTGTCATTTGGACTATAGACATCACGTTATTATGGGACATGCATTCATTGCACTTATTTTTAGAAACTTTTTAAATTAACCCAGATTTCCTTTTCATGGATTTGAAGCACAAACTTAGACTAAACTGACAAACTGCCTCGAAACACCCATTGTGACACCTCATGCACCATTTGCACGTGTTTTGCATAAGTGTCATTCCATGTTGTCATGGATCGCGCCTTCTTTTCCTTATCTCTGCGTTTTGTATTCCTTTTTTTTTTACCTGTAATCTATCGGATTTTTCTGTGTTCCGCTACGGGTTTTGCTTTCGCCACGGTAATTATTGAGTTCACCTGTCCTGCATTTCCGCTCACTATTTATAACCCGATTCCTCCTTTTCTCGTCGCTTCCATGTTATTTCACGTAACATTCTAGCCGGTAAAGGTATAGGAAGTTGTGCTGCTATCGACCGCTTTGCTCCTTAACACGGGACTTGTTAGCAGTACAATTTAGAAAAAGTAAAGTGTGCTCTTTCGCTCTTTTATTTCAGAGCAGATGTTATGGTTTCTTTGTTTCCACTCAAACCTACGAGTGCTCTCGCCCTAAGGTTTAGGGTTCTTTTATTTTTCTCTTTCCTTTATTTTTGTTCACTCCACAACGGGATTTAGATAAGCGTGACTGCTTATTTATTTTGTTTTGCTCGGATATCGAGTTCCTCGCCTTTTATCGCGAGGTTATTTGTGTTCTCCTTATTTTCCCCATCCACTACGGATTATTGTCCGTCTCAGTGGTGTTCGTTAGAACACTTTAAGAGTCCTCATCTGTCGCACCTGGACCTCCAATATTTCCTCTGTGTCTCTGGCATAGAGATCCTCTATATGCATGCCAATTTTAGCAATAAAATGGCTGAGCATTTTCCATTCATCATCACATCATTATTTTGGGGGGTGCATGACTTTTTTTCATCAGGGTAATAAACTAGTGTCTAATCAAATGTTTTTTGTTTTCTGTTTTCTGTTCTTGAGAGAAATGATTAATCAAAGAATGATTTTGTCGTCACCATTTTAGCTCATTAGCTTATATTTATATGCACAAATATGTTTGACCCTTAACTTCTTTTGAGTAGTATATATAAACAAACTCTAAAAGAGAAGAAACAAAAACACATTCACAAAACTCTTAATGAAATTGAAGGCTCTATTAACCGAAACCAGTTCAGCGAAAAATTTACTAATTTAAAGAGTAAGTGAACCCACTCAGCCTGTCTCCGCCCACTACACAATTTAGAAAAAATACTTTGTGGGGTGAGCGAGGGAGAGGGGTGGGGGTGGAGGAGCTGTGTCCATCGCCATTTGCACAAATTAATGTACAATGTACAAATAATTTAGTTTAACTCAGATCAAACTGTCAAACTAGACGTTGCAGATCAAATATTAATCAAAATTCAGCAACTACATGGCCTATTTCTATGTATTTTAGTAGACTATTTAGGTAGAATAAGAGAGTTTATGAACAGGACGCCACGTTGTTCCGGTTTAAAAACGTGAAGCAAAAACAAAAGGAATGTAGTGGGTCTAACCAATCAGGTGCCGGCTGTTGCCGTTAAGCGCAACAACAATTATCCATATGACGTAGAGGTACCTCCAAAGAGGTACTCTGACATCACGATTGGGGCGGGGCCAGTTTAGAGAGCAGGAAGGGAATTTAAACCATTAGAGGGCAGCACAAAGACACTTTTCTACCAGTTTATTATGATGTACAATATAATTTCAGAATTGTTGAAATAACAGAATGGATGAATAGGCTTAATTATAACTTTAAATACATTTATCAAAACTTTGCACCAAACAATCTCAAATTTGAACATAGACAAATCCAAGAATTTTTAAAATATCAATATCAATATTAAAGAACAATCAAAACCCATTAGGCAACCCAATTACTTTAAAAGAGCTGAAAGATCAACTAAAAATATCAAACCTAAAAGCATGCGACTAGAGTATTAGACCAGAAATGCTGAAACACAGCATCTCTGAACTGCAGAAGGCAGCCAAACAATGAAACTAACCAAAAGCACATATTTGGAACATTAGAAGACCAGTACCAAATCCCAAAATAAACTGAATTGCTCTTGGGCCCTAAACAGAGAATACACACAGGCAGAATATCTCTTCTCTGTCAGAGATACAAAGCAGAGACAGATCCTGACCAAGTTCAGGCTCAGTGACCACGCCTTAGCAATTCAGAAAGGTAGACATGATTGCCCAAAGAAGAACGCTTATGTGGTCACTGTAAAACAAGAGAGGTGGAGACAGAGATGCACTTACTCCTAGACTATGACAAATATTCTGAAATCAGAAATACATATTTAGCAAATTTTCTAAATATATAAACATATTTCCTTACCTGACAAATGTGGAAAAGCTGCAAATAATTTTGGGAGAAGGGTCAACAGCCCCAATCGCAACAAAATATGTTTCAGCCTCACAACAGTGAGTAGTAACTACCCAGCATGTATGGAATCTCTGTACAGATGAAAATGATAAGGTGTTATCTGTTCACTATTACATTATACTACAGTCAACAATTACATGTTATATATAATTCATTATTATCTATAAAAAAAAATTCTTCTTTCTATTTGAAATTTTTAAAATATATATATATGTATATATATCTATAATGCTTTGGCAATATGTACTTCATGTACTTCACTGTATGTATTTCATGAAGCATGTTGAATTGGGAAAATTTAAACCCACCGTGCTAGGTACACGTTTAGGCAGTAAGCGGGCACCAATTTATCAATACTACCCCTCCCCTTCACAAACTACTGAACAAAGTCAAACAAATACTCCATACATATAACCATTACATTTGAAAAATGTTTAGAAGAATTTAAGATAAAGCCGTTTCCTTGGACCATACACAAAATCTGCGCCAATTATTATATATTATATTATATTATAATATAAAAATATTTCCAATTGCAATAGGCATGCTCTACCTTGTGATGGGCAGCCAACAGTCCAGCCATCATTTTCACAAGATTTATTATCTCAATGTATTATAAGAGAGTAAATAATCCCTCAAAACATGCAAAGCGTAATTAAGAAAAATAAATACAATTTAAAAATCTGGGATTGCAATTGTGGTTTTAACGAAAACATATGCAGCATACACAGTGAAGACGCTCTGATTTGTCCTGGATCACCCCCCTCGAGGACACTGGTTGATAACCACAGGGACATAGCGACGCATGTTGAGAACGTACAACCGGACAGTGTGTTTGCAGTGCGTAGACCCGGCGTTGTCATTCAGGGACATAGCGACGCATGTTGAGAACGTACAACCGGACAGTGTGTTTGCAGTGCGTAGACCCGGCGTTGTCATTCAGGGACATAGCGACGCATGTTGAGAACGTACAACCGGACAGTGTGTTTGCAGTGCGTATACCCGGCGTTGTCATTCAGGGACATAGCGACGCATGTTGAGAACGTACAACCGGACAGTGTGTTTGCAGTGCGTATACCCGGCGTTGTCATTCAGGGGCATAGCGACGCATGTTGAGAACGTACAACCGGACAGTGTGTTTGCAGTGCATAGACCCGGCGTTGTCATTCAGGGGCATAGCGACGCATGTTGAGAACGTACAACCGGACAGTGTGTTTGCAGTGCGTAGACCGGGCATTGTCATTCAGGGACATAGCGACGCATGTTGAGAACGTACAACCGCATAGTGTGTTTGCAGTGCGTAGACCCGGCGTTGTCATTCAGGGGCATAGCGACGCATGTTGAGAACGTACAACCGGACAGTGTGTTTGCAGTGTGTAGACCCGGCGTTGTCATTTGCGTTCTTATATTTACTTAAGGTCCTTTTCGGGCTTTAGTCCTTAGGAAGGCATTATACGACAGATGCTCAAACAGCCACATCCCCAGCGTGCCACCAACTGCACGGGTGGCTGTGAAGCCCTGCCATGCTTGCATAACTGACTGATAGAGAGGCGTGAGCCCAGTCAAGTCAGCCTTCCCAAGCTGCAGCTGGAACAGCTGATTGTCATAGCCAAAACACCTATTATACTGTAAGATTCATTCAAGTATATTAAAATAACGAGTTTTGACAGCTGCTCTATACCAATGCTTATTGAAGTTGCTGTTTTTTCCCCAATTAAATTAAACTTTGTTTTCCAGAACAAATTTTGATTATTAAATATAAAAAATGCTGTAATTCAATTTGAAACATGATGGGGAGTGTGTCGCAATAAAGAGACAGCTCTGCATTTTTAGGCATGCTATAACTCATTTTGTGGTATAAGGCATATACATAACTGTATATAAATGAACTGTAGAGAACCCTTTAGATTATATGTGTTTTTAGCAGAATCTCCCAAATTCTTCATACATTTTACCATTACTTCCTTGCATTTTACCATTTTTATGTTAGTTATGTTTGTAAACTCTAGATTATGTGTTTACTTGAAAATAAGACATACTGCAAACAATAACAGATGTACCACCATGAGGCAAAATGGTCAGATGCAGACAGTGTCCAACTGCCAAATTTAAATCATCCGATGATTGACTTTACATGCCTGGCCATTATCTGGGAGTGCAAAATCAACACGGCTTGTCACTGTGACAATCTGTCAAGAGGGCTGTTACTAAATTTCAAATGGTATAACAGCAGTTGTAACACTCTCCTGATAGCTTCAAGTGGAAAGAAACCTGGTGCTCATTTCATGTAGAATCACTTAGAGCCAGAAGCTATCAGCCTCCAGAGGAAATAATGAAAGCCTTTCAGCAGATTGGCGTTTCCATACCATTATGCTCACAGGCAACGTACTATTAGGCTACATGTTTGCATTTCATGTTTTCCTCTTGATAGTTGGCAACAATCTTAAATGTCCTCTCCATTATCACAATACAGGTATCCCTGTCATCAAGAGGTCTGTTGACAATAAACGTCACTTTTATTGAAATCCTTGGGATTATTAAATCTCAGTTCATCCCAAAAAGACTGTGAAGGAGAGAGAGAGGGAAAGAGATGCACAGCGAGAAAGTGCGAGAGAGAGATCCCCTCCCCCATGCATCTTAACCAGCCCTGCTAAATGAATACAGTCTGAAGGATGCTAAATTGCATTTGCAATGATGAAGATCTACCTTGTATCTGAATTCCCTGACTTAATTACAAGTGAAGTACATATTGTACCACAAGGTGAGTAATATCTAATAAGCAGAATACATTCATGCAATTAAAACATGTTCCAATCGAGAGTTAATGATAAATAGTGTGCATGACGTGCTAATAAATATCCATATTGATTCAGAAAATAAAGTGCGTTATCGGCCTTCAGGCCCAGTTAATGCTTCAACATGAACAAAAAAAAAAAGGATTTATTTCAGTATATTCTTCCATAAAAATAACATTAGTATCACCATAATTCAGAGAATTATATGAGACAAGTACATTTTAGATTTTACAAATGTGATGAAAACAACACAACTGTCCTATAAAATCTATCATTCACTGTAATTTCCAGAATTAATTATTTGGATAACGGACGACTGCTGTGTACTTTCCACTTTCCATTTCAGCAAACCTTATCATTAGCAATGGATGAAACAATCTACAAAATGTAGTCGTCTGGTGGCTCTTAAAATAATAAAACAAACCAAACTTATATTCAATGATTTTAATCATGTACTTTCCAATACGTCGTTCCATGTGAAAGCAATTACAAGCAGTCAATAGAACTGACACAATTCTGTTGCTATTGTATTCTTTTTAGAATGAAAAGGTATTATGGTTCCTTCCAAGGCCTGTCCATTAATACTCCATATATTCAATAAAGCGTAATTATTGAATTCAGATGAAAGGCCTTAATTGCAGGTTATACAATTTAAAAGGTTAGTAGGTACTTTCTTCTACTTCAGAAGTATTTGTCATGCCCTCAGTTTCCGCAACCCACCAGCCACATCCCATTAAATACATAGGTTGCAGCCCAGTTTGACTGCCTGCACCTCTGTGTTAGTGCCGTTGGGCACACACATTAAGCGAGGAAACAAAGCGCTGAATGTGTTTCATGCAGTTACTGATCCCTGTGCACCTTTCCTGCTTATTTAGAATTAATCTAATTCAAAGCATAATATGGAAAGCTGACAAAGTTGGTTGTGGTGAAAGATTCTCAACAAAAGGTTATTTTAGATACAGTTTGAAATAGTTCTGAATTCAGATTTTCTGAGATATATAATTGCACTGTTTACAATGATAAACCAATCTGAGGGAGACTGCCAAAATGTTTTTTTTTTCTTACAGCATAAAAAAAAGTATATGCTGTTGGCAATGCTGCTCGACAACAGTAATACAATACATGCAATGCAAGTGTCTAAATCCAAGTTGTAGGCATGGCTACTGAAATTATAGTACATGTTGTACATTTAGGACATGTCCAGATTTCAGTTTGGTCCGATTACATTGAAATATATAGCGAATTAAAGTTTCTGCTGGTTTGGCCTTTTCAAAAAATCTTCATTCAGACTTCTCTGCTTAAAACTGTCAGAATTTCAATGAACAGTATTCAATCTAAAATAATCATTCCATGCCCTGTAATATGTCACAATTTTCTCTTATGCGTCATGAAGAAAGACCCACTGAATGTGCTGGGGAATTATGCTAATGGAGCACTTTTGATGGACTCATCGTCTGGGGCTTCCATATGACAGGAAGTGACAGCACTGCTGCAGGCTACAGGAAGTGACAGTAGATTTTGCCGCAAAAACTTGTGAGACGTCACTGGACAATACCTCTAATGGGAAGGAATTTGTTCATCCAATTCTGAATAACATCAATGCATAAGTAAGACAAATGGCTTTCTATTGAATGAGCTATATGAACATTTGTCTTAACACCACAAGCTATTTTGTCAAACAAATACCATTTTGCCCATGTTTACTTTCATTTAATAAATCGTGAGGTAGCATATTAAACTCCTGACATTAGCATTAAGCATACAATAGTGGTCAGAATATATTTGAAAGACGTGAGTCCCTTAAAGCAAGGCATAGGTAATATTGTTTATACACTAAGGGCCTGATTTACTAAGATCTTTAGCGTGTGCAAAACCTTTTAGCACACGCAGAACCAATAACATGACAAATGATTGGTCATGGTATTTGTTTTGCACCAATCATTGGTTGTGTTCTTAGTTTTGCGTGTGATAAAGGTTTTTGCACCTGCTAAACATCTTAGTAAATCAGGCCCTTAGTGTATAAACAATATTACCTATGCCTTGCTTTAAGGGACTCACGTCTTTCAAATATAAGTACTCTTGACCTTAAATGTTCTGCCCTCCTGCACTTCCACTTGGTGGAAATCCCTTTAGAACCGTAGTTCTTGTCGAGTGCGGTCCAATCCGTTACAAATGCAAGTGAAGTATGTTAAATTAGTCTTCAAGCCGGCAGTGAAATTGCCCAGAATGCTTTACTGTAACCCCAAACGTCCTGTTTCAGAAGTTTCAATTTAACCCCTTTACGTATTTCCTGGGGAAAATCCTAAAAATAGAGAAAGCGTAAAAGTACAAGATACTAAAATACTTTTTTATTGCACAACTGAAATGTGGAATAAATTAGGAAATGACATTGATTTAGTGGTTCGATAAAATCGCTTTAAAAGCAAATAGTTTCATGTTATAGCCTACAAATGATTATTTATGGTTAGTTAATGATAACTAGCTACATAATCAGATTGATGCAGTCCAGCAAATGAGCCAGTGCAAGCTTATAAGCATGGGCTATATTACAAAGACAGTTTGCTTGAATTTCATATTTAATACAGGTTGCTTGCCTCTTTTATGTTTTATACTTCTGTGCCACATGCAAAGCAATCTATGCATCCACCATTTTGATTTCAGTTTATTAATATGTGATTTGGAGGTATTTGTATCATACATGTGTATTATTCCCCATTCCTGCTCATGAGATATTTCATCAATACCTGCTTTCTATCAATACATTGATTGTCAATCAATTTCTAGTTTGCTTTTTTGTCAGAATAAACATTGAGATATTGGTCGGAGATTGCTGTCTTATGCAATTTATTGGAAAGTTTTGCACAAACCTCCCCGTCGGTTCAAGTGTCTATTCTCGTGTTCTTTTGGTGCTGCGTCACACCCTCCCGAGGGAAGTTTGCAAGTGAAGTTTGTGTGGGCAGAACATTTAACGGATTGGACCGCAGCCCTATTCTTCCCTGACCCATGTTTCTAATGCAGCCTCACTTGTGCAATGGAATATTTTCCAAACACTGTACTGTAATTATATGAACGTTGTGATTATAGTTTTATTCTTCATTTTTTTGTTTGTGCAGTTTATTTATGTATACCGTGTGCTTCCTAATATGGTCTGTGCTTTTATGTTACACTTAATACCTCTTAGCCACACACACAAAGGGGATACCAAATTATAATATTAGAAGAAATGCTTACACTTTTTTCTGCAGATGGAACAACCAATTTGAAATGAAAAGCCTCGCAAAATTTCTAATTATACATTATGCAGCCATCACACTAAGTCCGGTCACAGACATTTTACATAAGTAAGATTATTAAAAAACATACTTACCTCTAAGAAAAGATGAGACACAGGCTTTCTTGGAGCTTGCTGCTCTGTAACATAGCACTTGTATAAGGAAAGCAGAACGACTGCACATATTTTCTGAGAGGCTCCATTTTATCTGTATCTGTAGCCCCATTGTGTCAGTTCATAGCACACTCTATGGAGAAACTGCTGTGTGAAACAGACAGATACCATTCACTCTTGGAGAAAAATGTTTACATTTATACCTCAATGTATACACATGCCTATTATTTCTGTCAGATGCCCCCCAGTTTTACATGTGCGACCCAGTTTTAAACCTGGATTTGTTTATTATCCACTATATGTAGGTTGCATAACTGTTTGGTGAGAGCTGGGTCTCACAGATACAAAATGATAGTTCTGTCAGGACAACTCATGTATTGAATATATGAATGAATATACAATTATTTTGGTTTGGTGCTGAATGTGTCTGGTCCATGTACTTCTAGTACATGCACCAGCGTGCACTACCTAGCAAACAGGAAGCACGACACATTTCCCCTACTAAAAAGAAGATAAGCCAAAACTCCCAGTACATATAAGCAGATCCAAACAACAGGTGGAAGGGTGAGCAGCATTTATTTAGAGCAAGCAGCAGCAGCAAAAGAAACCAGAACAGCACAGGTGATAGCAGCATAGGCGAGGTCTGACTCTCGCTTTTAACCTTATTTACTTTGGCCCTCCAGAGGCAATTTCCACCTAGTTTCTACTAGTTTTATTTAAATGTCAATATCTAAAAATATATTCCCTGCACATCATCCATGGTTTAAAGTTTGAATTGAAGGAGAAGCTGTATCATTCAGAAATTTGCAACAGAATATTTCAGAATAGTCACATACAGTATATACATAATAACCATAACATAAGTAGCTTAATGTATTTAAATAAGTAAAAAGCATGTATATAAATAATGTACAAAAGCATGTGTGTTTTTACACAACAGCAACATATTTCAGCCCTAAGTGCGAAAGATGGTCGCTGTGGAAATGTTGACTGTACGATACTTTGGTGAAATGTAACAAGATAAACTCTACAGGGTTAATCAGAAAACAGCGGTAGCTGAATACACTGGTAAGCACTTAGTTTCCTAAACATATTTATACGAGAAATTTGGGAGCAAAAAATTTGGTCTAAACCGAAAGTGCATCAGGTACTATAGAAACAATAAAATATTATTGTTCCTATACGTGAAAATGATTTGCTTAGCAACGGTGCATTTTACAGTGTGTGGCTTTGGCGAGAGGAGGGTCGTGAAGTGCTTTGGGCTATTAATAGCACGCTTTTATTGTATTGCCCTGCAGTGTAACTGGAGAAGCTGAGGTTTTCACAAGCGGGGTTTACAGGGTTTTTTAAAGCTATGATTACGTTCACATACTTAAATAATGATTATTGCACCTGTTTGTTTATTTATCATTTGTGGTACTGCAGTATCGGTGATCACAACCGCTTTTTTAGGCTTTCCGTGAACCAACGGTCCTTGCACGGCTAATAATAACGTGAGCTGTTGCCTGAATAATGACACATTGTGATGGAAAAGGGCTATGCCCACAGAGAAAATCGTAGCCTATTTTACAGGTATAGCCACCCGGAATGTCTTCTGAAAGGTTCTCCCATCTCCACAAGGATACGCTGGAGCTCTGTCAGAGTGACCCTCGGGTTCCTGCTCACCTCCCTGGCCAAGGCCCGTCTTCCCAAATTGCTCAGTTTGGCCGGGCGGCCAGGTCTAAGAAGATTCTTGGTGGTTCCAAACTTCTTTCATTTACGAATGATGGTGGCCACTGTGCTCTTTGGGACCTGTAAAGCTGCAGAGATTTTTCCGTACCCTTCTCCAGATCTATGCCTTGACACAATCCTGTTTCTGAGGTCTGCAGATAATTCCTTTGACTTGGAGTTTGCTCTGACATGCACTGTCAACTGTGGGACCTAAACAGCTTCTTTGCGCGCTTTGATGCACAAAACAACACGCGCCCACAGAAGACCCCACCCCCTCCCCACGATCAGACTCTGTGTCTGTCTGCCGACAGCGTGAAGAGGACACTCTCTGCCATCAACCCCCGCAAAGCAACAGGCCCAGACAACATCCCTGGTCGTGTGTTGAAGGACTGCGCAGAGGAGCTTAAGGACGTCTTCAGGGACATTTTTAACACTTCTCTGAGGCAAGCCATTGTTCCATCTCGTTTCAAGGCCGCCATCATCATACCTGTGCCGAAGAAATCTGCGCCATCCTGCTTCAATGACTACCGCCCTGTGGCACTGACACCCAACATCATGAAGTGCTTCGAACGACTAGTCATGTCACACATCAAATCCATCCTTCCCCCCACCCTGGACCCCTCGCAGTTCGCATATCGAGCCAAACGATCCACAGATGATGCAATCTGCTCTGCCCTTCACCCAGCCCTCACCCACCTGGATAAAAAAGACTCATATGTGAGAATGCTGTTCATAGACTTCAGTTCAGCATTCAATACCATAATACCACAACAACTCATCTGCAAACTCGACAAACTGGGACTCAACACCTCCCTCTGCAACTGGCTGCTGGACTTCCTCAGCCAGAGGCCACAAGCAGTACGTGTCGGCAACAACACCTCGAGCAGCATCACACTAAGCACAGGGGCCCCACAAGGCTGTGTGCTCAGCCCTCTGCTCTTCACCCTGCTGACACATGACTGCACAGCAACATACAGCACAAATCACATAGTGAAGTTTGCGGACGACACAACTCTGGTGGGTCTCATCACCCAGGATGATGAGACTCACTACAGGAAAGAGGTCAACCTACTGACCACGTGGTGCAGAAACAACAACCTCCTGCTGAATGTCAGCAAGACCAAGGAGATTGTTGTTGACTTCAGGAGAGGCCACACTGAACACCCGCCACTGACCATCGATGGTGCTGCTGTGGAGAGAGTGAGCAGCACCAAATTCCTGGGGGTGCACATCAGTGAAGACCTTACCTGGACCATCAACACCGCATCACTAGCGAAGAAAGCCCAGCGGCGCCTCTACTTCCTGCGCAAACTCAAACGGGCAAGTGCTCCATCACCCATCATGAGCACATTCTACAGAGGCACCATTGAGAGCATCCTTTCCAGCTGCATCACCGTGTGGGGCGGGAGCTGCACGAACTACAACAGGAAAGCCCTGCAGCGCATAGTGAACACGGCTGGAAGGATCATTGGTGCCCCACTCCCTTCCCTGCAAGACATATACACCACCCGCCTCACCCGGAAAACTATCACGATTGTGAGCGATGCAACCCACCCCGCACACAATCTGTTTAGCCCCTTGCCCTCTGGGAGGAGGTATAGGAGCCTCCGTTCCCGTACCACCAGACTCACCAACAGCTTCATCCACCAGGCTGTTAGGATGTTAAACTCTCTCCCCTCACTACCCCCAGCTCCATCCAACAGGCTGCCAGGAAACTAAAAACTAAAAACTCTCCCCCCCCCAAAGAACACTCTGAACTCTGAACCCTTGACCACATTACATTACTATGCCACTTGCACTACCGCTATGCCACTTTTTTTGCTGCTATTACTGACTGTTGCACTAACTCCTAACTTATCAAACTGTGAGCACTGTGAACTCTGTTTTATTTAAGTATTGTAAATGTCTCTTCATGTCTGTCTTTTCTTGTTGTGCCGGTGCACTTGCACTTTTACTTTTACTTTTACTGTTTGTTTTCCTTTTTACTGTTTTTTACCTTCTTTTGAAATGTCTTGTCTTGTCTTCACCGTAGGATAGTGAGAAACGTAATTTCGATTCCTTTGTATGTCTGGTACATGTGAAGAATTGACAATAAAACTGACTTTGACTTTGACTTTGACTTTTATATAGGCAGGTGGTGGCAATCCCCAATCATGTCCAATCAATTGAATTTATCACAGGTGGACTCCAATTAAGTTGTAGAAACATCTCAAGCAGTATCAGTGGAAACAAAATGCACCTCAGCTCACTTTTGGGTGTCATATCAAAGGGTGTGCACACTTGTGTACATATGATATTTTACATTTAGATTTTTAATAAATGAGCACAAATGTCTAAAAACCTGTTTTCACTTTGTCATTATGGGCTATTTTGTGTAGAACTTTGAGACAAAAAATGAACTCAATCTATTGTAGAATATGTAACGTAATAAAACATGGGGTAGTTGAAAGGGGTGTGCAGACTTTACGGCTTGACTGTATATTTCTGTAAGCTACAATGAGACAAAAAAATTGTCACATAACAACAATGCACTGCTATTGATTTACCTTTGCAAGGAAGGCAAAAGTCACTTTTTGGGTGAAATGAATCACCACCTTCAGGCTAGAGGACCGAAATGCATTCATGAACTGAGGTACACAAACATAGTGCAGCTCATTACAATGCAGAGAGGCGGATGTTGTAATCCAAGCATTCCCTAATGATATCAGATTCTGTGTTAAGTTCTATCTGTGACATTTTACAAGATATATCCCCGAAGGGGCATGAACTTCACTCTATTATTCGCTCATTCTGAATCTCAGATAGGCAGTTGTGATAAACAAACGTGTTTTTCCAGCATGGCTACAAATTCTCACTGGCAATCATGTTATTGGAAAAGAAGATCAGACTTAATGGGTCATGTGCAGTGTTCCTACGAGTTTGAAGACTAGCAAAGGGTTTTCTTGAGACTTTCCATATTTCCCGGATGTAGATCAAGACCAAATTGCCTTAGTCTTCAGAAAATCCTGTGCTAGTCTTCAAACTTAGAAGGCACAGATGCTCTCAAACTCATTAGTAGAGTCCCATACAATCCTGAGTGCAATGTGCTTTAAACGCCACCTATAGGATACTAAAGTTGCATACTTCATGAACCTGCTGCTGACCAGGTTTTACAAGAGACTACAAGCTGTCCATACAGAAAAATTAATCACAACTCTTTATAGCCTACTTCATCTAGATCTTTCACCACACAACTGCAACTGGCTAGTACCTGTACATACAGTAAATTATTCATAAAAAATATATTTTGTTGCATTGAAACCAAATGATAAATCTGCTGTATATGGTGTTATTGTCTCCGAAATTGCTGTCCGAGGTTAGATTCAGTACTATTCTTCCATTAAATTGGTATTTTATTAACTATACTACTTGATGCTCAAGAAATAAACATTTAATTTAGATTTCATCCCATTTTATTATTTAAATAACTAGCTGCGAGTTACACAAAGTTGTGTTGCACTACCTGAAAATACTACTACTTGTATAACTTTTTGAGGACAACATGGTCATTTAAGAGACTTATATAATGATGACATTACCAATTATTAATTATTCTCTTGATTGGCGAACAATTACTTGCACGTGTTTCGGACTGCAAATCATTTTCATAATCAACATTTCGTCATTGCGGAGCTTGCCTTGGGTCTAAGCGGTACTAACGAGGTATCTGGTGTATACTAATACTTGAATAACTATATTCAGCCAAAGGTTACCAGTATTTAAGATTAATGATGTTATATAACTTATGTTGTTGTATAACTAATGGTGAACATATAAAAAACAAAGACTTTGTTCTAGCAGTTGATACTAAATCTATTATATGTAAACATTTTTGAGAGATTGAACAACATTTTTATTGCTACTATAGCTGCAGCCAATACCATCCCATCTACCTGCTACTACTACTCCTACTACTACTAAGCCTAATAATAATTGTAGCAATAATAACCTTGTGCCTTCACAGCCAACATTAACTATTTAAAGAATTTTGGGGAATATTCCCGGTATATTTCAATGTTCCCCAGTCTTATACAAAATATTCTAAACAAGCACTGTCAAAGATTCTAGGCATGGAACATAAAAAAATACTGGCGACACCCCCTGATGGTTAGCATTTGGTCAAGAAAAAAAGAAAAATGTAAGACATGTCAAATACATTTGAAAAATGTTACAAATTTGAATGGTACATTTGTTTTAATATTGTTAAGGAAATGACAAGTGTACATCATCAGAACCTTCTACCTAAAATTCCCAACATTACAGGCATGTTCTGAGAAAAAACTAAATTGTGTGCAGTGGTTGTAGGCAATATTTGTTATGCAGTCAACCTAGTTGTAACACTGAGAAAGAGTCTGGGAAATGCTACAAATATAATTTGAGTGCGCTTCAGTGTGCAGTCTGCGATCAACTGTCTCTCCTTACCCAACAAGATAATGAGCCCAGCTATTATGGTTTCAAGTCTGGCCACTCCACTGACACTGCTCTCCACACAGTCACAGAGACTCTTCACTCCTTACTCTGTCCTCATCCTGCTTGCTCATCAGATCCTTTTCTCATCCTTTGAGGAGATGGCTCCGACCATGCATGGTTTGCCTAATACCTTGCAGACCTATCCCACCAGGGGCCTGGAGGGGATCTGTCTCCTCCCCTCACTCCCTCCTAACCAGCATCCCACAGGACTTGGTGATATTTCGTCCTCTCCTCTTCTGTTTTTACACTAAAAGGTCGATTTAGGTGTTATTTTGCGTGCGCAGCCAAAGCATTTGCACATGTTAGCATTTGCGGGTGATCAACTAGGAGTCATTATGTAAATTACTCCAACCACAAACAGCCATATTTAAATGAGAAATTTAGCATTTTTGGAATGGTTACACTGTAAAAAAAACATGTCCTAAGAAAATATGAAAAGACTGGCAGCAATGTTGCCAGTCAAAAAACATTTAGTGAATGGAAAAAAGTATAAATCTTGACCGACTGACCATTAAATAATGAGTTATTGCCATTATTATACATGACTTTGATAGCGTTTTGAAAATGATTTACAAACGTTGTACTTTAACAAGCATGTTAGGATTTGATAAACTGCGACCATATGCCAAAGTATCTGTTTGTGCGGGTATAGTCTATTGCAGAAATATCAGACAGACCGACCTAATTACTGACAGAGTGACTTCTACTATCTGCTGGTCACAGCTAAAAATGACTCCAGTAAAAGTAGAAAGTGCTCTGTGCTCCCCTGGGGTGATAATCCAGAATAGGGTATTTGTCGCTCTCCATTCACTTCTATAGAGCAGCTAAAACCGTCTCAAAATGACAATTCTAGCACATATGCGAACTAGAACGAAGAGGATTCTGTCAATACAAACAATAACCAGTCCTCGCACTTATTTCTTTTTGTGTTTGTGTAATTCCAATTATTTATAAAAAGTACTCTTTTCTTCAATGTTGTTAGCAAGCTACTAGAAAATACTAGCAACATTTCGGCAGGTCGGTTTGTTTACCATGCCAGGAACGCTGTGGAAATTTGGACCAATGAGTGGTTTCTGACGCATCAGCGCATTAACGCTGTTTCTGGCGCAATAATTACCTACCGGATCTACGTTCCAAATAAACAACCACATGCCAAAGTATCTGTGTGCGATGCAGAAATATTGGACAGACCGACCTAATTACACACAGAGTGACTTCTACGAGCTGCTGGTCACAGCTAAATATGACTCCAGTAAAAGTAGAAAGCCCCCATTCAAACACCAGTTGAGTAAAAGTACAGAAGTATCTGTTTAAAATGTAAGTACCAAAAGTAAACATAAACATAACCGGTTGAACAATGTACAACCTTAACGTTTGCCCCATCACCCAGTAACGTTAGCAGCTAGCTAACGTTACATGGGCGAATGGAAACGCTTGCTAAAACTTATACCACACGCAACTACGTGCGTGGACGCTTCGAGCTACGCAAACAGTTTTTCTTTTCGAATGACATTTGTGAAAGACAAACCAGAGGAAAGCACAGATCAAACAAGAAAGTTGTTGTACACAGTACACTGTAAAAAACAAGGCTAGGCAAGCCTAGCTCAGACCGGATGTCTGTATGTAGCCAGTGGCAATAAGAGCCAGCTGCAGGGTCGGAGAAGCCTCACGCGTGAGCAAGGAAATATGCGCATGCGTACAAATATAGCCAAATCCCAGAGGCAAGCCACGCGAGAGCGAAGCCTGTTGCATGAGCGAAGCCTGTGGCTTGAAAAAGGAAGTGTGCATGCGCGCGAAAGCCTGTGACGTGAGACATGGAAAGCCAAACAACATGTAGACAACGCGTAATTCCAAACATCAATTTCATGTGTTTTTTTTTAACCTGTTTGGCCAGTTGTCCATTTTTAACGTGTGAGTGCCATCATTTTTTACTGGCTGCTCAGCACTTGGGTTAAAACATTTCTGTCAGCATAGGGGTGGACTACTATGCCTACGACTAGGCTACTGAACAAGCTAAGGATTCTCTTTATGTTCTTATTTAGGCCTATTTGTCCTTCATTTTTCAAAATTATAACAAATAATGACACAGTAAAGTCATATGTATCAGGTGAAGCATTAGGCCTACGGATAATATCACATTATGTTGTGATAATTTCCTTGTTAGAGCAGTGATGCAGTGGTTTAGCTAGGCTATCACTAGGTGGCATAACAAATCCAATTTTCTGGATGCAGCAGTATTTGGAATGGATAAAACTATTAAGACAATTTATGAACTATTAACCTGTTTATACCAAGCCAAATTTTATGAAAATTAGTTGAGAACTAAGCGAGTTACAGTATATTTTGTCTGGGGAAGTCTGCATCTGTCAATACACTAGCTACCATTTGTTTATACGCGGATATTGACCGCTCTAACATGGCAGCCGTGCAGATGTATCTGAATAGTGTGAATTAGGTAACGAGGTTTTTATATCTATGGATTCTCCCATTCGTAGATTTTAATCTGAGAAATAACCAAAATATTACATAATACAGAGCCTCAGGAGTCTCCTTGATTGTGAAATGTTGCAATAGATGGATGTATAGATTTATAACTCTCGGTTAGTCAGTTGGACAATAGAAGAAGAAAATAATGGCCATTTCTGTCATTAAACAAGAATGCTTTACAACACTAGAGCACCAGTATTTATTCATTTGTTTTGCCATCACAGAGACCGATGAAGCATGATCTTTAAAACCATATCAATGATGAACATGTTTGCCACTCGAACATTTACGGTGTGTCAAATTTATTTATTATGTGTGGCGGACTCTGGAGGACTAACTCATCCCAATATTTAACAAATCTTCACACAACAATTTGAATTTAGGAATGTAGGTGAATAGTAGATTTGATCTTCAGGAATTTGATTCTGGTATTACCTCAATTTTGACTGGATAGTCATTTTATAATGTTTTTCTCTCCTATGAAATTGTCACGTGCGAGACATGTATCTCAACCTCGTTTCAGGTCAAATACAAATGGTTTGTTTTTCTTGCTCATTTCAAAATGCCTTTTAATTATTTACATGCTGTGAAATCAATAAATATCATCCTCTCCAGTTGCATTGATAGAATGAACCACAAACCGTAAAGAGAAAGAACTGTGAAATATGACAAATGTGAACTCAAACTAAGTTGTGCATCGCTCCTCAAGTTCATATTGACATTTTCTACTGGCCCTCCATCCCAGAACAGGAAAAAGTGTGGGCTGCATTCATAATTTAGCATCAAACTACACTCCATAGTACACACTCAAGCAGTCTTCCACTTTTCACAGTACGTAATATAAAAATCTAAGCTTTCAGGTGAAACCCTTGGAGCCAGAAATCTGCATCCGTAGTAACATTTGTTCAAAATAATGCAAATATCTTCATATCTTCCTCACAAGGTACTGTGATATTAATATTGTACATTCACAATTATAACAAATATTAGTGCTGTGATATATGCCCCATTTCCTATTCCTAAGTAGTAAAGTAACATAGTAAGGGTTTTGTAAGGGATCACTTATTAGAACAAAAAAAAATTAAAACTGTAACCAGTATATTTGTATTTTAGAGAGGAAGAGATTGAGCATAATGGATTCTAATTTCTGAAAACCACATCCATTCAGGAGTTTTCATTGAGGGAGTGTTTTTTCCATGCTTGAATGATAAGTGAATACTATTAACTTTACATAGAAGACTATGTGTTGGCTGAGGAAAAGACACTACCAAAAAAATGTCAATAGGTGAAATGTTGAGATAGAGATAAAAGAAGAATAAAACAGCAGTGGAAGGCTGTTGTGGAATTGCAGGCTGTGATTAGCAGGTGGATCAGAATTGTGATCCTATCAGGACCTGTAATTAGTAACAGTAAATGCTTTATCTCAAAAGGAAACTCCAAGCAAGAACAAATTAATGGTGATGTGCTGTGGACACACACCTGAATACCTCAGGAATTATGTAATGCTATGCGGTCAAACCAGCTACAGCATTTCTTTTTATGAGGAACACTAGCGGTGGTTGGACGAAGAGAAAAAGAAAGAACCGTAAGTTAAATTGCTATTTGGCAGGAAAAAATAATCATAACAAGAGACAAACAGGAACAAGAACATAAAGTAGGATGCAGTGATAGCTGCAGCTTCTGGTTAAAGTAGGTCACATCAAAAAAGGCAAGTAAAAAAAAAAATGCATTTCTTTCTATATGTGTAACCTGTCCATCTATTTTTCTATCCATGTGCGATTTATAATCATTTAACAATAAGAATAATACATTTTTATTTATAGAGCACAAACTGCTTTACAGAATAAAATAAAATATATATAGGCTACAAATTACAGAGAATGGGATTTGTTTCTTTACCGTGTTTTTTTTTTTTATAGTTCTTCGACATCCAATACTTTTCAATATCTCATTACGCCTGTCCAGTCACCACTATGACAAATAAGGTCCTCAAATAAAAAAAAAACTCCTCAAAAAGGCCTGGATCCAATCAATGGTTTTCTTTGACCTTCACAAGTTTTTATTCTCTTATTTTCAGCACAACCCTAGTTTGGTGAATTCAGCAACTGTCAAAATAAAATTTCTAAAACAGTGTTTGTGACGCTAACTATTCAACCTCTTACACAATTGAAAATCTGTAATCAGTCAATACAACAAAAAAAAATGTCTTTCTGAGAAACAGACATGCATTGGGCCTCAACATTGAAGCGTTCATAAATATACACGTACATTTATGTCCGAAGGGAGTTGATACGAAAAATTTATGCCGGATTCATCAAACCGCGTGGAAAAGGTAGATTTTTCTGTATTCACTTACGATGCACGTATGCACCATGTTATTTTGTGATTACCATAAATCCACACCCATGAATTGCCTTATATGCACTTCCATTTAAAGGTCCATATCTAGTCAGAATGGCCCAGAAAAAGCAAATGAAAGAATTATTCTGACACTGAAATCAAAGTTTTATTAGCAGATGTTCAATCAAGGAAAAAAAATAGTTCAATATTGTCAGTACCGGCGTCATGAACTGGTAAAGTAAAGGCCTAGCAGGAGATAACATGTACCATACGAGCGCATTGCTTTATCGCAGCCTAGAAATAAATGAAACGTTATTCATTTTGTAATTCTGTTGGGATTGGGGTTCTGTGCCTGTGAGTTGTGGTTTGAAATCGTGTAATCACATGGACTACCTTATTTTAGAATCTCTCTGGCGTGTTCTAATTGCGGTCACATTGATGCACATGTCCCACACAGCACAGGTTTTACAGGGATATAGCCTGCTGGCTACATTCTAGTTATTTATCCCAGTTTATCCGGTTTTCCCCCTGAACACGAGACGGCGTTTCACTGATTTTTCAACAAAAACGTGCACTTGGGTGTGCAGTCTATGGCACCGATAACATTGGACAGGTTGCCAATTTCATACAAACCCTGCTTTGCGTCCACCTGTTTTTGCATCTTGTAGGGGAATTGTATGTACACTGGCATTAGCTGGATTAAGCTGTTGACCACAATTGCAACCCTGGCTACAGACATGTAAGCCATTTTAAAGCACATTTTGTGCATTGGTTAAATGTGTTATAGCATAGCCTATGTAAGGTCATGCTATATGGGTCTAATTATGGGTCTAATTAAACGTCTTCATAGCCTACAATTGATTAATAGGCGTAATCTAAAGTGTTTGCTTTTTACAATCATAATGTATTACGTTTGCAATGTGTATTTCAAAGGCTACATTTAGTCTTGTGAATTTAACAGAAAATAAAATAAATGTATATTCTAATTATCACTCAGAAGCTACATTTACCGGCTTTCTGAATTTACGAACGAGGTACGTGTGCTCCGGAGCAGGTGTAAATTTTGTTCGGAGGTACCAACAAATCTCAGATACGAAAATGTTGATGAATACCAAAATACGGGCAAAATTGCAATTACAAACGATTTACGTACAAATTTGTTCTGCTCACGTTTCATGAATGAGGCCCATTGAGTGAAATGATTATTTCAGTGCAATATCCCTCTATAATGTATGTGTCCGTAACTGTCTTTACAAACTTAATCACACCATCTCTTTCAGATGTAACGAACTCAACATGAGTTATGCCACACAGAAATGTGGCAATGTTTTTTTTATCAAGTCCTTCCATATCATCATAAAAAATGTGAATAATAGAGCACTTTACATAGTGCTGCTGCTCTGATTATCAGCATTTGGCATGATTCAATCATGTGAATCATACAAAAATCACAATTATGTAATGAGTAGGGCCACCAGTTTATCTTGACTAGTTCTCACATGAACTTTAGTCCTCCGGCAGCAAGAGGACGAAAGCGCCTTCAAGCCCTGTGTCATACAATAATCCAGATTCCATCACCCCAATCATCTATGTTGAAAAAGTAATTGGCACCAATGAAGCACAGATGATTGGCAGCGTTGTTTACAAGAGATACGTGTTAAATTCAGTCCTGCGGACATGCGGCAGTATTTTGGAACGTTTGCTTGAAGCAGTGGGGAATAGTAACATTAAGAATGACAGCAGTTATAGAACGTTGAATTTTCCCAAAAATAGATAAAGAAATAGTATTAATTAATTATAGGTTGAGTGTTTGTCATGGAAAATATTGGCTAAATAAAATATTGGCTAAATAAAATATTGGCTAAATAAAATAAATGTATTACATTGATTAATAAATACCCTGCGAGGCAGTGGGAAATTATTGAAATTATATAACAGGAACAACAGTAGCCTAACAAGTTGAACCCGTTTGCCCAGGTCCCCTAGTGGCATAGAGCCTGGGGTCTACATCACCAACATCCTATTGTACCATGTCAGAAAGCAGGGTATTATGGAAAACTGCATATCATCGTCATCAGCACTACTTGGGCCATTACCAGGCAAAATATTACGTTTTTGTATTTCGACCACTCTACAGTGTGATCTACACGAGCGTGAATCAGGTTGAAGATACTGGACATTTAAATATATTTAGGAGTTGGTTACAGTTCTTTTCACCACTAAAAGATAATTTACTATCATAGCAACAATAAAACACACAAGGTCCTGAATATACAAACCTCAATTCCAAAAAAAGTTGGGACAGTGTATAAAATGTAAGTAAAAACAGAAAGCAATGGGCAAAACCTTTTCGACCTGTATTAAATTTAAAACAGTACAAAGACAAGATAGTTAATGTTTTAACTATTGTTTTTTGTAAATATACGCTCATTCTAAATGTAATGCCTGCAACATGTCCCAGAAAAGTTGGGACAGGGGCATGTTTACCACTGTTACATCACCTTTTCTTTTACGAACTGTTATGACCCTGGCTCAACGGGCCACAACACAAATGATTTAAAACACAAAATGGAACAGTTACAACAAACTTTATTAAAATATCACAATAAACAGACATGGAACAAGGGGAAAGGGTGTTGGTGAAGTACAAGCAAACAAGACAAATACGAGATTAAGAATCCAAAGAGACTAGTAGACCTGAGACACAATGGCTGGCGGTTTTGCACTGAAGCGTTGGAACCACCGTCACTCACCTTCCCGAATTGAGAACAATACCAAAATCTCCATGAAATGAAACCCTGGTTAAATGTGCCTCCAATGTCCTATGCCTTTGGATCTCCTCTCCATATTTGCTAATCTCCATATTTACACATACGGTATCACACGAGCACATCAGACAAGAGTACTCCACCAAACACAAAATAGCTTACGCAACAGACACACTACAACTCAGCAAAACAGCCATAAACTAACAAGCAGCCAACTATTGAAATGTTCCTTCTGGACACACAAAGGGGCATTCAAAAGAAGCAAATATGCTCACACAAAGCAAAGTTAAAACCGCCTTCCAAATAGAGAATCACGCCTAAATACATCCAGCAAATGTGCACCCCTACAGCACGGCAACAACAAAGGGAATGCAGAAAACCAACCTTGAGGTAGAGAACACTGCAAATACATATGCTCTCTGGAAATCCACAACAGTTGTCGGTAATTTCCAATCAAGACTCAGGTGAGCCGAAGGAAACTAATTAGCATAAGAAAGATTTAAAGGGCCCCACTCATGAGGCAGTACAGGGACATAACACAACACTCAGTAAACTGAGGAAACCAATTGTAGTTTTGAAAGCGGAATTTTTCCCATTCTTGCTTGATATAAGACTTCAGCTGCTCAACAGTCTCCATTGTCATATTCTGCGCTTCATAATATACCACACGTTTTCAATGGGAGACAGGTCTGGACTGCAGGCAGGCCAGTCTAGCACTCGCACTCTCTGACTACGAAGCCAAGCTGTTGTAACACGTGCAGAATGTGGCTTGGCATTGTTTTGCTGAAATAAGCAGGGATGTCCCTGAAAAAGAGGTTGTCTAGATAGCAGCATATATTGCTCCAAAATGCATATGTACCCTTCAGCGTTAATGATGCCATGCCATGGGCACTACCCATGCCATGAGCACTAACATACCACCATACCATGACAGACGCTGGCTTTTCAACCTTGCCTTAGTAACAATCGGGATGGCCCTTTTTCTCTTTGGCCCAAAGAACACGACGTCCATTATTTCCAAAAACTATTTGAAAGGTGGACTCGTCAGACCACAGCACGTTTCCACTTTGATCACAGATGAGTTTGAGCCCAGAGAAGTCAGTGGCGTTTCTGGATGTTGTTGATATATGGCTTACACTTTGCATAGTAGAGTCTTAACTTGCATTTGTAGATGCAGCGAAAAACTGTGTTTACTGACAACGGTTTTCCGAAGTATTCCAGAGCCCATGTGGTTATATTCATTGCAAAAGCATGTCCGTTTTTAATTCAGTGCCGTCTGAGGGATCGAAGGTCACAGGTATTCAATATTGGTTTTCGGCCTTGCCCTTTACGCACAGAGATTTCTCCAGATTCTCTGAATCTTTTAATAATATTATGGACTGTAGATGGTCCCTAAATTCCTTGCAATCAGGTGTTGAGAAATGTTGTTCTTAAATTGTTGGACTATTCGCTCACCCAGTTTTTTGCAAAGTGGCGAACCTCAACCCATCCTTGCTTGTAAACGCCCGAGCCTTCGTGGACGCTCTTTTTATAACCAGTCATGATAGCATCACCTGTTACCTATTTACAGAGGTGTAAAATCCAGGGGTCCGAAAGTAAAAGTCCTACCATGTGTTTCTTCCACCCATGAACTGAGCCAGCTGATTTCACTAATTAGTTCTGCCTCCCAGCTGAAAATTGGGCTAATTATCAAATCCAGGTGATTGGAACCAAATACTAGGGAGGACTTTTACTTTCTGAATACGGATTTTACACCTCTGCCTATTCACCTGGTTACCTGTGGAATGTTCCAAACAGGTGTTGCAGGCATCAAAATTAGAATTAGCGTATATATTTACAAAAATCTAAGGTAAAACACTAAATATATATTTGTTGTACTGTTTTCAATTAAATATATGTAAAAGATCATTTACAAATCATTGCTTTCTGCTTTTATTTGCATTTTATAATGTCCAAACTTTTTTGTAATTGGGGTTTGTAGGTTAATGAAGCAAGCGGTTGTTTTGAATTTTTTGAATTTGAATATACTTGAATTTCTGTCTTCATCACATAACTTCCTTCTGCTATGAATATCTCTCATAATGTATGGAATAAATCATAACCTTACCTCCATTATTAAAACCAGACATGTTCCTTCTAAGATTTCGTAGTTACTTACTGCCTTTTCTGTCTATATGTGGTGTACAGTGTAAGTTTTTACATGGGTGAAATCTCAAAAATACGTTAGCATAACATTACGCAATTCAAATTGGCAGTATTAATATCTTGAAACTAATTGTAATTGATTGACATCCTTCTACGTATGCTTTCAAAAGAAGTACAAGATGGGTCATTGGACAGTTGGGAGCGATTATCAGAGCTGTGCATGTCACAAGCGTATTTCAGAACAACACTATCAATGTGTGCATGTGTGATTATGAAGAACCTTCTTTTCAGTAGTGCCATTGAGTTCAGAATGAAATGACCTGTAGTCTGTGTTATTCAGGTTTAGTTTAGTTTATACCTAGTTCACTAGTTACCTATTAGGTATAAACTATGTTAAACCTGAATAAGGCTCAATGATATATGTGGAGTCTGTGGAAAAAAAGTTTCTGCCTGAGGTGACTTGGATTTTTATACCATAAGTAATGACAATGATGGTGAGCTTTCAATCTATTACAGCTGAACTGTATAGTTACTAGGAATTTATACTACACTATAATAGAAGCTTCCATGTGTGGCCTAGCCATTCATTATATTGGGTGCACCAGCATAGCTAATGGGAGGTTATGTATTCACTGCCCATAATTTGCATATGAATTATGAAAATAAATTAATTTCAGGCATGATTATATATGGTACAAGGGTCTTTTTTAAATTAAGCCATTATTTGGTGTTTGTATAGAGTTGACATCTGCAGTTATAAAGCTTTAAACAGAACAGTACTAAACATTATACGTCCACTGAGTGCTACCTGGGTGATCTGGGGAACTGCCGGGGCTTCCTCATGCAATCTTGTGTTCCGTATGCAGCCCGGATCCTACGCATCCGACCTAGGCAAGATCGCATTTGTGATGGCCTGTCTGGGACGCAGCGCCCGGGAGTGGGCTACCGCCTTATGGGATAAGCAAATACTCGCCAACTCCAAATACAAGGCCTTCACAGAAGAGATGCTGATGGTCTTTGACCACCCAGTTTGTGGCCGCAATGCCACCCAGCACGTGCTCCACCTCCGCCAGGGGTTCCGAAGCGTGGCAGAGCACGCTGTGGAGTTTCGTACACTGGCAGCGGAGTCCGGATGGAACGACACCGCCCTCCAGGAGGTCTTCGTGAACGGGCTGAATGAGGGCCTCAAGGACGAGCTGGCGGTCCGGGAGGATCCCGGTTTTCTGGATGCATTCATCGCCGTCGCCATCTCACTGAATAACCACCTTCGGGCCCGGGCTTGAGAGAGGTCAGGTCGCCAGGGCACCTCCAATCAGTTCATTCTCGCTCAACCATCCTCCACTCTTCATACCTCCAGTCTTGCCTCCGTATTGCTTCCTGATCCGCCAGACGAACCGATGCAGTTGGGGAGGACCATCGTCACCCTGGAGGAACGATGCCGCTGGGTACAAACTGGTTCCTGTTTCTACTGTGGTAAGCTTAGTCACTGCCTGTCCTCCTACCCGATTCGCCCTATCTCTGCTTCTGCACTTGTCCAGTCACGCTTCTCGCTCAAGGCCACCCTCCAAGGCCAGTCCGATTCTCTGTCTGCTTCTGTCGACTCCAGGGCGGACTTCATCACTTCATCAACCAGTCCGGGATTCCAGTGGAATCGCTCTCCAGCCCTGAAGGCTGAAGGCTTTCTCTCTCGATAGCGAGCCCCTGGCTTGTATCACCCAAGCCACCACTCCACTCCAGCTCATCATTTTGGGTAACCATAGGGAGACCATCCAGTTCCTCGTTCTCAAATCATCTCAGTTACCCATGGTCCTCGGTCAACCCTGGCTCATGCTCCATAATCCACACCTTAACTGGGAGACATCTCGCATCCAAAGCTAGAGTTCCAAGTGTCACGCCACCTGCCTTCGTTCCACTCAGCCCCCATCTGGAGACCCTCTACCTATCTCTAACGCTCCACTTCCTGACTATACCCATGTTCCTGACCATTGCTTTGCCAAAGTATTTAGTAAATGTTTTGCCTTGTCCTTACCCCCCCACAGACACTACGACTGAGGGATAGATCTTCTTCCGGGAGCCCCACTGCCTTCCAGTCGCCTCTACAGCCTCTCTGTTCCTGAAAAGACATCCATGGAGACATACATCCACGATTTGTTAGCTGCAGATATTATTCATCCGTCCTGTTCCCCGGTGGGCGCGGGGTTCTTCTTCGTTTTGAAGAAGGACACTACCCATCGCCCCTGTATAAACTACAGAGGAAGGAGTGCGGTGGGTGCCAGTCTCTTTTGCATCTGGAGATGTGTTACTGGACAGATGGGACAGCAACCACCACTTCCTGGACTGGGAACAGGGGAGGTTAGTACCCCAGGGAGCACTCAAAGGGTGATAAACCTGTGGCGGAGCTATTAAAAGAGTTGTGGGAGTACTCAACCCAGGGTAGAGGTCATGTGGGAGGTCATGCACCGCAGGGCAGCTCCCAGGTCCTGATTTGTCCTTTCCGTCTGGCCGTTAGTCTGGGGGTAGTAGCCGGACAACAGGCTGGCGGACGACCCCAGGGACTGGCAGAACACTTTCCAGACTTGGGAGGAGAACTGGGACCCACGGTCAAAGACGATGTCGGAGGGGATCGTCAGCTTCATCGTCAACCCGTCATTTGTCATACTCAAGCTCCCGCCCTCTCTGAAGATCCACCCCACTTTCCATGTTAGCCAGTTGAAGCCCATCTCCTCCAGCCTGCTCTGTCCGCCCGCAGAAACCCCTCCACCCCCTGGATCATCGACAACGCCCCCTCCTACACGGTCAGTCGGATCCTGGGCTAACCCACTCAAGATCCGGCTTGGTGGCACGCCTGGAGGCATTCCTTGAGGGGGGGGGGGGGGTACCCGCAAGGGCTTTATTATGGGGAAATCCAAAAACGTAGTCACACAAGCAAAGTCCAAAAACCAATAAATCCAGCCAGACCAAAGATACAGTACCGAGGGAGAAGGCAGTCTCGAAATCGGTATCCATGCAAGAGTTCGTTAACCAGAGTAGCTGTCAGCGGAGCAGAAGTACAAAACAGGGAAAAAGCAAAGTTCGTAGTCGTGGGGCGTAGCAGGAGTCAGACCGAAGTCCTATCCGCGGGGCAGAGGTACAAACAGACAGCAGGCAAAACTTGTGGTCAAAAACAGGCAGTGGAAACAATAGGCAGGCAGTAACGATGGTCAATAAACAAGCTAGATCAATAACGTTGTCAAAACAATGGAAAACGCTCAAAAGTGACAATAGTAAACTAAGGCAACAATTTCGCAAAGACATGACATGAACACTGATCTTATATGCAGGTGTAGACAGGTGCAGACATTAGCTTGAGAGCAGCAGGAAATTCACAACAGCTTGAGAAAATGAGACACGTAACGAGGCAATTAGTAAATCGTTAGTAGTTAACCTATCCTGACCTAGCGTTAGTAAATTAGTAATTAACATGGACGAGAAACGTAAGGTAAACATGAACACATGGTTAGATAGTTAGTATTACCCAATCCTGATCTAATGTTAGTATATTAGTAACTAGACAAGGGAGAATGAAACAATTAGGGAAGCGTGAGTGACAGCAAGAGAAGAAACAGCATGAACGCAAGGCTGCGGAAAAACATGGAAATATGTATGTAAACAATGAACTGCATCGTAACATAAACAGAAAATAAACTGCGACAAACACTAAACATGAAACATGGCATAAACATGACAGAAACGTAACACGCTGGTTCCCTTCCTTTCCACCTCCCTTCCGTTCTCCTTGTTTTCCTCATTCTTCCTGCTCCATGTCATCTCCCCAATCAGCTCACAGCCAATCACTCGCAATTACCACTCACGTTCTGCACGCACTTTCATTAGCTCATTACACTCGCCTACATTCCGCTTTTTCCCTATTTATATCGCCTTCTTTGTCATGTTCGTTGCCAGTTCGTTCCGTTTGTCTTGTCATGATACTTGGCCCTTGTTGTGTTGTTCTAATCGTGTTTTCAGTTTGTCCACCCAGCCTGCTTCCCCGATTCCAGTCAACCTGCATTCCACCAAATGCTGCTTCTCACCGTCACGAGTTCCCTGTTTGTTCGTTTGTCCTTGTCCTTTACCTGAGTCTGTCTCCGAGTCCTGCTATTGGGTCCATTCCAGTTTTGGAAAACATAATAAAACAGGTGGAAATGGAAAATATCTGCCTCTGCACAAGAGGGTTAAAAAAAGTCAACTGGCATTTGCTGGCCGGTAGGAACAAATAGGGTGTGGTTAAAATGCATTCATAGGCTGATGTATTTAATCACTTAATTCGGTCCATCACGGAAAGACAGAGCATGCTTTTTTCCCTTTGATTTAACAGGATGTTGTTAT